>QRDG01000802.1:413040-608387 GCA_012064385.1 Puccinellia tenuiflora
CTCGCGGACGAGCTCGCCACGAATGAGAAGCAGGCAAGCCAGGGGCTCTTCCCTTCCGTGCGCAGTTTCTTGCGCGGATTGGTCACCGGCGCGGCGGATAGAGCCAGAGGCGTCAGGTCCCGGCTCGAGTACGCCTCCACCGACCTGGAGCGGGCCATCGCCGCGCTGGACGCGCCCGGCGGCAAGGCGACTCCGCGGCGCGCGCTCCGGGAGACGAGTTCGTTCGTCGGGAGGCCCGTGGTTCTCGGCAGAGACCGGGAGCGCGAGGACGTGGTCCGTCTGCTTCTGAATCCAGTCCCTGCCCATAATCCAGGTGGTGACGGAAGCAGCAGCGCGAAGCGGCGGAAGAACCGTGACGGCGTGACCGTGCTGGCGATTCTCGGCATGGGCGGCGTAGGGAAGACTACTCTGGCGCAGGTTGTGTACAATGATCAGAGGGTACAGGACCATTTCGACTTGAGGATGTGGGTCTGCCTGCCGGAATCGCTGGACGTGACCCTGGCGACGAGGGAGATCATAGAGTCGGCGACCAAGGGGGCGGCAGCGCAACCTGGTCTAGGCAATCTGGACTCACTTCAGGCCTTGTTTGGTGGAAGAGTATTGGAGTGTATTTCTGTGTAATTTCCCCGAATGTTTGGTGAAAACACTTACTCCACCCAAAACACTCCAAAACACCTCAATCCCCTTCTCCACCAAAACACCCCACCAAATCTAGTTGTTTGGCACAAGTGTTTTGCGATCGAGCTAGCAAAAGCAACAGCGGTGCTGCCGCTCGGTTCTGCAGCCGCACCATGTAGCCATGATCCATGAACCAACGCTTGCTTTAGCCGATCCTACATTGCATTGCCATTGCTAGTATTTTGTTGCTTATGGCCTCTGCTAGTTGCCTAATGAGTGATGCATTGGTGGCACGGTAAAGCCCCAAGCTATAGACAGTTGGAACAAGAACAGCTGGAGGCTGCAACAGAAAGCAACAGTTTAGCTAAATTTTGCTTTACCATGTTTTTTCCTCAGATGACAGAGCTGGATATTTGCTTGCTTGCTAAACTAGTACCAAGATCAAGAAGAAAATACAAGAACCGGTTGGCTCAGCCTGCTTGTTGCCCCAATCTAACCATGTTCCATAGCTTGAAACAAACAAAAAGACAGACCAGGATCGAGCTTGAACTACACCCAGCAAGCAGTTTTGTAGGCATCGACGCAACAAATAAGAAACTACCCACGCAAAATACACAAACCAGTACGCACTAGCTCGGTGAGATCACAATTTTAGAGGGAATATCAGGAACCGGGGCGGGGCGCTGCTAGTCCCAGATCGGGAGCCAATGAGAAGGACCGAGCTAGATCTACCCGCGCCTAAGGTCCGCCTCGTCGTCTCGCGCCGGACGCCGCCGTGCCGCCGCCCCGGAGGTCGCCGCTGCTGCAGCTTCTTGGCCGCGGGGCACCACACGGCCGCCCGACACGAAGGCACGGCGGAGGCGGTCGACCAGCGGCCTCCCGGACGACGACGAGGGATGGGACAGGCGGCGTACCTGATAGAAGTCGACGTCGGCGGCGGAGGTCGGAGGGCGGAGGCGATGGGCGACGGCGTCGACGATGCGCTGCGCCGCCAGATCGAGAGAGACACGCCAAGACGCGAGCAGCCCCTCGCGTCTCGATTCCTCTCCAACCCGACGGGTTTCCACGGGTTTCTCTGGGCTCGGCCCGACCAAAACCGGCCCGCCGAACAGCCTCGCAGTGTTTTCCAGTGTTTTTAGATGGGCCGGGAATTTACACTCTAAGACCGGTGGAAACCGTCCTGCCGAACGAGGCCTCAGGTGGCTGTCAGGGATTTGGTCAGCTCCAAGAGGTTCCTTCTTGTCCTTGATAATGCCTGGTGTGAGGACAGTGCAGAGTTTCAGACGCTCGTTGCTCCCCTGAAGTATGGGCATCCTGGAAGTGTCATCTTGGTGACAAGTCGCTCTCTCAAGGTAGCGGATGCTGCCGGAGCGGGGGAGCTGGTATGTCTGGATGGGTTACCAGGGGAGGCTTACTGGGAGCTGTTCAAGCAATATGCATTCGCTGATGAGGACCCTGCAGGCCATCCTGAATTGGTGGCCATTGGCAAGAAGATTGCCCATAGGCTCAAGGGCTCCCCTCTTGCTGCCAAGACTGTCGGCGGGGCACTGAGCTCTGACATGACCGTAAAACATTGGAGCATAGTCAGGGCAAATGGGTTATGGGAGCTTGAGCAAGGTGCAAGCGGCATTCTTCCGGCTCTCCGACTAAGTTACCAGTACCTCCCGGCACACCTCAAGCAATGCTTCAGGTTCTGTGCAATATTTCCGAAAGGGCATATCTTCAACAAGGAGACTCTGATTGACATGTGGGTTGCAGAAGGCTTCATCTCGCCTCAAGAGGACTTTGGGAACAAATGCTTGAAAGAATTGCTCAGCAGGTCCTTTTTTCAGCAACACATGTTCAGTGACTTATGTTATGACATGCATGACCTGATGTCTGATCTAGCACAGTCACTCTCTATAGATGACTGTTTTTGTCTGACTGATGAGAAATGCCTTCCAAAAATTCCTCCTAATGTTCGCCATCTGTCAGTGTGCACCAAGCATCTTGAGCTGCGCAAGTTTGTTGAACTGGGTAGATACACAAAGCTGCGGTCTCTTTTAATCTTCGGTATGCATGGGCAAGAGTTGAGTTATTCACTCAATAATTTGTTTGATAAACTAAGTAATATCCGCTTGCTGATGCTTCGGGATTGTGTGATCAAAGAGCTCCCTAGGAATATTGGCAATTTAAAACTTCTACGGTATTTCGATATCTCTTACACGAAGATCCAGTGGTTGCCTGACTCCATTTGCCAACTAAGTAATCTGCAAATTCTGAATGTTCTGAACGTACCTCTGAAGAACCATCCTAAGGGCTTGTCTAGATTAGCCAATCTGAGGAAATGTTACATGAATGAACCAATTACTTTGGTGATGAGCAATCTTAGTAATTTGACATCGCTCGAGAGCTCTTTAGTATTTGAAATTCCAAAAGGACAAGGGCACAGAATCAAAGAGCTGAAGGACATGACACGGCTGACTGAAACTTTGCATGTTAGCAATCTTGAGAATGTTGTGAAGGATGATGCTGTAAAAGCCAAGATGAACACAAAAGCACACCTACAACGGTTGATTATGGAATGGTCTTCAAGTCATGTTGGTAATGCAGAATTTAGTGATGCTGAGCGTTCAAAGGCAAGCATGGTTGCTGAATCACTTGAGCCTCATACTAACCTTGACAGTTTGAAATTGAAGTACTACAGTGGCATCCAAACACCATCTTGGTTGCGAGCTGGAACTCTCTGCTGCTTGAGTGAACTCAGTCTCTCGAACTGCCATTTCCTAACTGAAGTTACCAGCCTTCCTACTTCCCTCAGGAGGTTGCACGTCATACGATGCAGAAACTTGAGGAGTCTCGATGAGTGTCTACAGGCACAGAGCTTACAGGGAATCAACGAAATAACTGTTATGAGCTGCTCAAAACTAGCATTGGTCCCTGTGGAGAGATTTCGGGACTTTGCTTCTCTTCGCACATTGGATATGCAAAATTGTCCAGAGCTTCCACCCACAAGGAAACTGACCCTGCCACCATCTATGGAGGAGTTGCTTATTAGGTCATGTGGCCATGTTGATGGATCACTTCCGTCCTGCTTGCATAATCTTCCTTCACTCGTGAACCTGGTTATATACAGTTGTCCTAATTTACTATCCCTTCCAGCAGAAATAATTTCGCAGCTGCAATCGCTCCGAGGGATGTATGTTGATAACTGCAGCAACCTGCAATCCTTGGGTGGGTTGCACCGCCTTTCATCACTCATCAATCTGCATATTGTGAACTGTCCTAGATTGACAGATCTCGATCCGTCGATGTTTCTCGACACCAGTGAAGGCCGCGGACTGCAAAAGCTAGAGTGCCTAACCATCAGTAACACCTCTCTTCTTAACCTGATGATGAGAAGTTCAGCACCTGCTCTTGAAACCCTTGTACTCTACCAGTCCACTGACTCCGTGGTTGTTCATGACCCTTGCAACGAGTTGTGTCGGTGCTTTCCGTCATTGCAGGAGCTGTTGCTTCAGGACTGTGGCAATCTTCTTGCACTCCCTGAAGAATTGTACACTCTGTCCTCTCTCCAGTTCCTACGGATATTCAACTGTCCGAAGATCAGTCGTTGCCATTTAAGGGCTTGCCGGTCTCCCTGAGAAATTTGTCGTTCGAGAAGTGCCACCCATTGCTGGAGGAGCAGTTGAAGAAGCTGAAGTTTTCATGCAACACGGCATAGTAATCTCTTTAACTCTGAAATCAGAGTTTGTATGCTAGAAATTTGCATGCAGCTTTGCACCTTTGAGAGATTGTAGCCATACTATTTCTAATGGAGTGTCCTTTGCAAATTCATTTGGATAATTTGTTATGTCTCAGTACTCAGTAGCTTAAAATGTTTGGATTTTTTCTTTTGAGAACTGAATTTTTTTGGAATTTGATCGGATTGTGTGCTAGGAATCTGATAACTGTATTAACTTCCAAGTTTTGAGGGGTGTAACCATAATGTTTGTTGAAGCCTTGTTCTTACCAATTTTTTTGTTTTTGTTTTTTGAAACGAAGGCAAAAGCTTTGCCTTATTTATTAATTAAGGAGAGGTGCCCGGTTTACTAGCGGAAGAAACCGGGCGAAAACCACACACCAAACACCAACACAACAGGGAGGAGCCCACACAACCATAGAGAGCAACAACTAACATAAGCAACAACCAAAGCAACAAACCTCCCTCTATCTAGACCAACCGTAAACTGGCAACTACTCTAAGACCACGTAGCTGTCGATGCTCCCCTCCTTCTTTTGCCCTTGATGGTAACCTTCTTGAAAGATTTCTCCACCTTCCTGATTACATCATCAGAAGCTCTCCCAGCCAAGACGCAAGCAATGTCCTTGCCAAATCCAGGGCTAGTCGCCTCTAAACAGGCGATCACGCCTAAAAGCTCCTTGGCAAAAAGGACCTCAGAGCTAGGAGCCACCGTTCCTCCACAACCCACGAAGGGCGTCGGGGCCATCTCCAAAGCCTCTAACGAGTCCAGCTCCATCGGAAACACCACAGGTGAATCCCCACACGACTCCTGAAGCTTTGGTGTGATCTGCAAGACCGGAGCCAAGATCCCACCTGCTTCTTCGCCCTCAAAGGCAGCCGTCGTAGCAAGCTGTGGCGACGGGCAGGGACTGCCACGAGGAGAAAAGCAGCCAAAGTGAAGTGCTTCCTCAACAACAAACGACCTCTCTCAGTGGAGTCAATCGAAAACGAAGCCAGGCCGTCAGAAGCACATGTCTCCATCGGTTGCAAAGGGCAATCAACACCTGCCAACACCGACTTGAGAATTTCCACCTCTTCACGAAGAGGGCGAGTCGCCTCCTCAATGCGGTCAGCCACCAGCTGCCGGAGCTCCAAGCGCAGCCAGGCAAAGTGGGACTGCAAGACAGAGTCATTGAACTCCTCGCAACATCTAGGAGAGAGCCTTGGCGGCGCTGCAGGACGCAACGACGAGCGGCACACAGCCCCGGCCCAACTCTAAGGCGATGAGGGGCGACAAGGCTGAGCGGACGGAGAACGGCTCTGCTGGCAAGGAGCACAAGCGTCCGGAGAGCGAGCCCGAGCATCCGGAGAGCGAGAATGATCAGCAGGAGAACGCGCACGGCAGAAACGCTCCCGGTGACCAGGACGGCATCTGAATGGCCCATGACATGCGCTGACCTGGTGGCCACGCTCGAGGCACCGAAAACACCTCCCTCGAGCCCAATGCTTGAAGGCGAGGCTACGGTCGAGACCTTCTTCCCGAAGCCGAGACGAAGGCGCGCGTTCAGGACGGCCGCCCCGACCCACCTGCACCCATCCTTCCCCATCATCAAGAGCGGCAGCAGCAGAGAGGCCACCCTAGGGCTCCGCAATCACCTCCTCGGAGCCAGAAACAACGTCTTTGATGGAGGCCATCGCCATCTCCAGAGCCAACTCTTTATTGTCGTCATCCTCAGCGGAGCTCACCTCTGTAGAGACCGGACTGTCCGAGGTGACCGGCGGCAGCGACAAGGACCCGAGGCCCTCAACTATCACGGCAGGGTCGGAACCAAGCGCCCCATCCGACAGGGGAGTCGAGTCCGAGCAAGGAGGCGTCGGAGAAGTGACCGCGGATGCTGCAGGACGAAGCTGGGGGTTCGGACGCGGAGGCGGCACGGGAACTTCTTCCAGCAGCGTCGAATAATGACGTATGTGGATTTTTTTTCAGCTCGTGTGTTAGGAATCTGCATACAGATCAGTGCATCAGCTTTCCGGTTGTTGACAGTGCAACCATAACCGTGCTGCAGTTTTGCCAATTCCATTTGGATATTTGTTCTGACTCAGGAACATTTGGAATTTATCTAGATACTGGTACCACCAAATACACATCAACTTGTAGGATACTTGGTATTCAGAAAGCCGGGCAGAGCGAGAGTGGATGCCTGCCTGCCTACAAGGCCAAGCCAGGGCCTCTCCTTCCCTGCAGCCTCCCTTGCTGTTGCGATTGCCGCCACAAATCGAGTGGCGGTTAAAAAAGCAGAGGAAAAGGAAGGGAATCCTGCCCTCCATCGCAAGCGACCAGCGAGAGGCTCCGGTCTGCGGTTGTGCACGCTGCCGGCAGCGCGAGGAAATTTACCTGCAGCTGCAGGTCCAGGACGATGGCGGCGCGTCCGATCTCCTCACCGCCCACCGTCTCTTCCACTCCTCTCCTCTTGCTGCCGCCGATTTCTCGGAAGCCGTCGGCCTCCTTCTCCTCATCCTGCTGCAGAGCACGCCGTGGCGCCCGATGCTCCGCCACAGACAAGCCCTCCCCTCCTCCTCCCGCCGCTCCGGGCAACGAGGTAAGGTAGCCTTCTTCTTCTTGTGTCTGCTTAGCTTCGCTACCGAACGGTTCCGCTCTCTGGGACTCGTTGTTCATCCGTCGGAAGCGCCTCGTCCGATTCTTGCAGCGGCGGCAGCAGCAGCTCCATCGCCAAGATAAGGAGCGAGGTGCTGTCCCCGTTCCGATCGGTGCGGATGTTCTTCTACCTCGCGTTCATGGCCAGCGGGGGCCTGGGTGGCCTCATCGCGCTGACGCGGCTCATCCCGGCGCTGGGGAACCCCGCCAGGGCGGCGGGCGTCCCGGAGATGCTCAGTGGCCTGGGAATCGACGTGGCGGCGGTGGCGGTCTTCGCGTTCCTCTACTCGCGCGACCGCAAGGCCAGTGACGCGCAGGTGGCCAGGCTCACGCGGGAGGAGAACCTGTCCAGGCTCAAGTTGCGGGTCGGCGACGGCGGCAGGGTCGTGCCGGTGAGCGTGCTGAGGGGCAGCGCGCGGCTCGTCATCGTCGCCGGCCCCGCCGAGTTCGTCGCCGAGTCGTTCCGGCGGAGCAGGCCATTCCTCAAGGACCTCATGGAGAGGGGCGTGCTGGTGCTGCCCTTCCCCACGGACGGGAACACGCCGGCGCTGGAGTTCGACGACGGGGAGGCGGAGGACGAGGACGAGATCGGGAAGAAGAGCAGGAGGCTCTGGCAGCTCGCGCCGGTTTACACCGCCGAATGGGGCAAGTATGTATGAAGCAGCTCAAGCTGATCTTGTCTACGCACTTGCTCACAGAAAGAGAAAATCAACAATGGCGTGCCTGATTGCTAATTCTACTTGTTGCAGATGGTTGGACGAGCAGAAGAAGATGGCCAATGTGACGCCTGATTCCCCCGTGTGAGTACTGCCTCCAGATTTGTCTGAACATTTAGCTGAAACTTCCACCCTTCAGGTTGCCTAGTTCTCATAATCGGATCTTGTGCGCAGGTACCTGTCGCTGAGGATGGACGGGCGCGTCCGGGGCAGCGGCGTCGGCTACCCTCCATGGCAGGCGTTCGTGGCGCAGCTGCCGCAGGTGAAAGGGATGTGGTCAGGTCTTTTTGATGGAATGGACGGGAGAGTGTAGTAGTTTTGCAAGGTTCTTTTTATTTCTGAAACTCGTGTAGTTTATCAAGTTTGCAAACTGCATATGGAGTAGTACGACGTAAAAGCAAGGAAAAAAATAGCGCACTGCAACAAAATAGGGGCCTTAAAGTACGAGCTATTAGAGCAACTCCAGCCGTTGGCCCCCCCAGGCCGAATTGCCGGCGATTTTTTGGCCCTGCTGGGGGGGCGCCGGCGGAAAAAAAACGGCCTGGGGGCAGCCCGATTCCCAGCCGTGTCGCCCCCAGCCCGGCGTTTTCCGGCGTTTTTAATCGTTTTCCGGCGTTTTCCCCATAGACCCCCCATTTTACTAGTAAAATCTATTATTTTTGAAGCAAATTTATCATTTGTATCCAATAATTCGACAGAAAAATTATTACAAATTGTTTAACAAATCATAAAATTTAAAACAAGTTTTTAAAATCAAATTACATAAAACCTAGACCTCGCCTTTGCGCCTCCACAGGTGCTCCACCAGATCTTGCTGCAATTGCTCATGAACTACTGGGTCTCGGATTTCCTGACGCGTTGCAAGGTAGGCAGTCCATGATTTCGGTACAGGAAGACGCTCGCTCTCCTCTGGATCCTCGCCACGAGAGGACCCTGTCTGAAGTATGGCACCTTCTTCTCCTTCTCATCCACTGGATACTTCCGCTCGCTCTCGATGATCATGTTGTGCAAGATCACACAACAAGTCATCACCTCCCACATCTGATCTTTCGACCAAGACATAGCGGGATACCGGACAACAGCAAATCGAGCTTGGAGCCCACCAAATGCCCGCTCGACATCCTTCCTGCAAGCCTCCTGGCACTTGGCAAACCAAGCTTTAGCCGTCTTCGGCACAGGGTTTGAGATGGTCTTCACAATGTTGACCATTTTGGATAGATACCATCTGCCAGGTAGTATCCCTTGTTGTAATGGTGCCCGTTGATCTCGAAGTTCACCGGGGGAGCAATACCTTCAACAAGTTTGGAGAAGACAGGCGAGCACTGCAGGACGTTGATGTCGTTGTTTGATCCTGGCATTCCAAAGAAGGAATGCCAAATCCAGGTATCATACGAAGCCACTGCCTCAAGTACGACACTGCAACCGCCTTTGTGCCCTTTGTACATCCCCTGCCAAGCAAATGGACAGTTTTTCCATTTCCAGTGCATGCAGTCGATGCTTCCTAGCATCCCAGGAAATCCTCTTGCTTCATTCTCGGCTAGGATCCGAGCAGTGTCTTCAGCAGTGGGTGATCGCAAATATTCAGGTCCAAATGCGCCAATTACGGCTCTGCAGAACCTGTAGAAGCACTCAAGGATGGTGGATTCGGCCATGCGCAGATAGTCATCCTGCGAATCAGCTGGAGCTCCATATGCAAGCAATCTCAATGCGACCGTGCACTTCTGGAGCGAGGAAAAACCAACCGTACCGGTGCAATCTTTCTTGCAAACGAAATAGTTGTCGAACTCTCGGACACCATGCAAATCTTAAGGAAAAGGTGCCGATTCATTCTGAAACGGCGCCGAAATGTCTTCTCGCCGTGTACTGGATCGTCGGCGAAGTAGTCGGCATATAGCATGCAATACCCCTCGGCACGCTGACGTGCCTTGCTCTTGCGCCGACCTGGTGCCGAACCACCGCGCTTCGGCTGTGCATCGGCGTCGTACAGGCCAGCCAGACAGGCGAGCATCAGTAAGTGCTCTTCGTCGTCGGCGGCGGCAGATTCGGCTTCCTCGTCCAGCAGAGCGGCGAGCATCTCCTCATCGTCGGAGTCCATCGAGGCAAAGCGTCGAACACCTCGCGGGCAGGGTGGATGCGGATGTGCGCGAAAACTTGACCGCGACGGCGATTCTCGGGGTGGAGGCGGCTGGTGCGGGGAGGGATACTACAGAGGGTGTCGTCGCGGTAGTTGGCGGTGGTTTTGGTGGCGAGCTCGCGGCGGAATGGGAGGAGTCGGTGCCGGCGACGGGGAGAAGGAGAGGAGGAAAGGACGAACCCGTTCGTGGAAAGGTGCGTTCTCTCGCCGACAGTGGTGGCCCGCGCGGTTTTCCCCTGGGTTCGGCCTGGGGGCGCCGGATAAAATTTGGCCCAAATCCGGCGAAAAACGAGGCCTTGGGGGGGTCCTGGGGGCGCGACTACGGGGAAAATGGACCGCCGGCGTCGAAAAGTTGTCCTGGGGGGCTTCGTGGGGGGACGGCTGGAGTTGCTCTTAGCATGCTATATCGCGCTATAGCGTGCTATTAGCGAGACATTATACACAGAATTATTTAGCGAGACAAGTCTCAAAACGCTATATCGTGCTATTAGCGGCGCTATAGCGGGCTATTTTTTTCCATGCGTAAAAGCAAGCAAAGGCATATCTGAATTGAGCAATTCGTGGGCGACTGACTGAAAGGTGACATGGCTTAACGACGACTAACAAAAATGTTTTTGCTGATTCTGAGCACAACCCATATTGTGAACGTCTGGTCGATACCATAAACAAATTTTAGTACGGAGTATATTTAGCAATTGGGCCTCTCTGATTCGCAAAATTAAAATAAATCGCATGATTTCAATGTTATGCACACTCGGATCATACAGTGTTTTCTTTCGACTAAACTTTGCTTGATGGTATCATGACGATACTTAGTGGATGAAAAGTTTCTCTAAATGTAAGAAGAATTCCTATAGGATTCAACCTACAGAATTTGTATGAAAATCCTTTTTTAGATCAATAAGGCCTTACTTGTACAGATGTACTGTCGTCTAAGATAGGAATCACACCCAATGAGGCAAATGCATGATTCGTATCTATAACACTTTTTTAGATGCCATATCATATAAATTTGGTGTCTTTAGTGAAATCTTAGGGTGTGATTGGTTGCCTCTAGCAAAATTTGCGCTCCCTAACGCATGGCTCATCAGAGCCTGCTGCGGGAGAGTTTTTTTTTTTTGAAACAAATTTTTTTGGAAACAATGTTGCGGGAGAGTCACCTCTTGATACATGTTATGTCGTCTGCATACAGTCCAGCCAGGCCTAACAATGCGCAGGTAACCAAACTGTCGGGCGTTGCATATATGGAGCACACGGATGCAACCAAGCCACATGCTTGCATTTCCACTGATGATTAGTCTCACCTCTTTCCATAGGTGTGAAGTTTTCTCACATCACCACAATTGTAACAATTTGGACTATTACCCTTGAAATAAAAAACTTACAACATAAGAGTTGTGTGAGTACCGAAATGAAGCTAATGGTCGAAGTAAATTTTAAACCATCGCTCACATGTGATAAGTTTAATGAAATTGATCTGAAATAAGTCAAAAGTTGAACGTGAAATTGAGGAGATAGAGCTAATGGAACACATAATCCATTCCCGGAATGGAACTAATCATCGTTGCACATGGTTTTCACGTTGATCTCGTCATAAAGCATTGGACTGATAGAAAAGTAATCAACAACAAAGAGTATAGAGAAACGAGAGAAGAGACACTAAAGAAAGATAGCATGTACAAAGTAACATAACATTGCGAGATTAAGAACTCAAATATATTCATTTACAAGCGTCGAAACAGAAAACTTACAACATGAGTTGTGTAAAACGATGAGATGAAAGCTAATCATTAGAGAAAATTTCGAACGTTTAGTTGTGTGCAATCAATTTGAAGACTGTTTTGATGAGTGCGCTAGCCTGGCCCATGAGTTCATGCGGGCATTCAATCACCACGATTTGGCTCCCGGACCTGATCTGACTTCATGCAACCTACCAATCACGCTATTAGTGTTTGTGTGACAACCTACACAAATGTGGGTTCCATGGGATGGACTAGATTTTTGTGTTTCCGGTCGCGAAAGTGTTGTGTAACCACCACGAGCTTATCTAGCGGTTACTTTCTTTTCATAGTACAACAGTTTGTATCAAGAAATTGAATGCTTGAGGACTAGGCTGCCCCCAGTCTGTTTCAACTTGATGCAGATGAAATCAATTAGAAATAATAAAAGATAAAATCCAATTTAGTTATAAGAATTTTATGTTTTAAGTGGACAAATTCAAAAGTCGGACTTAGTTATAACAAAAGTAAACTTCTAAAGAGAATAAGAGATTGTGATAACTTCTTATAACCTTCACCAAACACAACTTTAGAAATACTAGTTGAATGCCCGTGCGTTGCTACGGATATTCAAATTTATTTATCCACAGTATACATAAATACAGTTTAACTGAATATTCTAACATTTTACAGACAACACCTTCGTGCTTAGATAAAGAGCATGGATATTAGGTTATTGAATTATGCTTGCTAAAAAAATACAAATCATGCTATCTTTTTTTTTGTACAAGGGGTGGGGTCTAAGGAACCCGATGCTGCATTTCATTAATACCAGGTGGCAGGTAAAGTTTACAAAAAGGTCCTTTTACAACTCTTGCTCTAAAAGACCTAGAATTCGAAGAAAAGGACCTCGCTTTTACAAATAACACCCTAGAACAATAAGATGAACTGCAATCAGATCCTAGAGCGTCTCTGCCACAAATCGCCGGCGATCTCTTGATATGTCATCCTTTTACCCTTCACACCAATCCCTCGACTCCAAATCTTTCACCATTGTTTTGTGTATTCACCTCACTCCAAACCGCCATCGCCATTGTATTTCGTAGTCATCCACCCCGACAACATGATGTCACTAACGGTTTTGCATTGGTGTTTGCTCCAACTCTGGCAAATTCTCATAGTCGCCCCCCCTAGTACATGACTCCAGAGAGCTTCTAGGCCTGCAACTATCACCCCACTTTCAGCGATAATAATCATGGTGGTTACCACCCCGGCCTTAGAGTTGTAAAATATCTAGACATTTTTTCAAAATAATTCACGAGGTTCAAAATCCCCAAATAAGGTTTTGTTTTCATACCCTTTCCTTTTCTAAGCAAAGCTTGAGAGCCAGATCAACTCATAAGAAACCTTCTAATACATGGTCAACAAATAAATGTATAGACACATAAATAAAATTTCACTTTATTAATGATGCTAATGTGCTACATCAATAGTGCCATATCAAAAACAAGGTCTCAAAGTGTGGTACTCCATGCGCTGCTTCCCCAATGTTGCCATCAAATACAAGGTCTTCAAGAGAATATGCAGTGGACAATAACGAAAATGAGTAGTATTTTCATTTTGATTGAGATCAATACATAAATTTATTTGAGCACAACTTCCGTTCAAAAGCCTGCGTGGTATTTCTCAAATCTAAGGAACACCTCCCACTCAAAACCACATCGCAATAGCTGACCACTATGCCGGATCCTTGGCCAGCTACAAGAGCCACCTTCTCCAAGTTCA
Source organism: Puccinellia tenuiflora (assembly GCA_012064385.1). Lineage (NCBI taxonomy): Eukaryota > Viridiplantae > Streptophyta > Magnoliopsida > Poales > Poaceae > Puccinellia > Puccinellia tenuiflora. The sequence continues at coordinate 426,371 of QRDG01000802.1, forward strand.
CATCCATTACGTATCACTGCAAATCGAAAACACCAAATCGTAATGAGATATCAATTTACATGTCGCCTGACCGACATCAAAGACATCCGTGTGGCGCGGCGCTATCGCATCGAGGGATTGCGGGCCAGGGCTATGTGTCTTGAAACCCATTCAAATTCAGTGATTGTGTGCCAACAACATCGATAACCATTCAAATTCAGTGAGTGTGTGTCTATGTTCCACCAACATCGATCACCCATTAAAATTCAATGAGTGTGCGTCTCTGTGCCGCCAACATCGATCAGCCAGGACAGAAATACGAAATGTGGCGGCGACCATGATGGTAACATAATATTTCGAACATCTCTGTCACAACTTCTCTGAAAAATGATAATGGGAAAATTGTAAGAGCAAACCAATATGAGAGACTCAGAGTGAGAGAGCCGATGTTACAAAAGAACAGAGAAGCGGGGTTAAACTGTTAGAGAAAAAATAGCAGTACCGTAGGAATATATGTGAACTGAATGACTGTACATCTTAGCAAAACTAACCACTGCAGCATGATGTTTCAATGTGTGTCTGCAACCATAGCTCCCAACAAAAGAAACACATGTGGTGGTCACTATAAAAATATTGATTTGTGTGGTAATTTTGGTTTCCAATGGGTCGTCCTATTCTGAATTGCCTGGGAAGAATAAAGATCAGGACAAGTGAAAGGCAAGAGACCTGAAGTGACACTTTTTGAGATTATTTATATCAATCCAAACAATCTAACACTGCTAATGTTATTAATTTGGTTTTTGTTTACATCTTTAGTTATTGCACATATTTTGTGGCTCTAACTTATTCACTGATAATCTCGTGACATAAGATTGATGAGAATATAACAAAACAAAATACTAAAACGAGATCACTCACCATTAGTGAACACCACTCCCTCGAGGTCAAACGATAAGTTTCAGTCCACTATAGATGTTACTAGGAAGAAGAACACCAAAATTGAAAGGCATTGCAATAGGGAGACACCCTTTTCATGATTAGTGAACACCACTCCATCAAGGTCAAATGATAAATTGTAGTCCACCATAGATGTTACTGGCAAGATGAACACCAAATGTGAAAGCCACTGCAACAGAGGGGCAGCCTTTTCAACTGCTAATGCCTCAACTACACACTCAGACCAATAATGATCAGATGGCATGTATACCACAAGCGCAAGGAATATACCTATATGCAAGCATTTTGTATCAATAAAATTGGACATACATATGTTCCAAGTTTAAAAAGACCTATAGTGTAGTAAGATTATTGGGATGACTATATTAGTATGCTGTAAAAGTAAAAATGGAAACCTAACATGTTTCAGATAGATTGTAAACTTCAGAATACATGCAACAAACCGGATAACACTAACATAGTAGGATTTATGTGGTAAATGGAAACCTATTTTGGTGTTAATAAATAATCGCAGTTCAAATAGTAAAAATAAATGGATTTGAGATACTGCCTCGGTTTTTTGCGGGTACAAGAAAACAATCTATGGCTATAAACCTTGTAAGGATATGTGCTCAAGACTTAAATCTCACAAACATGACAACTCAGTTGCATCTCTCATTATGTCGATGTGAATTAGTGTATAAAAAAAGATAAATCATGTGTAGAAATTCTGAAATAAATCTTTCCTTTAACGGTCAATGCGCTCTAGAATTGCTTATTCCAACTAATGATACTCCCTCCGTATTCTTCTTTTGTGGCAAGCAAAATTAGGGAAAAGCAACAAAGAAGAAGATGACGTTGTGTACTTGTTTACCTGACTTTTGGTGCATAGCCTGGACAAGGAGCTAGAAAAATGATAGAATCGGAGTAGGAAATACTGGCAATGGACCAGCTTGAGCAGAAGCCCAAGGTTTGTTTAGTTCAACATCAGATTGCATGACGGCGGCCAGCGAGAAGATGGGAAGGCGACGGCGCATGAGTGAGCAGCCACCGCCACAAGCTGCAGTTTGATATAAAAAATGATAAATATATTAATTTTCATGAATAATAGCACCCGAGACAGATTTGCAAAATGTAATCTTTAAAACCTTCAATGAACAATAAATCGCAACAGCTTGTGAAGTTTAAAGTTTAATCACAAGCTGGTAAAGTTAGACCAATAGATCCAACAGTTGTTTCCAATGCCCTATTGCAACCTCGTGCACCTGACATCAGATTGATGAGAATATAACAACAATCTTCTTAATCCACCAATCTACAAATTCACGACCAAGAATAACAACAATCCATACGAATATAAAATATTCACATCCTAATGTGTTTTTTTCAAATAGATGGATACGAACAACATATATCGAATCAACAACAGAACATATGACCAGTCGATTGATCCAATCGGCTCCTCTCATTTGCAGTCCAAGTTAATATACACAGCATATTTAGGCAGCTGGAAATCTATAAATCAAGAATCAACCATGAACTACCCATCTTGCCTAATAGCCCAACTACCCTACCAGTGGTCGCCTCATGCAAAGAAATTCTCACTGCACATGAACTACTTTTTATATTGAACTGTAGTACTACGTACCATATCGAGCTGCTTGGCTAGGTTACAGAGTGGAGGACGCCGGTGGAGGACGAAGGTGCTGCAACGCTCGGTGACTATGTTGGCGAGCTAGACGGACGGGGCAGCCGGCAGCCACGCGCCGGACTCTGCAACTTGGCCGTGGCGTCCAGCAGTGGTCGACGGGGGCAAAACGAAGGAGATGGAGCAGGAGTTTGCCCGGCGTTGACTGCTCTGCTCGTGGGAATCCACGCCGGCGTAGCGCCAGAGTCTGTACCATGGCTCACGTCGGTGGGTCGAAGCGCTGAGGGACCAGTCAGCGCTCTCTCTCCTTCGGCGAGCAGAGAAGGTCGGGGGCTGCTTGATCCCGCCCATGGCTGGCGCCTGGCTGAAACCCGTCTGACGGCTAGGCTGCAGACAACATCTTCACCAAGATGCAGAGGTTGAGAGGAGGGGATTGATCTGGGCGTTGTTCGGCGGCGGCAACAGTAGGTAGGGTCGTCGGCGGAGGAGGTAGAGGTCGTGGCGGCGTCGACGACTGGAGGGCTTCGGCGAGCAGCCACGTGAGGAGGCGTTGAATCCGGATGCGTGGGAGGTCTAGAGGCAGCAGGAGGCGACGGACGGAAGGGCCGCAGCTTGGGGGTGGGGATCCGGCGGCCGGGGTTCGTTTTTCCAACCGGAGGAGGGAGGTGGCGGAGTGGTGCCATAGGAGATCAACCCGGTGGCGGCGGGTCGGCGCCAGCGAAGAACGAACCCTAGACGTGGATCCTATCTTTTGAGAAGAGAAGAAAACAAACGAGGGCCAACGTTTTATTCTTTGCTGGGCTTCGGCCCATATATTTGTGCGAGCCGATCGAGCGAGGGACGTGCGGGCGATCGAGGGAGGGATGACAGACGATGAGAGAGGACGTACGAACGTCCAACTGCAATATTATAGTATATATATATATATATATATATATATATATATATATATATATATATATAGAAACACTATTTGACACCTAGGGTGCAGAATAAATTATTTTGCACCCATCATTTTTTTTACGTTGTTACATCAATAAATTATGTTACATATGTAAATATTTACGTCATATTGACCCACAATAGAAAAAACCGACATAAAAAATAAGTTAAAATAACGTAAAAGTCATAAAAACAACATAAATAAGTGCATTTTTGTCGTATTTTTGCAACGTCACGTAAATATTTTTTTTGTCATTTATATTTTTTCTTATGTTCTCCTTGACTTAATATATAAGACAAAATTTACGTCACGTACAAATCATATGCGGTTGTAAAGATAGAGGGTGGGTGTAGAATAACTATTCTACTCCCTGGGAGTCAAATAGCGCGTCCCTATATATATATATATATATATATATATATATATATATATATATATATATACCCTATTCAGCATCCAGGGTGCATAATACTTATTTTACACCCTAAGTTTCTTTTACTTTCTTTTATTTCGAATTTATGTTTGATATACAAATAATTACATTCATATTGACCCATAATGAAAATTGACATAAATAATGCAATTTTATGAGTCATAATAGTGTAAAAACCATAAAAAATGCATATTTTACGACATATTTTTTACGTCACGTAAAAAAAAATTTACGTCATGTCGATATTTTCTTACGTTCTCCTTGACTTACAAGGTAATACAAAATTTACGTGACGTTATAATCATTTACGGTTTAGAAAATATGGGGTGGGTGTAGAATAACTTATTCTACTCCCTGGGTGTCAAATAGCGCGTCCCTATATATATATATATATATATATATATATATATATATATATATATATATATACACACTAGCTGAATGCCCGTGCGTTGCTACGGATTTCACCACGACCGACGCTCACCATTATGCCGCCTATGCGATCGAGAACATCGGCCAGCACCCACCCATGTCACCCATCACATACCACGAGATCTAATCCATCTTTCCATCCGAGGCCATCACTCAAGGGTACAAATTACTCAATGTGAGCCAGGGCGAAGAGATCCTCACAGGCGCTTTCAACTCTCACCTCAATCAAAGTTTTAAAAAACCTAAGTTCTTCTAAATAATTTGGCAAGGTTCGAACCTCCAAAGGAGGCTGTAGTTTCCTCACATTTGTTTATTTTAAGCATAGCATGAGGGTGGGGTGTTCAACTCATGACAAACCTTCTAACTTGGGATCAAACTAACCCATAAAAAGAATACCATGACACAAATTATTCGCCTATTTTTAAACAACCAAATAGAAGTCTAGATTATTTTTATAGAAGATAATTTTATTAGCTCAAATAATGGTTACAAAGTTCACAAGTATACACAACAAAGATTAAAACATCATTGTACGTGTCACATGTTGTCGCGAAATAATAAAGTGACGAGGCAACAAATATATATAGGTAGGTTCTGTATCAAAAATGAAGTGTACAAAATATAGTTAACCAAAATGTTCTCTCACATTTCATGTCAAAAAAAAAAAATGTTCTCTCACATTTTTTCCTTCAATCTGCCTAACATTCCCTACGCAACAAGGTGTCATGTTAATCCCTCCCTGTCTGCCTATCATCTTTGTGATCGGGTCCATGGATGGTGTGTTGTTGCTTCATTTCAGCACTATTGATCCGCCCTTATGGGCACACCATTTACTAATCTTCAGCACAAACTTCCCTGAAACAGATGAGTGTGACTTAAAGAGGGTACCAGAAAAGTCAGGTCCAGATCAAACCAAATGCATACCTGTAAAACCATAAATCAGTTGTACATAGGACATATCTTCCTTGGTCATGAAAAAGAAGTTTTCATGAAAGTTGCTTGAACTTCATATTTGGAATTCACATACTCCCTGGTACTATGAAGAAACCAACAATGCTGCACCAAGTTAGAATTCACTTGCATCAACCGTTTTTGTTGCAGTCAAAGAATCCCCAATCTGTTAATTGTAATTGGTGGTGCGAACTGTCCCTCTCCAGCCTGGCCATGTTTGTCGCATGTTCACTCGATCAGCTGGACAGGCAGCGCAGTCCAGCTTGTGCAGGGAAGCTGGTGATGGGGTGTCCTCTGCATGCAAAGAGAAAAGCAGATGGATTTCTTGCTTAGTTCAAATCTAAATAAACTTGCCGTGCATCGCAACATATTGTTGTGCAGTTGGGATGGACAGACAACTTTGTGACTTACCTTTAGCTTGGGCTTCCAGGACTCAATTGCTACAGCATGTGCAGTGTCCTTGTAGCTTGCTGAAGCAAAAGAAAAAAAACAAGATTGGGAGAAGGGATTTTGTAGATAGCATAGCTTGAAGATCAATTGAACAATATACCCTTTGTGAGAGAAGAAAATGAGATGCAAAATCTGGTAATAAAAGAGTACCTTTTTTCTAAAACCATACTGAATTTTATTGATTTACAACTCAACATTTTCCCTTCTTGATCCTTCTAGGCTGGTATCTTCACCTCTTGGCGCTTGTATCACAATTCATTCAACAATGCTCATGCTCGTATCTGAATTCATTCATCAAAAACATGATACAAATATAGTAAGCTAACCGAAAGATCTGAAATGACCAATTACATAAGTAAACCACACAAAAAATCTGATTGCATCTCGGCGTGAAATTGGCCAGCTCATCCGCGGGACTTGAGTACATTCCATGCACTCTTTAGATGATTATCCACGCTGCTACCGCAGACATCCAGTAGCATAATCTGACGTACAAATAACAGTACTACATTAACACCGAAATTGATAAGCTTGTACATGTGAGATACCTAGACTATGATACATAGACATTTATGTCCATAACAACCTCACAGAAAAGATCTCCCATGATGTAACACATACTCTGATTAGTTTATATGCCCTTGTACTGTACGCAAATCTCGTTACTTGTAATTGTAGTGTAAAATCCCTCAATCTACACCTCATGTTTGAAACTGTATAAGCACAAGCATGCTATCACAGAAATTAACAGATATTGCAGAACCAGTGAGTATAGCTCCATGTAAAGACTATGAGATAACCACAAAGAAGTTAAAGAAAATTCTACACCAGATAATGCAAGCTTACCATAAGGAAACTCCTACAACATGTATTTTACCGCTTTCTCGACATGACATTCGTTAGACTGCTCCTGATGAAGCACAGTATAACACTACGATTCCATCCCAGGAGAAAATAATGCGGTAAATCAGGAAAAAAAGCACTGCTAGGAAAGATTACCAGTTTTGAATTTTTGATACTATCCATGTCATCATTTTTTAGATCTTCCCAATGCTCTTCTAGAGAAAGAACGTGGCCTCATGAATCTTCTCCAACTCCTTCATCCTTTCGGAAAGACTATCTGGCTTTCAAATAAAAATATACATGAGTGAGGTAATCCTTGGAGTGATGTTTTTATATGATAGAAATGTACCAGAATCATGAACAAACAAACTGAAGTATTGCAAATTCGCAAAAGCGCGACATTCATACCATGTGTACCATTCAAGAACATAAGACATGTTTTTGTCTTGACAATCAGAATTTGCTAACATGACACAAAAAAACATAATGGCTAACATGTTCTTGGTCAGGTTGACCAGTAGATCAAACGGCACAACATGACACAGTAGTCATAAAAAACTTACAGCACCATGGACGAATGCATCAGAGAGGCTTATCCGAAGAAAGCTGCAGCTCCACGAGCTCCTCCACCAGCAGATCGACGACCCCCCACACCAGGAGCACTCGCGACCAGAACAAATCGACATTGGTAGGAGTGCCGCTCCCGAGGATTTTTTTCGGCAAGTGCCGCTCCCGAAGTCGACCGTGGTCACCACCGTTTCCAATGGTCCTAGGGTTGACGGCGCAGTCCTTGAAGGGGAGATGGCGGTGGCGACCTAGACAAGATACAATGGGGTCCTGGAGGAGGAGGAGGCGCGGTCCTCTGGGGGATGCAGCGGGATCAAGTCTGACCCGATCTTCCACCCCATCCTACGCCGCGCTAGGCACGCTACCGGCGGCACGCCATGGCGGCAGTGAGCGAACCCTAGCTCTTGTCCGTTGTTGCGGCGGGGGCGCAGCAGGTTGGGCGGCAGCGTTGACACTTCGATCCGCGATGATAGGAGCCCTAGGTGCTGGAGGCGGCGGTCTGGGTGGCGGCGGCACGCGGTCCTTGAGGCGGCGGTGTAGGAGAGAACGATGGCGGCGGTGGCCCTCCTAGGGCATCACCACGGGAGAGACGGAGAGAAGCGAAGGAGTTCTAAGTTTGGATCGTTTTCTTGCTGGGCTGGGCCAAGACGTAACAGGCTAAGGGCTTGTTTGATTCATAGGAATGGATTCCTATTCCTACGTAGGAATTGGTTCCTATCTTTCATATTTCAAAGGAAAAAAAACATTAACTCACACCAAATGTTAAAATTCCTTTGTAGGATTGGTTCCTATCCTATGAATCAAACAAGCCCTAAGCGTGGGAGGCTGGGAGCGGGGACGACGAACGAAGGGGTGAGCGAGCGTACGAGCAAGCAGACCATCGGCAGACCGTGGTCTGGAAGGTACGGACTGCAATATTATAGTATAAGATATATATATATAGATATATAGATAGATAGATAATACCACATCTCAAAATTTTGCGCTGAACTTTCTAGAATTCCAAAATTCGCACAATTTTCAGAAATTTATCAATGGAACTTTCCAAAACCATAACAAACATTATGAGATAGACTTGTAGAAATTTATGTGAACTTTTATAACATACAACATGGACTATCAGAATTCAAAACAGAGGAGAACACGCAACAGTTCCTCCCCTATCTCCGTAGGAAAATATAGTTGTAGCGGTGGTGACGACATGCTCGCGCGACGGTGTTAGCGACAGCCGACCCTATTGCACGCAGTGGTGGCGACAATCGACCATAGGGAAATGGTGCCAAGAGGGAGATATACATAGGGAATGAGAATATGATGCAATGGATAGTGCACTCCGATAAAGCTCTCTCTCTCGTTGACAAGGGCATGATTGTGTGCCCTGGTATGAGATGGAAAATCAAGAAAACACACATTAAGAAAGATAAGATGCATCGTAGAGATAATGATGGACTTGAACCTCACAACTTTGCATCTAGTCAGGAATCACATGTGAAAACGATCACCCTGAGCGAAACCTTTTTGGTGTCCCGTGTCAGTTTTATTCATAAACCCCTTTAATAGTTTCCTATCGTTCTGAAGTTGGTCATGTACTACAAAACACGATTCTCATCCTCCCAAACCCCCTTTGTAAGGGGCAACTATGTCTCGCGGAAGCTTGTCTTGATATGTGTGTCCCTCCAAGTGATCACCCTCACAGCCATCGTACCTGATCATCGCCTCGAGGTATGCCACCGACACCCCTGGTGGCTCTAAAAATTGTTTGTGATGTCAATTGTCATCACAAAATTGTCTAAAAACCTCTCAAATTTTTTTATCCATGAAAATTTCAAACAACGGGGGGAATTTTAAATGGATGAACATCACTGGATTATGCGCCTAGCACCACCACTGTCTGACACCTCTTCGCATGCCCTCTCATGCAGAATCAGGCAAAAAGAGCCTTGGGGGATTTTGGATCGAAGTGTACCACTGATATTTAGACCTGAAGCATGCATTTTCTGAATTCACGGACTAAAGGGTTCATTGGCCTCCAACTTATGTGCTAATGGCGTCTCGATCGTGTGCAAGTTGTGTGTTCGGAATCAAAATGGAACCCTTAAAACTGAGTTTAGGGGTCTTTTGTAATACTCATCCTTATTCATTCAAATGGGTGAACAACCATATAGTAAGGCTCCCATTGCTCACAATCTTGTGGGATTATCTAATTTGGAAGATGATGCATGAGATGGAGGTATGAGTTGGACTCGGTCACCGATGTATTGGGAAAATCTCAATGTTGATGATAGTTCGATATACAATCTCACCTTGATGATGTTGGAACTGTGGAATGTAATACTATGTGAGATGTCATCGCATCTACCCCTGGACATACTTTTATGATGTTAATAGAAAAGGTTACTCGTGGTGTTTTGTATTAAAGCAAATGTCCTTTAGGCTATGAATGGCAACATTAAATGAAGTACAAAGGTAACCAGAATAACTACTCTCTCCGTCCCAAAATATTTGACGTCAGTATAGACCACATACGGACTAAAATGAGTGAACTTACACACTAAAACACATCCACATACATGCGAATCAAATTTCGATTATTTTGGGACAGAGGGAATACACTTTTTACAAACCCAAAACTTCTAATGCTTAAAAGGACAACAACGACCCAAAAGATGACAAGAACTCTTAGGGCACATACCAATAAAATAAAATAAAATAATTAACCCCCACCAAAAAGAGCTTCCACGCTTCAGTCATCGCATCAACCATTTCAATTTCTCGACTACATGCATACAAAATCACTTGGTGTCCTGATCTCACTGATTTGATCATTGTTGAAGAAAAAACAGTAGATGGAACACACTATCAGTGGGATGGGAGAGGATTTTCTTTTCAAACATTAGTTTGTTGCGCACATTTCCTCAAACCCACCAAATTACTCATATCACCAGCCGCATAATTTTAGCAACATTATGCTTTCTAAAGCGTGTCCAATGTCCAGAAAAATATTTGTGAAAATCAGAACGATGATGGCTCACACAAGCAACACCACGGGACATACAAAGAGCAAGCAATCCATAAATTCGGTATGTTCACACATAAGACAAATACCATTAAAAGGATCATTTAGGTGAGAAATTTGTTCTATGTGTACGCGCGATCATGAATAACTTGTCACATAAAGGAGTATTCAGCAACGGTTTTAGTTTCCAAATAAGTTTCAGATATGGTACTAATCGTCCATGAAAAGTCAACAAATCATAGATAGAGCTAACTAAATATTACTACTACCTTAGTTCCTTAATATAAGACGTTTTGGGAGTTTAAATTGAACTATCCAAACGTCTTATATTTGAGAACGGAGGGAGTACCAGATTGTCAAAGACCCACTTAACATGGTGTGAGGATGTTCAAGTGGGGAGGAAATTGAGCTCCAAGTTTTCCCTAATTGACTCAAATTAAGCCCGAATCCAGCCTAATTTAGAAAACGATTTTTTTTTTGAGAATTAGAAAACGAAAAGCTGGGTCACACTGGCCTGCCATTGACCCAGGCACCGCGAGCCCGTGAACCCCGGCCCCAGCAGTCAGGCCCAACGGGAAAGAGTGCCGCATTGGGAACCGCGCGAGCAAAAAAAATCTCCCCGACCATTACTACCTCTGGCTGCTGCTCGCGCCCCGACATTTCCCAAAACCCCACACTTCCTCCCCTGCCTCTCTCTCTCTCCGAGTTGCGAGCCGGAGAGGCGGCAAAACCCTAGCTCCGGCCCAGGCCCGGTCCCGCGCCCGCGCCGTCGCCATGCAGCGGCTGCTGGCGAGCTCGATCGTGGCCGCCACGCCGCGGTGGCTCCCCCTCGCCGACTCGATCCTCCGGCGCCGCCGCCCGCGCTGCTCCCCGCTCCCCGTCATGTGAGCTTCCTCACTCCTCGCCGCATATATTCTGTGACGTGTGGGGATTTTTTTTTTCTGTAGGTAGGCACCGCATTGGTGTGGATTTTAGAGTGCGGCCACCGGCACCACGGGGGGATAGGAGTTTGAAAATTTATAAACGCATAGTGTGTCTGGATAAATCTATTTGAAATCCGCATAGTCGGGCCGATAGGCTTAACATTTGCATTCAAACACAGGCTTAAAAATGGTCGTACCTTTTTTTGAGGGGGATTTTTTTGGTCATACATCGGTTGGCTAAACTCTGTTAAAAAAACTCGTTTCTCTGTAGCCTATTCGAATTAAGATTTTAAGAACTCAAGTCCAAATGCTGAAATTATGAACTTCCAACAGAACGTCATAGGGAGAGGATGCTCTTGTGATATTCAATAAACTCACACAGATATGCAACTGGCAATGCACATTGCAGCACATGCGAGCTTTGTTATTGGGGATGAAACCAGTGAGCAGAGCACTGAGCAATGTAATCTTGAACATGTACGTCTTGGAAAATCCAGTTGTCGTAAGATAGTACAATTTTGTGATATGGTTCAACTATACAAGTAATGGCACTATATGAGCCGGCTGGATTCCAGAACCTTGACTGAGTCACGAAATGGAGTTATCAACGAATTTGTTGCACTATATACATGAACTTATTCTCACTTAGTATTGAAGTACCTTGACTTGCTTTTTGATCAAACTTGGATATAATCTGGCATATTTAGAGTTTTGGACTGCTTTCTTAATCTCGATGATCGTCTTTACTCCAGGCTATTCAGCAGGTCTTGGTCCAAACCAAGGAAGGTTTCACGACACAGTTCATTGGTGTCCATTAAGGCGAACAAACAGAGGAATCTCTGCAATGAAGCCATGCTGTCACATATTATGTGGTGGAAAGAGGTGCTTGGAAACATTTGTCTGCTTCTCTGGTTCTGAGCCGTTTCTTACTTCCGTTCCGATGCTGATGATTCTGTTATGCTGTTGTTGTTTTGGTATTTAATGTTCCCAGAGAATGGAGAGCTGCAGGAAACCATCATCCGTGCAATTGACCCAAAGACTCGTGTACTCTAATATATTAGGGTTGGATCCAACTTTAAGGAATGGAAGGTGAAGCAGATCCAACTTTAACATGATTATGCAATGGTCATATCTTATATGGTCAAACAAGTTGCGATTGTTTTTTAATATATCTTGCTTTCTAGAGGTTAAGATGAGATTTATACTGCTTCACTAGTCCTGTGGTGAATCCTTCAGTCCTTTTGGTTTTCTTATTTACACTACAGTCCTTTGCCTAGTTATTGTAGACATGTAACAACAACCATGGTAAAACTTCTGTGGCAACAATATATTTTAAAGTTTTAATTTTGAGAACAAACCTATCTGGCCAGCTCTGAGAAGCTTACTGTAATTTTGCATTACCTCTTGCAGTTAGTACCTTCCTTTCAGGGATAGTTTTCTCTTGATTATGCCAGTTTTATTTTGGTGAAATCAGGTTCATTTTCTTGGTATTTGTTTTCTCATGCTGGCAACCTGACTTGATTCTTTGCAGCTTAAAGGATGGAACCCTGAACATTGAGATGTTACAGTTCAAATCAAAGTTTCCTCGCGAGGTCCTACTTTGCAGAGTATGTTATTACTCCATCCTGCTATTAAATTCGTATACTCGATCATCTTTTGAAAGGTCCTGGGTTCTATACCTGGCTGATGCTGTATTGAGAAAAAAATGGCGGCCATTTCGATTGTCTTAGGCCCGGTCCCTAGACATGAAGGGAGATTGTTGAAGTACATTACATACCTTCTCTCAATAGCTTAAGATTTTGGGTGGTCCTTTCAAGTGTATGAAACACAACAGTTATAATCCATCTGGAAGGGAAAACAATGTTAAAAGTTATCACAATCCTATGCTTATATCTTGAGATCTATATAACACCGAAATGTGATGATGGCATGATGCTTTAGCAGTTAATCTTTGATACTCTATGTCACAAGCCTGTTGTGGATGTTCAGTCTGTAAGGAGTGCTGCATAAAAGATAAACGTCATAGTTGTTTCCCTAGTTTCGTAATCCACATTGGACTGCTGGTTCAACCGGGAAAACGCGGAACCGGTTCCTGCTCCGGCCTTGTTTTGTTCATGAATTGTCACGCGCGTGTACCAATCTCAACGGTCACAACACGGTCGAAATCTGGTTTCCCACAAAACTGCATGCTAGTCGGACAGAGCACACTCTTGCCTGCGTGAAAAATGTTTTGCATACTCTGGGATACCGAACTTGGAACTTCAAGTTAGCATGCGGACCACTTGTGCATGCATGGCTTTCCTTCTTTGGAGAGGAGAACTAAGCCTACTCAATTTATCTCTATTAAACTACAGGCTGTAACTTTTTTTTACTATATTTTGTTGAACACCAGTTGGATGTTTAAACTGGCTTTTTGAGTGCTGAAAACCAATGAATCGACACCACTCACTGTGTCAATCACTGGTCTGGTTTAAAACTCTCGGCTTTTACTTCATGGCCCTATCTTGATTCCCTCTTACCCGGATTCCCTTTCACTGTTCTATGAAAAGTAATGTTTCAGACATTTTGTATTTTTTCTCCATTATATTCTGATTCTCCTCCCTAAGCTGGGAATCTCATTTAGGCTTGTTACCTGTTTATACATTCGATGCTCTATTTGTTCAGGTTGGAGATTTCTACGAAGCCATTGGGTTTGATGCCTGCATTCTTGTAGAGCATGCTGGCTTAAATCCTTTCGGGGGCTTGCGTTCTGACAGTATTCCAAAAGCTGGATGTCCAGTCGTGGTATGTTGTTACATAAAATTATTTATGCTATATACTTAGTATATGTTTGGAGGACCATCATACTGAGCTGCTTAGAGAATCATCAAATCCTCGCATCAGTATGTAAATAAGTATCATGAAGGAATCGGAGAACATGAAACATTATATTTTCTAGAGTGAGCAGATCTTGTTACATTCTATTTATATTTATGAAGAGACAAGCCCATAGGTATTAATCTATTTGATATTTACTGGTGCTACTTTTACATGCATGGTTTGAGTTTTAGCCTAATAACCAGCAAGAATTTGGATATCTTATTTCCTCCCTTTCCCAGCTGAATATAAAGAACATGGACAGCTTATGTCTTCACATGTATCTCATCTATCTAAAATTTTCCGTGACCATCAATATGGCTCATATCTCATCTAAACATCTGCTCCTACTCAAGCTAAGAGACCTGAAGAATCTTGAAATTGATATGGTTAATATTCAATTTATAACTTAATGTTTTGTTGAGTACGTATTCACATGAGCAAGTTGCTTTGCAGAATTTGCTGTGAACTTTAGTTAGTATGGTTCTTATCTGTTGCAAATAGTATAGCATGAGAAATTTTGCTTTGCAGAATTTGCGGCAAACATTGGATGATTTGACTCGGTGCGGTTATTCTGTGGTATGGTTTCAACTCATTACTTATTTGCTTGAAACATTGCATTCATGGAAGCAAGTTATATGCTGTTATATAGGAATATGGATGCAAATCTATGGTCTAAAACCAATGTTCAACATTTTGGATAAGCAGTAAGTTCAATGAACTAACAGGAAATGACATTTGGGAGTTGTATTGAGTAGTGAGTCTGGCTGAACCTTGTCAAACACTGGCATCAAGCATAAACAGGGTAAAATTTGAATGCCTGTAAAACAGATAAATGATGTAATTAGTTTCTGCTTAGACGTTTTACTGATCTCCGGATGATAGAATCTTATGCTGTGATTTTTTATTAGTTGCATCCGCTTGCATCCCTGAACTGATCAGGCAGAACTGAAATTTCTGATCACATGAGCAAAGCAGGCTTTTGGTACATGAATTGCTCACATGATATGTATTAATTAAGAGGTTTTTCTTTATGGTCTGGTTTTAACTGTGGGACCTTGATTGATAATGTTGGTCAATCGTGTCTGATATAATGCTTACATTTTTCTCTTATGAGCAGTACCAATGTACCATACAACGCTTTGCAAACTTTAACAATATGTTATTGATTTTCACAATTACTTTACCTATCACTTTAGGCATGCATGATGCATTTAACCACTCAATTTCTTGGCTCTGACCTTTTAGTGGTGTTACCCATTATTGTTGTCTTTACTTTTACTCTGCAGTGCATAGTTGAGGAAATTCAAGGCCCAACTCAAGCCCGTGCTCGGAAAGGTCGATTTATTTCTGGGTAATTGCATATGATCTTATCGATGCTAGAACTTCTGCTAAGGACTTATTTATCAGTGAGCTGCAGGTGCTGTTTGAGAAGTTTACTAGTTTACAATGTTGATCGATTATTCCACGCATTTGTCCATGGCCCAACTTCACAAGTCTTATATAGTTGACATTGAAATATATTTTATTTTCCGCATCACAATTACAATGATCACTGAGATATCTGTCAGAACTTACTTTGACATCTGGTATTACATGAACATGTATGTATTGCTCTCTAATTTAGTTGATGTAGTGTTTATCCCCCCCTGAGTCTGTTTCTTGTTGCAATGGTGACTTTTGGGATCTAATAGTTTATAGTTGGTACCTGGTGCTACCACTCATCACCTTTTTACTGCAGTTGGGATGGGATCTAATAGTAGGAACTACCATGACACACTCGATGGTTTGCAATTACTTCAGTTGATTACCTTAACTTTTACCTTTGTTACAGCCATGCGCATCCTGGTAGTCCTTATGTATTTGGCCTTGCGGAAGTAGACCATGATCTTGAGTTTCCTGACCCAATGCCCGTTGTTGGTATGTTGTACTTCCAGAATTCAATTCCATACCTCTTAGTTAAGTATATTATTGTGCTTTTCTTCTCCATTCTAACTAGACTGCTAATCGGCTGGTGATATGTTTGTTTCTTAAAGCTTGGTCTGCTTTTCGTTGAGAGTTTGATAGTAAATGACATCTGCATGGGATTTGGTTGGTGAATGGTCAAGTAAATTAGCTGATATGAACGTCGAACATTGTCTTAGTTATTACCCTTAAATATTGGAATGATACTCTTTGAGTTGTACATTTCTTCTATATATAAGGTGCTATGGAAGTTCGTTTGTGTGTGAGCTGTCCAGAAATGTAAAGCGCGTAATAATGCATGCAGTTAACATTTAAAAACTTTGACAACTAGTACGTGTATAAGTATATGGATTAAGCATGCAAGAATAATATTATTGTATGTGTCTTGCAAAGTTCTTTTGTGTTATATCTATTTCTTACTATTTTATTGCAATTTACAAGCAAACATCATAGTCAAATATTGCACTGGAGACTGAAAAGTCAAATGTGACTTACATTTCTGGATGGAGGGAGGATGTGACTGTTCATGTTAAGTCTTACAATGTTTTATCGCGCATGTCTGTTCTTGACTTTTGCATTTCCCCAGTTATTAAGCATGGAAGTATTGTACATCCTGATGTTCTCATTATCAGGGATCTCACGCTCCGCGAAAGGCTATTGCTTAATTTCTGTTCTAGAGACGATGAAAACTTATTCAGCTGAGGAGGGCCTAACAGAGGAAGCTGTAGTCACCAAGCTGCGCATATGTCGTTATCATCATCTGTACCTTCACAGTTCTCTGAGAAATAATTCTTCAGGTTTGGGTTTATATTCCAGAGCAACACTTCTCTCATGGCTGTAGTGTGTTTAATCCAGGCACAACTTCTCGGGAACCTGGAAACCAGAAAGTTGTAACCGTTACAGTATATGTGGATTGCCCACGTTGTTTCTATCAGTTCGGACTTTTAGTTCTAGTTGTTGGTGCATGAAACTTAACATGATATCGGAGCAAAGGTCTTAGGTTCAAATCTCGGCTTTCAAAATTTAATAAGAATTGCTCTTCCTCCCTTGACTGTCCACATATAGACCTTCTCGAGTCATACATGAGATTTCTATTAACATGTAGCCTCCCCGAGTTACACACTAGAGTTTTTTTTACAGTATATATGGATTCCCCACGCCGTTTCCATCAGTTCAGACTTTTGGTTCTAGTGGTTGGTGCATGAAACTTGACAGATATCATTATCATAATTTTAGAATATATCACAGCTAAGATTTTGACATTCACTCTTGTTTAACACGCACTAAAATCATTTTGTATTAGAAGAACAGTGGGAAGGTGTCATGCCTTACAAAGCCGAAACTGCAGCCAAACAAAACTGCAAAGCCAGCCAACCTAACCAAACCAAAAACTCAGCCTACAAAAAAAGCCAAACGAAACAAAGAAAACCTAGGCTAAGATAAGCTAAACTTGGCTGCATTTCGATCTTATGCTTTTCGCTGTTAGATGCATTGGTAGTTTCAATGTTAATCAGTGTCTTGGCAATTAACAATTTATAAAGAATTTCTATAGCGTCTCCGTCTTCCTGTATTTTCTACAGTTGAGTCGCTCGTGGCTTGACCCTTTCTTAATCATCTGGGTGTTTGCCTCTTTTTTTTTCAACATTTATCTTAGCATTAATGTTTCTTCGAAATGTTGCAACCCAATATTTCCCTACTGTGTCACTGGGATGTGGATGCAAGAAACTCTGTGATAGCAACAACGTTTTTTGTGGAGGCATAGTTGTGCTACTAGGATGAGGATTATGATGTAGAGTAGATACATAATCTATGTATGATTTTTTATCTACCTTTTCATTTAAGATATTTCCTGTCCTTTGCTCATGGTGTAGGGACATCACGTTGGGGGGAGTTTGGTGAGGGAGGGCTCTTGTGGGGAGAGTGCAGTGGAAAGTCTTTTGACTGGTTTGATGGTTCTCCTGTTGAGGAACTTTTATGCAAGGTCTGTATCTTATTTGTTGACATGTCATTGTCAAAAGTGCATGATCATTGTGCATTTTGTCTGCATAATACGTATTTTGTGATCAATTATTGTTCTTGTGCCATCAGTTCTATATTCTTAATAAGCTTTGGATATTGGATCATAAGGCTTAAAAAGAAAAGTTTTCATTTGTCAAGGTGAGGGAGATATATGGCCTGGATGAGAATACTAGTTTTCGAAACGTCACTATCTCATTGGAAGGGAGGCCTCAACCTTTATATCTGGGAACTGCTACTCAAATTGGTATGCAGAAGCTTATTGACTATTGCTGATCTTTCTAAAGAGCCTTCTAAAGTGTGGGAATCTTATTTCTGAAATTCATGTGCTATCATAGGAGTGATACCAACTGAGGGGATTCCCAGCTTACCAAAAATGCTACTCCCTCCAAGCTGTGGCGGGCTTCCATCAATGTAAGTGTTGTTATTTGCTAGAACAACAGCACAAACGTGCAAGTGGCACCTAGCTACAACGATATATTTGAGGCCTCAATCTTGTTTTGTTTATGTTTATTTGGTCATCACTAGTTAAAAACAGTTGTACTCACGTAACGATTTCTTCACACGCTAGTCACAGGCCTGCAGACAGTTGATTGACCTGTGTGACCTTGTATGCCTATATTGGTTCTGAAAGTTCAATGGTATACAATTGGCCTAAATATGGGTTATGTGGCAAAAAATGATATCATTGGTTTCATATTTGAAACGATCTCCAACAATCACTTTTGTGTCGTATAACCCCCAACTTTAATGGGTTTAATTGGTATCAACCTTAAATCTTGGATATAGGCCTTACAAAAGAAACAGATGGAGTACTAGTTTCAAATGGAGCTAGTAATTTGTTTTGTAATCCTAATTCCTACCACCAGATCAGTATTGCTTGTGAACTTCCAAAGCACTGAGCCATTGAGTGCGGTAAGAGACGTCATTTAGGAATTGCTATATATTGTCCTTTGCATCTGCTTGAGATTACCAATACTGTATTACTATGCTATGCATCATGTTGTAGCACATGGGACTACATTTATATGAGATACCGTAGTTTCTCTTCGGGGCAGAACCTTTGTAATCCATTTCTTCTATGTGTCTGCTTTAGTTCTTGAGAATTTCCTTTTATCATGATATGTAGGTATATTAGAGATCTTCTTCTTAATCCTCCATCTTTTGATGTTGCGTCTGCAATTCAAGGTAAAAATCTGTTCACTGTTGCAGCCATAATTCTTTCATGATGAATTCAGTTCTTGCACTCCCCTACAGTTGAAACTTTGAGTTCGCTGTGGAAGATAATATTTATTTGATGGAGCTTGCTTTGGCACTTATCTTAAACACTTGGGGTTAACCTTGAAGCAAAAGTTGTTATAGATAAGCATGGTACTAAGGTTTAAGTGTCATGATTTAGTTTGATTTCAATTCATAGTACCTTTATAATATATAAAAGTGGCTCTATTAACTCTAAACTCGTAATCAATCACCATTAGTCATATCAACCTACGTGCTTCTTGGTGATTTCACCATGGCATGAAATGAGTGCTCTTATAAGAATACTTTCATCCTTTCACGTTTGTGAATCAATCAGCATACATGATACATCCAATGTTTTCTTCAAGAGATCTCGACCAACTCCATGAATTAGCCCCCGGGAGGCAACATGGGATGCTGGTGTTCTCATTTGGCCTGCACCGTGGCAACAGCGCTGCCTCTTTTGCTGTGCAGCTATGAGATCCAGCAGGAAATAGTTCAGTTGCTATGCCTCTGTGGTCTTGTTGTGGTTGCTGGCCAGCATTCAAGCATGAAAGGAAATAGCTAGGTGGCTGTATCGATATGGCATGTCCCAGTTTATCCTAGAAAAGTTTATTGTTTGTGTGATATCACTATATGTGCTAGAGTTTTAACTTAACTCTGTAAATTTTACTCTTGCAGAGGCTTGCAGGCTTATAGGCAGGATAACTTGTTCGGTTCCTGAATTTACTTGCATACCATCAGCGAAGGTTCCTTAACATTTTACAGTAAATATTGCAATGATTGCATCGCTGGTTATCTGAGTTATTTATTTTTATGCATGTTCATGTATGACAAGTAAATTTCACATTTCATAAAATTATGCGTTAGCAGTTATAGACTAGCTCTTAGTGTCTTGGTCCAATCTCTCATGTAACTTGATTGATACATACGCACAATAGTCGATCAACCAGATGTGTGTGTGTGTGTGTGTGTGTGTTCGTGTCAAGTGCATGATTTACATTGTCATTGTTTGTTCAAATAATGATGAGGATTCTTAGTGAACTACAGTCCATGTTGAGGGATCATTTCGTATCAAGTATAAAGACGGGATATGTGCCAGGAACTATGATGAAGTAAAGTGCATAACTTGACAATTTGTACTCCCTCCGATCCATAAAAAGTGTCGCTCACTTTGTACTAAGTTACTACAAATTTTGTACTAAGTGGGCGACACTTTTTATGGATCGGAAGGAGTAGGAGAAATGGAACAAAATTCAGCTCCTTTGAACTATAATGAAGTAAAATGCATCATTTGACAATTTGTAGGACAAATGGAACAAAATTCAAAAATCAAAATAGATAATTGAAGATGTTTGGCGTTTGTTCTTTGTAGCCAGATGCCCAGATCTGTGCTTAATAGTATTATTCAAGAGTATTAAAACAAAAGTACCCAAACCTTATCGCTGCTGCTAACAAACCAGACTGGTTCGTGAAGAGATATATGGATTTCTAGGGACTATGCAAAATTGCCTTGGAGATCATCTTAGTGCTTCTAACTGCTAGTGAACTACAGTCCATGTTGAGGGATCATTTCGTATCAAGTATAAAGACAGGATATGTGCCAGGAAGTACCGTAGCTTTTAATTATTGCTTATTGGTGCAATTGTTATTTGGATTGTTTGTTTCTCTTTTGATGATCTTTTTAGCTGGTGCTCATCAATTTATATGTTATGCCATTATTCCAATCCATACCATTTTATCCTTTTCACATCCATGCTTGTTTTGTGGCAGCTTTTCACTTTATCTTGTTGTAATTCAGCTTTGCCTTATATTTATCTAGCAAATTTCATTTTGCAGCTTGTGAAATTACTCGAGTCAAAAGAGGTTAATCACATCGAATTTTGTAGAATAAAAAATGTCCTTGACGAGATTATGTTAATGAATGGAAATGCCGAACTTTCAGCTATCCAGGACAAATTGCTTGAACCTGCTTCAGTGGTTACTGGTTTGAGAGTTGATGCCGATATACTAGTAAGTCTTGTTCGATATTCATGAGCGATAGATGTGCAATATTCATGTATATAAATATTTCTACATTTGTTGTCTGTGCAAGTATTTCTTTCTATATCATCAATCTTTATCCCTCTCCCTGTCATCGATCTGGAATGTCTTTTTATTTTGTTGCAGATTAAAGAATGTAGATTTATTTCACAACGTATAGGTGAAGTGATCTCTTTAGGTGGCGAAAGTGATCAGACAATAACTTCGTCGGAATATATTCCCAAAGAGTTCTTTAATGATATGGAGTCATCTTGGAAGGGGCGTGTGAAAAGGGTTCATGCTGAAGAAGAGTTCGTGAATGTTGACGTGGCCGCTGAGGCATTATCAACCGCGGTATGTTTCAAGCAATGCATTTCTATATATCAACTGAGATTTATGTTAAAAAAAGAGTAAAAATATATTATCCTTGTGGGCGTCTCCGTCTGCATTTATTGAACTTATCTGCATGGAAATATTGTGGTTACTTCATTTACCAGAAACATCAGCATAATTATACATATGGGTACCCTAGCTGTGGTCGTCAACACGGGATATTATTATGCTGTGATATATCACTCTCACTTTTGCATTTCCTTCCATCTCATTTTTGGTTTGAGTTATACTAACACATATCAATCTTCTCAGGTCGCTGAAGACTTTCTGCCAATTATTGTAAGAGTAAAATCTGTGATGTCTTCACATGGAGGTTCCAAAGGGGAAATCTCTTATGCAAAAGAACACGAAGCTGTTTGGTTTAAAGGGAGGCGATTCACACCAAATGTGTGGGCCAACACACCTGGTGAACAACAGATAAAACAACTAAAGCCCGCGATTGATTCAAAAGGTAGAAAAGTCGGGGAAGAATGGTTTACAACAATCAAAGTTGAGAATGCTTTGACCAGGTACTTATCCAACTGATGATAGCCACTTGCTGACCTTGCAATGTCGCTTAGTAAATGTTTCTCTGGCTGCCACGTGCGACCGCTTTCTTAAACATAGTACAAGTAGCTCACTTCAGAAGTTTCTGCACCAGTGCAATGTGAACCTTGCTGTGGTCATAGAGAATGTTGTTACTAGATTTAATGAAAATTTATATAACGGTATGCTGAAAATGTTGCATATGTTAATTAATTTTATGCATCTGCTGTTATGTTGCACTGTACTGCTTTATTTGAACAATAGTAGAAGCATCCTCTGAGATCAGTTAATTTTAATACCCCATCTAAAAAATGTACGTCGTTTTAGAATCTGCGCTAGTAAAATATTTTTTAGGTTTTACCATCGACATCTAAAAATACCACAACAACAACATTGGTTTTACTAGATTTATCCGAAATATGTTCATAAATTTTTATTTAGTTTTAGCTGAAATGATATATTTTCGTCAAAATAGATGGTCAAAGTGTTAGTACATTGTAGAACAGGAAATTGTAGTTGAACACTCCAGTCACTGCGACATTTACTGAAACTCTGCTAATATTGTTTTTTCAGGTATCATGAAGCTTGTGATAGTGCCAGAGGTAAAGTTCTTGAGCTGTTGAGAGGTCTTTCAAGTGAATTACAGGACAAGATCAATATCCTTGTCTTCTGCTCGACGTTGCTCATCATAACAAAAGCACTTTTTGGTCATGTTAGGTGAGTACTTTTGGGCTTTGGCCTTGCTTTGAGAAACATCATATTGAGTATTGTACTAATGTGTGTGTTTTCTCTTTTCAAGCCTGTAACATGCACTGATAGAGTTCATCCATCCATATTGCTATTCTGTTAGTCTGACCTAACTAAGGGTCAGATTTTTGGCACCCAACTAGCAAGGGCTGTTAAAGTGCCATTCAAGTTGGCTTTTACAGCAAAATAATTATTTTAGATATAAAATTGATAACCCTGTTTTCTCGAAGTTAGCTATTTGATAATAATTGAATGGGTCAGTTATTTTGCATGAATTCCTGGCATTGTGTCTTCGGTGACTGGTAGTGGCTGACTTTTAGTTTCCTAGTTAACTTGTCATGCCACTGACATGAAACTTGGATATTAGGTATGCATCTTTTTATGTTTTGCAGTTTACATTTCTGCTTGGAACCTATTGACAGATATGGACTGTAGACATTTGCATTGAATTGGCTAATATTTCTGCATTCTGTACAATAGACATTTTATAAGGGTAATATTGTCAATTATGAATGCTCATATATTTCTGTCCTGTCAATCCATCTATGCACAATGATCTGATGTCATGCATTTTTCTGGGATCTTGAGCAGTGAGGGTCTAAGAAGGGGCTGGGTGCTTCCTGCTATATATCCCTTAACTAAGGTACCACTTCTTTTATCATGTCACTCTTTTGAGTCTCGACAATTATCTCAAAGAATTGTATGTGGATTAAGACACTTTTCCTTCTTTCTTGCTTAGATTTAATTAACCTCTATGAGTTGCTTCAATTTGTTGGCCTAGTCGTGTTACACAGTTTTTTCTTCATTTCATGTAAAAGTTGTGATTTGAGTAGCAATGTTTCATTTTTCAAGCATGCGTATGCTAAGCCCAGTTGGAATACCCTTTTCGAAATTGACATAGATCGGTGTTGTCACTATGCTCTGGCCAGTCATGGCTACCTACGACAGTTCGACAATGACTCAGATTAGTCCAGTTAGCACATATGGCATAACTATAGCATGTAAAATTTGAAAACAATGAGTGATGGCCCACAGCCCCATTGAAGCCCAGGGTCGTTATCCATCCACATGTCATAACAATCTTTACCATCTATCTACGGGAGATCTGCATCTAGGAGTCCACATTCATTGATTAAAACAAGTAATTTAACAGTAAATATGCAGTTTGAATATAAAAGAAGTGTAGGCCAGATGAGAGCATCAAGCATTTGCACTGGTTTGAGTTTAGAAGCCCTGACAGACACTAGGTAGTCCAGTATCCTGTGAGCAAGTCGACGATTCAATCGGAGTCTGCAGAGTACCAACTCATGGCTAGTAGAGGTTGTTGGTTGGAACGCAAGTGCCAACTCATAGACTAGTCAGGTGACTCTTAATCCTTGCCTGTGAGTTTCCCTTCTGTGTTATTTGAGGTATAAAACAATCATCCGCATGATTTGCAGATAACAAATCAAATCTGGCATCAAAATCTAAAAACTTTGAAACGATTAGATGTGGAGACCTGATCTGCTCTTGTAATAATAACACAGCCTCTTAATACTAGCTTTGTAAGCGAGGCATTACTCTAGCTTAGCTACAAATAACATGGACACAGAAGAGTAAGCGGAACCAGTGCTTTATGTATCAGAAATCCAAACAGTGCACTGAACAACCGAACCGTCAGCTTGTGCATCTTGTTGATTTAGTGCAAAAACACACTGTTGAGCTGGATTTTTTTGCTGATTCAAATGTGTGCTGTGATCTTGCTGTATTGTTGATGTCAGGCACACAATGATACACTTAATCTTGATGTAAAATTTTGGTGAACAACAGTTTAACATAGTTTAGTTGGACCAAGATCATCCTTTGTGTATATGATGCTGGCCATTATCTGTATCAAGCAACACAGCTGCCAGATGAGATGTTCCTTTCTGATCAAACATAAGTGTTCCAATATCTGCTAGTTCTTACAATGTTCTAAACAAGTTTGGAATGTTTATGCAGGATTATAGTACGGAAGAAAGCTCAAGTGAAATGGATTTATTAGGAATCTTTCCTTACTGGCTTGATACTAATCAAGGGAATGCAATTCTGAACGATGTCAACATGAGCTCTTTGTTTATTCTGACTGGCCCAAATGGTGGAGGTAAATCCAGTATGTTGCGCTCAGTCTGTGCGGCTGCATTGCTTGGAATATGTGGCCTGATGGTGCCAGCTGATTCAGCTGTCATCCCACACTTTGATTCCATCATGCTGCATATGAAGGCCTATGATAGCCCAGCTGATGGGAAAAGTTCGTTTCAGGTGCCAATTTTGTAGCTTTGCATATTTTTTCCATAAAATCCGTGTGCTGTACTATCAAGAACAGAGGTGCTATCACTATTTTATAATCTTTAGATTTCTTGGATCATGGAGTTAAACCTGGTAAAAGTTATTTTTTTAATTTAGTTTAATTTTGGTGTCGAACTTCTCAGTATCAGGTGAGAAAATCGACATGCTAGAAACTATATGTATGAATGTACATGATCTTGAAGAACAAAATAAACTGTGCTGCATGTTCAAATCCTGTATAATGATAAATGGTCTGGACTGTCAAATCCTTCCAGCTGACAAGCTTTTTCTACCAATTCGATGTGTTGTAGTTCACTAAGCATGCTACTCAGATCGCAATAACATACATTATGAAGCACTTTAACTTCCTTTCGACATTTTCTTACTCAAGTATGAATCTAGTTGTATAGTGTACTAGAATTATTTGTATTTGGTTCTCTGTGCATATAATATTACTGTTTATTTCTTAATTCTTATTTTTTGTGTGGCATTATTGGTATGTTAAATAAGCTTTCTAACGTCCGTGGAAAATACTTTATTTTGACAATATGTTATTTTCAGATTGAAATGTCAGAGATACGATCTTTAGTTAGGCGAGCCACTGGTAGGAGTCTTGTTCTGATTGATGAAATATGTAGGGGCACAGAAACTGCAAAAGGAACTTGTATAGCTGGTAGCATCATTGAAAGACTGGATGACGTTGGCTGCCTAGGCATCGTATCAACCCATTTGCATGGCATTTTTGACCTGCCTCTTTCACTCAACAATACTGATTTCAAAGCTATGGGAACAGAAGTGGTCAATGGGTGCATTCAGCCAACATGGAGACTTATGGATGGCATCTGTAGAGAAAGCCTTGCTTTTCAAACAGCCAGGAAGGAAGGTATGCCTGACTTGATAATTAAAAGAGCAGAGGAACTATATTTGAGTATGAGCAGAAGCAAGAAACAGGAATCATCAACAGTCCACCATGTGCCTTCTGTTGCCAACTCTGGTGTAAATGGCTTGGTTGATAGGCCTGATGGCCTGGGAAATGGATTCGAACTTCCATCAGGTGCTTTTGGACTGCTGCAAATGGATGTTGAAAGCATTGTTACTGCAATATGTAAGGATAAACTGTTAGATCTGTACAACAAAAGAAGCATCTCAGAGCTGGTTGAGGTGGTCTGTGTTACCGTAGGTGCTAGACAGCAGCCACCACCTTCAACTGTTGGCAGGTCCAGCATCTACATCATTATCAGGTGTGACAACAAGCTCTATGTTGGACAGGTATTTCCTTGATTATACATTTATGTATTCTTCTGTTTCTTAGTCCGAGGGCCATTGATTATTTCTTAGTCTGAGGGCCATGGAATTCTGACTCCACTCTGCCTGCAGACGGATGATCTTGTGGGCCGTCTTCGTGCTCATAGATCCAAGGAAGGAATGCAGGATGCCACGATATTATATATCGTGGTTCCTGGCAAGAGCGTTGCATGCCAACTGGAGACTCTGCTCATAAATCAGCTTCCCTCCAAAGGTTTTAAGCTCACCAACAAGGCAGATGGCAAGCATCGAAATTTCGGTATGCCTGTTATCTCTGGAGAAGCTATTGCTGCCCACTGAACAGGTCGAATTAACATCCAGTTTAACATACCAAGTGATGTGAGTTTGGTGTCTCTTCCTCACCACCTCTTTTGGCTTATAGGAGGCAGGAGCTAACTGGTACCATGTCGTCCGCCCCAATTTTGTCTGATTGGTACTAGCGCCCAGCCATGTTCATACTAGGGGTGAACTTTCTTCCATGTGTAAGGACTTACTCAAATATTTTGCAATTTAGTATATGCTTATGGTGCAATGGTGCAATTTGAGCCCCTTATAGTGATTCACTCTTTGAGGATACAAGGTCCATACATTAGTTTGAGTTACTACAAGAAGTAAATAATACTGCTGTCTTCTAAACAGCGCCCCAAAAATCCCCTGAGAAAATGCTACGTGTAGAATATAATGCAAAATCAAATTCAGAATCGTTTTGTTTCTTGTTTCATGCCGTCAGCCTCAACCGTTCGATGGTAATGACGCCCAGATTAGTATGCTTCTGTTTTCGGGAAGAGCAGTATCGTTGTTGCCTGGCCACGTGGCCAGTAGCAGCAGCTACCTGTGGGTTATTACAACTTGCATCTAAAATCGATCTCTGACAAATACAACACGCGTGCATCGGTATGGTATCCTTACTGATGAATAATGAATCTGAATTTTCATGGAGAAACAGGAATCTTGGTACTGTACATGTATAACAAAGTATACATTATCGATAGGATTAGATCAACGCATCTACATATTACAAAAAAAAAAAGATCAACGCATCTATAAGTCTGTTCCCCTCACGTGCGAGATTCAGGAACAGAACGATAAGGCAGGACGCAACGAGGATGCCCAGAATCCCTGCGACCACACAGACGAACGCGACGACAGTCAGCGCCTATATAGCCCTCCTAAACTGTTACACATCAACAAAACACATTTTCAAACACAATTTTTCTCCCGGTTGTTACCTTTTCTCATGATACCATTTCCTAGGATCTTTCTTTTTTGTCCTGCTTTTAATTCTATTTGGCATCACAAAGCAAGAGCTTCAAACAGATCATCATCATCAGATCCTAAATCTCCATATCCGTATGTGTCTTCGCCACTAGAGGGCAAAAAATCAGGCATGAAACTACTTTCTGCTCCACAATGAGATCTTGTGGTGGGCCCTACATTTTTTAGCTTCTTCACTTACTTCTCTTACTAACTCTGACTAAATAATGCAATCATTATCCTCCTCTTATTCATCGTATGAAACATAAAACAAATCTTCCTCCTCTGACTCATCTTCCCTCGGGCTAATTCAATATATTGGTCTCTTCGTCTTCAGATCAATAATCCTTTGACGGTGATCATTATCTGAATCTATTGGAATTACTAGAATATTGCTCTGTTGTGTGAGCACATAATCCTCTACTGCACTTTATTGACTTTTAAGAACTCCTTCAACATCAAGTGGATAAGTAACATGAATTCCAATCTCTCCTATAGGAATCTGTTCTTTAGCATTGTATTAATGCCTGCACCCAGATCAGCTTTGCCCTTGATAACAGTGATTGAAACACACTTATGATCCTCATACTTGTTAAGCATTTCCTGGAATTTTCCATGCCATCAATTAGTGCAATTCCAACCCTTCCTGGACCATCCTCTTTCACATAATACATACTATCATTGATGTTCTTCGGTCCAATGATGATTGTTCCTCGGTCTAGCCTTCCCGACCTTGGTCGCTGACTCCACCGTCGTTGGGAACATTGAAATGTTCGGTGTGAGAGGGTTGGAGCTGCCGCGAATCTCGCTGTCGTCTAGGCCAAGCCCCCAGCCCCGCGACACCACCGCAACCATCGACTCCGACTCCTGCACCTCTTTGCTCTCGGTCTCCGCCACCGGGATTGGAAGTCACGATGGGGGATGGAGAGAGAGGTCGCGCAGGAGAGTTTCTGAAAAAGAAAACCCGTTTGGACAAGCTAGGGTCAGGACAAAGACTGTGTCGTTAATGGTAGTCCGAGCCGGCCATCTCCGCGTTGCCCATGTCACCCCTGACGGTGGGCCCCGCTGTCAGAAAACTCGTTAGCGCAGATAAAACAGAGCATCAGTGCTATTTGAAAAGTGGATTTTTGAAAAAAAAATACGTATCCCGGTT
The DNA here is from genome assembly GCA_012064385.1 of Puccinellia tenuiflora. Lineage (NCBI taxonomy): Eukaryota > Viridiplantae > Streptophyta > Magnoliopsida > Poales > Poaceae > Puccinellia > Puccinellia tenuiflora. Next base: position 455,274 of record QRDG01000802.1, read on the forward strand.
GATTTGCGAACTTCGTGCACAATCGTGGTGGTTTGTTTGGAACTTTCTCAAATTACAGAATTCAGAGGTTGAGGACGAAGAGAGAGGAATTCTAGAGGAAGGTGAGATACATGGGATTACAGAAAGCCTCTTGATCCAACAACAGAAACAAAGGTAACACCCACAACTGGGATCCCGCATACTGTAAAAAGACGCCTGTCTCGGAGGGACGCAATACATATGAAACGAACCCAGTACGGACACAACATTACGATGCATATAAAGGATGACGTCTGTCAGTACGCTCGTTCGTATCATCACGAACAGGTTGTTGATTTTTTTTGACACATAAACAGTAGGGAAGGCCCCTACTGTGTCAATTTATTCATTATAAAATATGTACAGAGTTACAAAGTTCATAGAACAAATGATTACAAGGTATCTAGCCATTGTTGCATCCCTTCTCTGAGGCTATGCTTAGCTCTATGCATCACTAATGAGAAGGAATCTTTGAAAAATCTGAGGCATTCTTCCTGGTCTAATGGTTTCCCTTCAAAAATAATTTTGTTTCTATGATTCCAGATGCTCCAGCATCCAACCATAAGGGATTCTTTGAAGCAAATAGGCCTTGCTGTGATTGGGGTTTCCAAAAGTAAATCCATGGTAGGCAATTTTGGACTCCAAGAAATGTGTAGTCTATCCCAGAAATTTGTGCTGAATTCACATTGGAAGAACAGATGGTTCATTGTTTCATTCGGACAGGATTGACAGAGGACACATGATGAATATTCAATATAGAAATGCTTCCTTGTCAGTAGATCTCTGGTATTGAGTATGTCATGTAAAAGCAGCCAGAAGAAAAATTGGTGTTTAGGCAGAGCTCTGGATTTCCAAATCCATTTGAAAGGTTCTGGGGCATCCTCACTTTGTGAAAGGGCCAGGTATGTTTTTTTGCATGAATATTTTCTTTGTCCTTAGATGGTCCATATGTCTTTATCCTCTTGGCTGTGAGTTTCACTGCCTATGATATGTAATAAATCAGTGAATTCTTGTGCAGCAATGATGGATAGTGGCAGGTGGAAATGCTCATACAGGTCTTCATTGGCTATAAGAATAAGTTTCTCCAGGTTGATATCTTGGTTATTGGAAAAGGAGAATAAGTGAGGAAATTCTTCCATTGCCAATGGGTCCATCCAGCTGTCTTTCCAAGCCCTGATAGTTCGACCATTACCGTTTTGAATTGATGCTAGACTGCTGAATTGATTCCAGAGAGATAGACAATCTTTCCACCAAAAGGATCCCGTTGGGTTATTAGTCTATGGAAGTTTCCCATTACTGTAGTGAGCTCTCCAGATCAGCTGGATCCATGGGACATCCGCTTGGTTCATGAATCTGAATAGGTTTTTCATTATTAAAGCCACATTTTTGATTCTCAGATTTTTAACTCCAAGTCCACCAGCTGACTTGGGTTTACATACTGTTTTCCATTTCACTAGGCAGTTGCCTCTCTTGTCTATGTCTTTACCTCTCCATAAGAATCCTCTGGCTGAGCTTTCAACATGGTCAAGGAAACCCAGAGGTAGCTTCATTGTGCTCATGGCATAGTTGGACATGGCGTAGATGACTGATTTAACATAGACTAATCTTCCATCATAAGATAGGGTTGTAGCAATGCCAGAGAGTCTTTTATCAATTCTTTCCAGAACGCTGATGAGGCTATCCATTTTGGGCTTTGTTGTTCCCATAGGCAGTCCAAGATAAGTGAAAGGCAATGATTCAACTTTACATCCAAAAACATTTGCCAGATCATTGCAGGCAGACGTAGTAATATTGATTGGGACCATGGATGATTTGTGGTAGTTCACATTGAGTCCAGTAGAGGCCGAGAAATTTTGGAGGATGTCCTTGAGATTTTTTAACTATGTAGCATCAGCTGGCATAATTAGACGGGTGTCATCTGCATATTGCACAATGGGGTAATCCAAGCCATAAGAACTATCCAAAGGGAGTTGAATAAGATCATCATGCCAAGCCTTGTTGATAACAAATTGAAGCAATTCCCCTGCTAACACATAAAGAATTGGAGAAAGGGGATCTCCTTGTCTGACTCCTCTTTTGCATTTAATAGTTTTGCCTGGGACCCTATTTAACAGGATGGATGTAGATGCCGAGTGCAAAATATCACTGACCCACTGATTAAACTTATTACCAAATCCCAAATGCTTAAGCATAAGAAGGATTACAGAATATTCCACCTTATCAAATGCCTTCTCAAAATCTAGTTTGAGGATTATTATTTCCTTTTTGGACTTGTGACATAGGTGGAGATATTCAAAGGACCATGCAAGACAATCATGGATGGATCTATTTTTGATAAATCCATATTGGTTCCTATGAATGATAGGTATGATAATTTTTTGCAATCTGTTTGCCAGGAGCTTAGTGAGAAATTTGAGGGCAATGCTCACCAGTGAGATGGGCCTGTAATCATTGGTAGTTTCAGGGCAACTGATTTTAGGAATCAAGGTGATGTTAGCTGTGTTGATACTTTCCAGGTTTAGTTTCCCATGATAGAACTCTTCACAGAGCTTGTAGAAGAGGGGCTTGATTGTATTCCAACATTTCTTTAGGAAAGTGCCATTGAAACCATCAGGGCCAAGGGATTTATCTGTTGGCATCTCCTTTACAATATTATCAATCTGATCTGTGGTGAAAGATGCTTCAACTGATTCAAAATCCACAGAAGTGTTGGGGGTGATGAGACTGTTTAGATCAAATAACATTGTTGGATTAGTGGAGACACCAAATCTGTCTTTGAAAGAATGCCATAGGGTAGCAGCTTTGGCTTCATGTGTTGTTATGGTCCTGTCATCATCAGTCTTGATAGATGTAATATAATTTGTTCTGTAATTCTGAGTAGCCACTGTATGAAAAAACTTTGAGTTTTGTCCTCCAAGCTGTGCCCACTTAACCTTAGCTCTGTTTTTTTAGTAGATTCTCTTGGCTTCCAGTAGTTTGATTTGATGGGCTTTAAGAGCCCTCCTGAAATTTGTTTCTTGGAGAGAGAGGGATCTTTGCTCTTCCAAGCCATCAATTAAAGCAAGGACATAACTGCAGGACTCAATAACCTTGTTTAGCTTAGATAAATTTCTGCTCCATTTTTTTAGCCCAGCTCTGAGGGACTTTAATCTTGCAGTGATGTCATTGGCAGGGTTAGTGTGGGGATTGGAAATATTCCAGCAGTTTTGGACCACATCATTGAAACCTTCAAAATCCATCCAGTATTCTTCAAACCTGAAAATATTTGCTCTTGGGATGGAGGTTCCCACTTGAATTTGAATAGGAACATGATCAGATGTTAATTTTGCCAAGGGAGTAGCAATGGTATTTGGGAAGGTTGTTGTCCAATTAGTTGAGGAGAAGATCCAGTCAAGCCTCTCAAGTAGTGGATCATTTTGCATATTGCTCCAAGTGTAGGCTCTTCCTTTTAGGGGAATTTCCTCAATATCCAGGTTCTGGATGATGCTATTGAAAAGAAGCATATTATTAATATCTCCTCCATCTCTGTTTCTATCATTTGGGCTTCTAATCAGATTAAAATCCCCCATGATTATCCATAGGTCCATTTGGGAAGTATCCAGATGGTTTAGCCAGCTTGTAAAGTTTAATCTTTCTTCCGCAATGGTTGGCCCATAAACATTGGTTAAGTACCACAATTGATCATTCATTTTGCATATGAATTTAATAGTGATTTGAAAATTTTCCTGATGCATAACTGTTCCTTCAAAGAGATTTCCATTCCAAATAACAATGATACCACCAGAGCTACCAATAGAGGGGACATGGGCAAATTTGTTAAATCTCTTGGGGCTGAAGTTGTGGATATATGTGTGATCAAAGTTCTCTCTCTTGGTTTCCTGGAAACAAATAATATTGCAGTTTGATTCCTCCACCTTCTGTCTAATACCATCCCATCTTAATTGAGAATTAATTCCTCTGAGATTCCAATTGAGTATAATCCAGTTTCTATTCATTGGGAAACGACGGAGAGGAATGGGGACCAGTCATATGTAATTAGGGATGTAAACGGATCGGATCGGATCGGATTTTGCCTTTACCATATACTATACCACATTTTTTCATCGGATTCGGAGCGGAGCGGATAATAACCGGTTGCGGATTCGGAGTCGGATATATAATATCACGGATCCGGGGGCGGAAACGGAGCGGATTCGGGACGGAAAATAATTAATCGGATATATACGCGCATAAGTACATCAACGAACCATACAACCACAAATAATAGTTTAATATGCTATTAGCCTAACAAGGTTGTACTCCATAGTCGTAACAATCACTATGTAAGTGAGTTTTAATTTAACGGGCGAACTTTACAACTTAGTAACAACTAATTATGTTCTATGAGGTTAGACATTTTGGTAGAAAATCAGATTATTCGGATTAAAATCATCGGATAATCCTATTTATTTTTTGGATAATCCATATTCGGGGCTATTTTTCATACCATATCCTATACCGTATCCGGTGTCAATTTCGGAATCGGATATCCTTATCCGTCGGATTCCTTCAAACCGGATATGGATTTCAAAACGGTTTCGGAATAGGATTCGGTGCGGAAATTATCCTATCCGTTTACACCCCTATATGTAATATGTCTGGAGCATATAAGCAGAGCAAGGAATAATAATAATAAAACCCACTTGGATAATCAATGAAAGCAGAAGTAGCAACTGAGGTTTGCTTCGAATTATTTGTGTCACGCCCCGAGACCGGGCCTGGGAGAATGACAGCCGCCGCGCGCCTATAGACCGGGAGGCCTATACACGCGCAAGGCGTAGAGAAGCAGGAATAAACCAGCACAGTGGATCTCAACAACTCATTTACATTATTTTACAAGATTAATTATATTTAAATGAATCCATAAGATATATTTTCTAGTCGTTTCCCACCCAACTGGTCCAGCCTACTTCTCGGATAACGACGTCTTCCGCTGTGAACTCTGATGACATAAAAATAAATAGTGGAAACAAGGGTGAGTACGATAAATCATACTCAACAAGTAGGTACTTTACTAAGCAACGAAATAATGAATAAGGATGTGAATACAGTAATACAAATTAACTGTATTTAAAGGAGATAAGCAGGATAGCAAACGAAAGCGATAAACAAAATACCATCGAAGCTGGATTTTGAGGAATAAATCATTCACCGAGAAAATAGTGTTAAGGATGGTGAACGACCATGTATCGGTATCACACATGACAGCAAGGTTCCCTACCCGGGACTCACGGGGGTGAATACTCACACTTTTACACTCTTAAGAGGGGTACTCTGACATCGACAGTCTCGACCAAAACCACGCTGGCCCCAGAAGAGCAGAGCTCTTGCACCCGCTCAGACACCGGACACCTTGACCTACTCATGTCGATCGCTCCTACGGATCCATCACCGACACTTTCCATTCAAGGGCCGCCCCTCGCGGAAAACTCAGATAGTCCCATACCTGAACTGTGACCGGTACAATACGTTTGCCGTCGTGACACCAATACGGAAGATATGACAAAGAGAGACAGGTATATCAATGAGATATAATTGCTGAAATGCTCAGCCAATAAGATGTACTCGTGTCTCCACAGAAGCCTCTCGCAGATCATGCAGATTCAATCACGATTGAGAGAATACCGTGTCTCTCCAATACCACAATGATCAATAAGGAGATCAACAAGAGTGCGGTGCACGTAGCAATACATGCACCTCAACGACAAGATATAAATTAGGAGTAGCAAGGCCACTACTAACAAGGATCAAAGGATGGATTTAGTAGAGTAGCCACTTGCCTCAGTAAACTATGTCGTAGCTATCAACGTTGGTCATATCGGATGCACCTTGACCACTCCCGGTACTAGGTAGAATCGGCAGCCAAGCTTATACCGCCGGTACCGTAGCCGAACGAACATCACCAGCGAGATCGCCGGCGAGCTTTGCCGTCGTCGCCTTCTATTTCCTCTCTCTCTAATTCCCTCTCTCTGCCGCTCACTCTTTCTGGGTCACTCGCTCTATATGTTGTGATTCGAGGCATCAGCAAGGACCTATTTATAGCAGACGAACACCGCTGACCAGCTAAAATATCTTAGCTGCGCTAGCTTCGCTGCTAAGAAGTTGACTTGCTACGTGCCCTGCTGCTGTTTGCTTTGCTCTCCCTAGACGACACGAACGAGCTGACCACCTTTCCCTCGCATGCACAAGTCCACGTAGGAACGCAGCTCACTCATCCCCTAGCATGTTGCCACGTTGCCTCCCTAATCAAAGTGTCTCACGTTACTAGCACCACTAGTCATCCATGCCTGGTTAAAAGTTAAAACGCACCAATACATACACATTAAGCAGCTCGATGGTTGCATTTGTATATTAGCTCAAACAACTCAGGTTCAATTTGATTAGCTCCACCAATTATTATCGCAAGTAAGCATATATTAACACCAAACAAAACACTAGAGATTATTATAATAAAGCTGATTAGCAATTGTCAGGCACAACCAATTAAGGCCAGACCTTGGGTTTTCACCCTGAAAGTTTAGACACTGAACTTCTCCTGTGCTGTCGCCCCCTCTTGCCGTTGCTGCTGTTCCAAGTTACGAATCACCTAGCCAATCCCTCATCCCACCAGGACTGGGACCACCATTGCAAGTCCTCAAATCTTGGCTTCCATGCCATTCTCCGCAACCTGACTTCATCATGGAACAAAAGACAAATCCATGATGGCAACAGATTGCAGAACTTCACAACGCTACCTCTGAAACCAAACGGTCAGAAAAAACATGGCTGCGCGCGACCGAATCCCACCCGATCCGTCAATCTCCAGGCTTGATTTGCCCAATGGAGTTCGCCGGCGGAGCCTTCCGGAACTCGACAATCCGGCCAAATGAATGAAGAGCTGCATCAAGTAAATCTTCGTCTTGGTGTTTAGAAAGATCCAGGACTACCACCTTTATTCAAACCGAGCCGACGAGACTGGCCGGTGTGGAACCAGCCCGCCGCCGCCTGACCGGCCGCCAACACCGCCACGGTGCCAAGCACCGGCGACACCAGGCGCCCCGGCGCCTCCTGTCGCCATAGCCGTCGCCTCAGACCCGCAGGGACCCAGATGGGCCACGGACGGGCTTGGAGTTTTGGCCGCAGCAGCAGGGGCTCCTCCGCCGTGGGAGACCGCGGCCCTCCATCCTCGCAGATTTGCGCTCGCGACGGGACTCCACGGCACCTCGCCGCCGAGCCATCACCGCACCACGCGCCGCCGCCAATCGAGTGAACCACCGCCGCCGCATGAGGAGGATATCCCCGCCGCCGTTGTCGCCGCCAGGGCCACGCCCAGCAGGTCCTCCAACGACGGCGGGAGGGAAGGGATGAGGGAGGAGGGGACTTGGGAGCCGGCGGCGGCGGCGCCCCCCGTGTCGCCTAGGGTTGGGCGACGCGGGGGTGGGGGGGTGGGCCGGTGTGGAATCCCAATTAATATCTAAAAAATCTGGGTTATCACAATTACAATCCAGGTAGGTAGCCAAAATAGATAGTAACTGCATAGATGTCTTAGTGCTTGATAGACAAGAATAATTATTTGGATGCATTGAAATAAAAGTGATGCAGATCCAGTTGTATACTACAGCTGGTGTGTAAGTCACTGCATCATCTCTGGCTAGCATTTTAAATGCTATCATAGGAACTGTCATAGTTTAATGCTTCATCAAACACCTCTTTAAGTGGCATCTAGCAGGGACCTGTTCCAATGGCTTGAAGAGTGGCAACTGGAAGATGAGGTGGGGTAGCTGCTTCCTCATCTACAATCTGAGCTTCAAAAGCTTGGTCTAGATTAAGAGCAGAAGCATCCTTCTTCTTCTTTTTGTCTGTCTTTGGTGGTTCAGGTGCATGAGCAGGGGTGATATCTTTGAAACCAGCATGGAGTAGGGCAAGTCTGTCACTCCTAACTTGGTGAATAGTTGTTGGGCCCTTTTTCCTCTTGCCTTTGCCAGTTGGCTGAACAGGGTTTTGGATAATAAGTGCGGTTTCCTCTGCTCCTTGGCTCGGATGGACAATAGGGTTAGAAGAGCTGGTAGCCAAGTCTTCATTGTGCAAGTCCTCTGTTGCATCAGGTACAGGATTACTAACTGCAACATGAGCTTCCACTACTGCAGCAGTTATCATAGCCTCTGCAACATTGACCATATCTTTCTGAACAACTAGAGGTTCCTGATTAGTAGCAAGGAAACACCGGTCGACGCCAGGCGCATATCGAGATGTCCGACGTCGAGGATCCTGACGGCGATGGTGTCGGCTTGGCTGAGCCCGAGGAGTGTAGCAGGCGCGTGTTTTTCTTGTTCGTTGGCTGCGGGAAAATACTACGTTGAACATGGGGGCATATGAACCCGGCTGGGAAATGCATTTTCTAAATGTTTAAAATTTCTGAAAATACTTGGCCTATGTAAAAAAGACAAAAATACGTCACATATATACTGCTATATAGCACTGATATTTTCTATTTCTTACGGAGTCAAAGTAAACAGTAATTTCGTCACGAAACTCAAGTGCAGGGCACATGTTTTGCATTACTTATGCATGGAAATTTTGTTTTGAATTTTTTAGACATGTGTTTTGACAGTTTTTTGACATTTTAAATAGGAGGGTGCATATGCCCCATGTTCACTATATCCACTCTCGTCGGCTGCGTCGCTTTTTCCGATCCCCGTCCTCGTGTTCTCCCAATATCTGATAACAGACGTGTTCGGCTCCCGTCGAACGATGAGGCTGACAGATATATCAGTTGCACGTGGCACATCTAAGGAATTACTGGTCACACAAAAACTGCAAGGACGGTATTATAGCCAAGTACACAGAAGAGGGTTGCCCATTTATTATGACTAGTTGTGTAATTGATGGTGAACACACTTTCTGCTCAAGGAAGATGCATTGGAACACACCATCTGGGGGAGGATGCAAAGTCAATGCCAAATGGGTTGCTAATACATGTGATATTACTATAAGAACTGATCAAAAAACCAAGTTGACACTGTCATAGAAAATGCCAAGCTGAAATATAGAGTTGCAGTGCCAAGGTCTATGGCCTACAGGGCCAAAGAATGAAGCAGTGTGAGTGGTTCTCGGTGATCATGTTCACCAGTACATGAGGTTAAGGGGCTATCCTCAAACAATAATTGATACCAACCATCAGAGTAGATGCATTGTAATAACAAAGATGACAGTAGAGCATCCTAGCACAAATTAAAAAGCGCGATGTCGCCTAGAGGGGGGCTGAATAAGCGATTTAAAACTTTTATGTTTATGGATTGAATAAATGCGGAATAAAACTAATACTTAATTTATCAAGCACAAAACCTAATATACCAGGTTCACCTATGTACAACAACAACTTATTCTCAGCAAGTTAAACAACAAGGATAGCAAGATATATAACTTTCAAGCTCTACGGCTATCACAAAGATAAATGCATAAGTATAGAGCTCGGGTATAGAAATAACTAAGGCAAGTGGAGACGTAAATTTTATCTCGAAGTTCACTTACCAAAGGAAGCTAATCTCCGTTTGGAGAGGTGTGGAGCCACCAAGGCACTCTAGCACACGGACGTGCTCACCTATTCTCCTTGGATATCTCCATCAAGGGAAACACCCAATCCACTAATGAGGTCTTCTTTAGGGCGTTGACAAAACCCGTGCAAATTGTTCGGGGCTATCTCCACAACCTAATTAGAGACTCCCAAAGCTTGCCCGAAGCTTCGCACCAAGAAGAGCTTCTGGACAACACCAACCGTCTAGGGTACACAATGCACCCAAGAGGTACAAGCTCTCGTTATGACAATGCACCCAAGAGTAATGAGATTCTCAAACTTCACTTCCAAGTATCACCGTGGAGAGAAAATATCTATGCACCAAATGCAATGGCAATACCACACGAGATGGTCAAGTCCTTCTCTCCCAAATCCCATCAAAGCAACTAATTCTAGGGAGGGATATGAGAGGAAGAACAAGAAAGAACACAACAAATGAATCCCAAGATCTAGATCCAAAGCTTCTCCGCGCTAAAAGGAATTTTTTTTTGTTGAACTGCAGATCTAGACCTCCTCTCTCTTTTCCCTAAATGGGGGCAAGAATCATTGGAGGGATAGAGAGAAACCCAAGCCTTTTCAAGGTCAACAATGGAGGAGAGAGGTAAAAGAATGGGAAGCCTCCTCTTGGGGAAGTGGGAGGCTATCTATAGCTCCTCCAAAAATATGATCGTTATAGCCATGAGAGACGGGAAGTTCCGGCCGGATAAATCCGGACCAAACTTCTGGCCCTTTTTCTAGAGAGTTGCACCATGCGGGCGCGACACCTCGAGGCCAAGGGAGTCCGCGACCGAATATATTCAGTGCCCAGTCCAGCAGATCCGGGGAGAACACATGAAAGTTCCGGTCGTAGGCACACCGGAAGTTCTGGCCGGAGGCACCGAAAGATCCATCCTGAAACAACAGTAGAGCAGCTAAACTAGAAACTTCATATATTTTGCAAAAGATCTATACATGGGATGATACCAATTTTGTTGGAAAGGTAACAACAAGACCTACCCTATGCAAAGGGAGATTATGCAAATGGTTGGAAGGGTGAAACCTTCCACATGGATGAACCAGCAAAATCTCCAACACCAAAAATGCAATAGAAGATGCATATGAAACCGATTTCGATGAACTTGGGATTGTCATGAAGAACACAACAAGACAAAAACACCCACATAGATAAGATCGAAATAAAAATCGATAAATATGATGCCAAGGATGCAAAGTTTTAAGCTCTCTTCAAATGCTATGATCAAGATACTTGCTCAAGAGCCCATCTTGATAGTACGGTTATATAACCTATAACCCGGTCTCTCAACTAACATCATGAGACCGGCAAAATAGAAAACCTATCAATATCATACATTTTCCTTGCACATAATCCACTTGAGGTCGATGATGACGATCTTGACTTTCTCAAATTGGAACTCCTTTTTTGATTGCGCTCGCTTGGTGAAGACTCGCATATTGCTCTCCCATACACCAATATGGGAGAGACACTCTTCGACATATCTTCACTTAGCCATTATATTGAAATGAGTGGCAAGCTTCGAGCATATGATATCTTCATGGTAATCATCTTGAACTTGCACCTCTCAACCTTGATGACGATAACCACTTTACGTCATCCCCATGGGCGATACGAAACCTCCAATTTGATGCAGGCCCATGGTTAGATACCTTGAAACCAACATATGGTTTTCAAGAGTTGCTTATGGACCAATCCTAATGTCGCAACAGTGGAACATGGGGTTCCCCTGGTGCGGCCAAAGCAGGTCCACCAACCGTGGGCCCACCAAGAAGACGGACAAGGCAAGGAGTCAGGATCGGCAGGCGGGCCGCCCCGCCTACCCCACGGGTACATCGACAAGCATGGCATCGACAACCAGGGCTGAAGGACCGGGTGACCTCCCGGGGTTACCCCAACATAGCAGGCAACACGGAGGACCCGGGGCCCGAACGCCCGACAGGAGGCCAGGCTCGCTCCCGGGTTTCCCCTCCGTACCGTTGCGAGGATAAGCTTGCCAGCTCAGGCTGGAGGCTCCTTGAAGACTTGGGAGCCAAGGATGCGAAGGCGTCGAGCGGGGACATGGCCGGTGGGGGTGTCAGCCCCTGTCGACCCCGCTTTCCAAAAGGTGGGCGACCGCGCCAACCCTACAGGAGGAATACTTGGACGAGAAGAGGCCACATCGCCCCCTAAAAGACCACCGGGGGTTTTCCCACCGAAAACCCCCACGCTCCTCGGATGCTCCTGTGGGATCCCCTTAGCCTATAAAAGGAGGACCCAAGCATGGCCGAGGGGGAGGTTGGACCAGAGAGAAAGCAAGGCAAGACTAGCTAGGGCAAAAGGGCTAGGGCGAGAGGTGATCTCCTCCGGGTAGGATCTGCTCGTCTCCTACCTCTAGCCGCAACCTTCCGGGTGCACACCCGCCACCACCTTGTAAGCCACACCATGATAAACCACTCAATCCAGACATGCAGGAGTAGCGCTTTTAGCCTTCGGGCGGCCTGAACCTGGGTAAACTCCCTGCGTCCCTGTGTTGCTCCCTAGTACGTAGATCGGAAGAACTTGGCAAGGTACTCCCGCGGAAGGTGTCACCGGCCTCCTTCGCGCCCCGTGTCGAACCTAAAAAGGGGGGTATCCTTTACTCCCGGTGTCCGTGCTCCGAGACACGACATCTAGCGCGCCAGGCAGGGGGCGCAAGTGCTGGATTCTTCTTCATCAACCTCAAGTTCTTCGTCTAGATCTGCGCCGAGATCTACGTCCAGATCCGCATCGAGTTCTTTGTCTGGATCTGCACCGACCTTGTTGTCAAGATCTGCACCAAGCTCATCTTCAGGATCTGCGCCGGGCCTTCTTCTCCGGGCGGAACTGCTTCTTCCTCGGGGCAGGGTGAACAGCCGCCTCGTCAGCGCGCAAAGGCTATGTCGGGAACTCAGGAGGTCCGTGGTGAGGCGTCACGTCGGTCGACTCAGGTCAGCTGGGGGCTGGGGGAAGCTCTGAGCGTGGCCCGGGCGCTTCTCTCCTTCCCACCAGAGCAGTGCAAGAGTGATCCCCGTGCGAGGGCATGGATTGCTAGCTTGGAAAGTTTGTTGGACTACGCTCACCACTGCCACGCTCCCGCGAGTTCTGCACCGACCGCCAGCCTCGACACCGCCGTCCCTGCGCCAGCACCCCTGGGGGAGGAGCGTCCCGAAGACCCCCAGGGCAAGAGGCCCATGGAATCTTCCCAGGAGGGTGCCGACCAGAACTCCAACCCCAGGCGCAGCTCCTAGGAGGAAATGGAGGGTCAGACGAGCCAGCACCTCAAGACCTGTTGCACGCCGTACCCGGCAACCGCCCTTGATCTCTATCACCTGGAGCAAGAAGCCGGGGAGACGCTGCGCCACTACGGCTGGAGGTTCCGGTGCGTCGTCGACCGCGTTCCCCCGGCAGACCTCCAGGAGATCTCCGTCATCGCCTTCTTCCACGTCAACGTCCGCAGCGTGAAGATGAGCGAGAAGTTGAGCGTTCATGTCGTGAATACCCTAGAGGAACTGTGGAGGATGGACGACCAATGCGCGCAGGCCGAGGAAGCCTCCGTTCTTCCGCCCCGCGAGGCTCTCTGAAGCCAACCACATGATGCATCCCGGTAGCCTGAGGCATCAAGCAAGCGTACCCGGAAGAAGCGAGTGTCACTCAGAGAACTCCGTTGAGTAATAAAAGATAAGTCATCCTTGACCAAAGCTTGTAGTATGCAAAAGCTATTCACTTTGCGAGAATGAAATCATGCATGAATCGGGAAACGTGTCTTGACCGTCGAAGCGGACACCCCAGGGTGGCTACTCTCCTGGGGGTAGAAAGCGGAAAGAGGCCTGGTACTCCCAGGGGACGTGCGGGCCAAAAGGGTGAGCGACCTTCTATGAATCGGTAGGGCTCGCAAGCGCATTCCTGACCAGTTAGGGCCCCGCGGGTAAGCTAACACCCCAGACGGGTCCCCCGGGACGTGGAGAAAAGGAAAACATGATAAGACAAGCAAAAGAAAACGCCAGCGAAATAAGATGACATCGTACTTTCTAAGTAGTACAGCAAGGGTTTAAAATGAGCATGAGATCTGATGCAGTGCTTATTACATTTGGGGCACAAGGTGCTCGGATGTTTTGCAGGAAGTCTAGGCGCGCGGGAACATCTCTGCCGCCAGGGTAGTCGCGGAGGCGTCTACCCCCTGATGGGATGCGTCGGAGGGGGAGGAGTCCTAGAAGTTAGGCGTTACGGCGTTCGGGTTGGCCTCCAGGAACGACGCCATCACCCGAGCCACCGTGCATTGACTGGCCCCGTTCCGGTCATTGAGGAGTCGGCGAGCGGTTTTGTTTTTGAGGGCCCTGATGTGGGCAGCTGTAACATCCCAAAATTTTGGAATGTTTTGAAAATCACAAAAATTTAAAACTTTTATTATTAAATAAATAAAGTCTCCAAAAATCAAGAAAAACCATCATTGAAGATTATTTTGATTTCTTCAAAGGGTTATTTTTTAAAATATTCCTTTATCTTCTGTTTTCAAGTTTTGAAAGATTTGGAAATAAAATAATTATTTTTGATTTTCACAAAGCCCATTTTTAAATGGGTATTTGTATTTAAAAGGATTTATCAAAATATTTTTAATAAAATATTTTGTCCCAAAATATTTGATTGAGTTTATCATTTTGAATAATATTCTCATACTAATTTTCTGGATTTTATTTGAATTCAAAAATAATTTATAAAACCCTATTTTATAAAATAACATGAAGGTGCCAATTAAGCCTTTATGCATTATTTGAATTTTTCAAACTTTGAAAATTATGGAAAAAATTCCAAAGTGTTTAAAATGACTATTTTGAATTTTACAAATTTTTATAGATTTATTTGACTTGATTTGGAGCATTATTTCAAATCTGGAAAAGAAAACAGAAAAAAAAAGGGATGACGTCATGCTGACGTCATCGTCTTCAAACTGCAACCACGCCATTTCCGGCCGTGGATTGCTCCTCTTGATTCCGGGCGATTAAGGCCTTTAAACCTTGCCTTGTCAAGCCCCTATAAAAAGCCCTTGTCCTCCTCTCGTTTTCCCCTCTCTTCCCGATCCCAATCGTGCCCCCAGGCCGTCAAAATAGCTCGCCGGAGTGCACCCTCTCCGCCGCCGTTTTTCGTCATTTCCGACCGCCGCCGTGAGCCCCGTGCCTCCTCTTCCGCGCCTTTCTCTTCCCCATGCCCTTGCGCACCTCACTGACATCTTCCATGATTTTATTTCGCAGCCATTCATCGAGCACGAGGTCAACCGAACCCCGTCGGTGCCCGTGACGACTCCGGCCGCTCGTCGCCATCGCTCCAGGACGCGAGTGACCACTCCGCCCACGCCATCGTCTTCCCCAGGTTGCGCTGGACTCCGTCGTCGCCTCCTCGAGCGCAGGCACCCACCGGAGCGACGAGGAGCAGCACGCCCGAGCCGCCACGCCTCCGTCCCCTTCGTCTCCGGCGACCAACTGCCGCGACGGTGAGAACCCTAATCCCGGAGCCGTCCGATCTTCTTTTAACGGCCCTGATTAGATCTGTTAAAAACCGAACCGGTACAAGTTAGTGAGAGCCGTCAGATCTGGATCTGGCGATCCAGAACAGATCGAGCCGAGCCCGAGCCGAGCCGAGCCTAAGCCGAGCCGAGCCAATCAGCCTCTGCCACGCTGCCCTGCTATTTTTCTGAGATTATCCCGAATTAGAATTAAATGGCAGTTTTGCAGAAAAGTCCCTAGATCTTAGAACTATCATATCTTTTTACTGGTTTGGACAAATTCAAATATTTTTATATATTTGAAATCCTTGGAATCTGTAGAATCTTTCTGGCATTTTATTTTTCCATTTTGAGTTAGTTTAAATTATTCAAATTTCAAATGTGTTATTTGAGTAATTTTGGCATAACTTTAGTTTTAAAATAGCTTTTTGAGTAAATCCAATTGGGTTAGCTTTGTATAGTTGTCCTCTGTCCAGTAAGACTTTTCCCAAAATTTTATAAAATGTTTTAAGTCACTGTCTTATTTAAAATTGTGTTTATGCTATTTGGGAGTATTTAAAATGCTTTTGTTATTGTTTTAATTGTTTTCTTTTGGGAAAATGTTTTAGAATTTAGTCCTCTGACCAGTAGACCCAAAAACCATGTTAGTTGAACCATTTCATCATGAAAATGTTGAAATTGGGTTAAAGTCCCTTTTGTGACTTGTTTTGCAAACTTTGACCTAGTCTGCAATTTGACCACAATTCAAATTGCAAACCTTGGACTTTGACCTACCTAGACCTCATTACAATAATTCTTTTTGTATATTAAATTATGTGATGAACTTGGACCATCAACCTTGTTCTTTAGTTTTTGTCCATGTTTGTTGTTGTGTTTTATTTTGATTGTTGTATTGTTGTCTTTGTTGTTTGTTTATATTGTTTAGATTGAACGGAGAGTATCATCTTACGTTGAAAAGAGATTGTGAGCAACGACAACATTCTAAGGCAAGTGATGCTCACTGCATAAATTTCCTAAGTATTTTGATATGCATTGTAGCTTACTTTTCTAAGTAGAATTGCATGTCAGGTTTTATTAGTATTGCTATGCTAGACCCGTTTAGTATTACCCTAGAATAATCCTAAGTGTCTAGTACCTATACAATATCTTAGTAGAATTATTGAAATGCTACGCTATGAGTTTTACTATGGAAAGTTAATTTCTACTAAGTTAAACAAACACCTGGGTGGAATTGGTTTGCTCTATTGGAGGCGAAGTTGAGTGGCTACTCGGGGCCATGTCTATGGTTTTACCCGAGTATGTGCACTTGTGGACGGCCACCCAGGAACAAAGAGATTTGAAGTTACTCCGTGTGAAGATTGCTTCCAGTGCAGCCACTTGGTATTATGGCTCTGCCTTGACTAAGTAAGTTATAGGCCCCGATTCCGGCAGTTCTCAGCGGATGTTGTCTTGTATGGGTCTGCCCAGAGGAACCGGGGAACATTTCCCAAAGGTCTCGTCTTAATCTTCTCCTTTCCTTTTCACTACATGAGGGTCAAGGACAGAATGGGTTGATTGAGTCAAGTGGTGAACGTGCACAACCTCTCGAGAGTGTAAATCTATGATCATAGCCGTGTCCCCGGTTACGGACAATTCTGAGCAGCTGAACAAGGATGTCAACGGAGAATCTCAACATTCCAATTTCTCAAGTAAAATTTGAAGTCTGAACAAGAGTAGAAGAGACAATGGTTTTCATACCATAATTGTCTCATTTTTAGATGTTGAAGAAATGTTTTAAAGAGATAGGATAAAGTTGGCTTTACGCAAATTAGCCTTGAACTCCACCAGCCAAATAAGCATATAGCTAATAGGAGTTTTCCATTATGAGTCCACAAGTATCACTTGCCAGATCCATTCCAATGGTTCTGACCAATTTTTGGCTGCAACGCTTTTATCGTTGCAGGTTCGTCTGACGATGAGTAAGGAACGCTATAGGTTTCGAGTCTGCAACCAACATGTCTGCCTGTGGCACATGAAGATGATGAGGCTCCATGCTATTATATGTTTTCTGCTGTTGAACTTTGTAACATGCTAGCCTTTGGCTATGCAATTTGTAATGTTGATTTTTCTGGATCATACGTTGTAATAGAATTTTGATGCAATGTATGATACTTCATCTTAAACTGTGGTGCTAGCTATTCGATCCAGGGACTAGCACAATAACACAGGGATCTTGGCCTATTTTAAAAGGGCAGGTCCGCTACAGATGGTATCAGAGCACTGTGTTGCCTGTAGGTTCGAAACCCTAGGTTTGGATTAGAAATAGGAAAAGGCCTTGAATTGTAAATCTATTTTATTCATTTTTCTTAAAAAGGAAATATTTCCGAGTTATCTTTTCTCATACTCTCATCTACTATTCATTTTCTACGATATATTTCCTTATTTAGTATGACCCATTTTATAGATACAACTTTGGTGGCAGAAGAACAAAGGAGACGAAGACAAGACAGTTGAAGTTTACAATTTCATGAAACCAGTACATAGTCTTCGCCAAGATGCACAACGTTGAAGGTCAAAGAAGAACCTGAAGAAATTCAAGAAGAGATAGATGAGACCACCACTTTAGTTACCTTGTTAGAACAATGATAACGTGATAGTGTATTGATCATACTAACTTTGTTGGTATGGCAATACTAGGTTGTTTGTTGTGTTTGAACCATGTTGATTGGTGTGATAAAGGTTTTCTAGATGTTGTTTGTAAAATGAATTACTTTGATCTGTTGGTTGTGGGTAGAATTTCCTTTAGATTCTTTCTATCTCTACTCATCCCTGCTAAACTAAACAGATGTCCCAGCCAAATCCCAACAACCCGGTGATGCTTACACTACAACAGTTACTAGATGCACAGAAACAGTTGAATCAGCTGGTGACCCAAAACCAAGAAGACAATAAGAACATTCCAGCACCACCTCCTCCTCAGGTGGATATGCTGATCAGATTCTTGAAACTTCGACCAGGAAAGTTCTCAAGAGCTGCAGAACCTATTTTGGCTGATGATTGGCTTCGTTCAGTAAATAAGGATTTAGTGACCATCGGATGCACAGATGCTGAGAAGGTTAGATTTGCAGCACATCTACTAGAAGGACCTGCAGCAGACTGGTGGGACAGTTACCAGATCACTCATCCTCTCAAGGAGATGACCTGGGATTTGTTCCAAGAAGGATTTCGTGATGCACATATTTCATCAGGAGTGATGAAACTGAAGAGAGAAGAATTTTTGGATCTTCGACAAGATGACCGAAATGTAATAGAATACATGAATGAGTTCAATAACCTGGCACGCTATGCACCCGATGATGTTGATACAGATGCAAAGAGGAAAGAAAGGTTTCTAAATGGTCTGAATGACAAATTGTCCATCCTATTGACAGTTGCCTATACCCCCGACTACCAGTCATTGGTTGACCAAGCTGTAGTTTTGGAAAGCAAACTGAAGCAAGTTGCGAACAAGAAGCGAAAGCTTAGCTTGGAAAAGCATAACTTAGAATCACATAAGGAATGGCACACTCCAGATGATGAATGTCTTCATTTTGAGTTCGACCATCAGGAAGACCACAACCACCATTGTCTTATTATAGATGGACATGACCTTCATGGAGAAAATGACCACCACATCGACCATGACCATCATAGCTCCGTCCATATTGAAGAAGTATTTGAGATTGGAGTTGAGCACATCATGGGAGAAAACAGTAGTCAGAACACCCACCCCAAACCCAACAGGAAAGACCTCAGTCAGGTGGAGTGTTTCAAATGCAAGAAAATGGGACACTATTCCAGAAGCTGCCCGGAAAAGAAGATTAGTAATGGGACCAAGCCAATTCAGTTCCGAACGGGACATGTGTTTTCCATAAACATGGAGAGAGTTCTCAAGAAACCAGACCCAGTGATTGAAGGATTGTTGATCAACTCCTATCCTACATTGGTACTTTTTGATACTGAAGCAACACATTCATTCATATCAAAAGACTTTGTGAGTAGAAATAAGATACCCAATCGAGGACTTAGAAGACCCATCAGAGTGAGCTCTATAGAAGGGAAGAGGCCTGCAAACGCGGTATGCCAGAACATGACCTTGGAAATTGAGACACACAAGTTTCCAAGCGAATTGTTTGTGCTAGACTTGCAAGGCTTGGATATAATCATAGGCAAGGACTGGATGTCCAGGTATGAAGGTCAGATAGATCGTGCTAGTAAAGCTGTCACACTCACCACACCAGAAAAGAAGCGGATCAGATATCAATTTAAATCAAGAAGCAAAGAAATCAATTGAGTTTTCATGAGGAGTTTAGCTAAGAAGAAGGACCAGAGTCAATGGAAATGTTCTGAGGATATAGTAAATGCCACTGGTTATATGTAAGTGGAAGAATAAGAAATTTGATGTAAGGGTGTTGTGATGTAATAACAATAAGTTATGAGGATGCATGGAACTTGTATCAGATACTTTAGCCCAAAACTTATATAAAGATATCTTTTGTTGTGAGGACTACTCGATTTGTCAAGGGTGGAGACAGGAGCCTGAATTTGATGAGCCAAGATGACATGGAATGCACGTGGCACGAGTAGACGACTCACAAAAGAAGATATAACGTGTATAGGAGTTTTCGCAACCCAATAGTTTTGAAGTGGCGATAGAATAGCAGGTATGTCTTACAGATTGGAAACTCTCTGTCAGACCAGTGAGATCGACCGAGTGTTAGCCTACGAGATTCACCAAACCAAGTACAAGGTAATGAGTGAGTGCGACATGGACTGGCCCCCATGGCGAATACTCATATCATTCGCTCTTGCTATGAGGAATGGTAAATCTGAGTGACCAACCTATTAGAGAGCCGACAATGAACCTGAGCCACTGGAATACTATAACCCTATGTGAGGCAAGTGTTGCCTAAACGTAAATTATACGGTGAGGTTAAACCACAGCTCTCGAGAAGACAAATGGAATTGTTTACCAACCATGAGAGTTTCGTTAGAAAAGGCGTAGTGCTTGCACTGAAGAAAGACAACCAGGAGAAGCAACATGACAAAAGACAATATAGAGACCGATGGCATGATGTTATGGAAGCCTCTCATTTTGACTTTTGGTGGACCCAAAGAGTAACCTTCAGTGTCCGAAGGTACTTGAAGAGACATTCAACTATTGGAAATGAAGCCTATGTTAAAAGGATCCACACATTTCCATATGGACCCTAGCCCGAAGACAAAAGCTCAAGACTACCTACAAAAGTTTCTTTTAAGGGTGGTAGCCCACCCAGTTGCCTAAACCCGAAGATCCCAAACCTATCCTTCTTTCTAGCCTCTTCGAATCTCGGGACGAGATTCCTTTTAAGGGTGGTAGTGTGTAACATCCCAAAATTTTGGAATGTTTTGAAAATCACAAAAATTTAAAACTTTTATTATTAAATAAATAAAGTCTCCAAAAATCAAGAAAAACCATCATTGAAGATTATTTTGATTTCTTCAAAGGGTTATTTTTTTAAATATTCCTTTATCTTCTGTTTTCAAGTTTTGAAAGATTTGGAAATAAAATAATTATTTTTGATTTTCACAAAGCCCATTTTTAAATGGGTATTTGTATTTAAAAGGATTTATCAAAATATTTTTAATAAAATATTTTGTCCCAAAATATTTGATTGAGTTTATCATTTTGAATAATATTCTCATACTAATTTTCTGGATTTTATTTGAATTCAAAAATAATTTATAAAACCCTATTTTATAAAATAACATGAAGGTGCCAATTAAGCCTTTATGCATTATTTGAATTTTTCAAACTTTGAAAAATTATGGAAAAATTCCAAAGTGTTTAAAATGACTATTTTGAATTTTACAAATTTTTATAGATTTATTTGACTTGATTTGGAGCATTATTTCAAATCTGGAAAAGAAAACAGAAAAAAAAAAAGGGATGACGTCATGCTGACGTCATCGTCTTCAAACTGCAACCACGCCATTTCCGGCCGTGGATTGCTCCTCTTGATTCCGGGCGATTAAGGCCTTTAAACCTTGCCTTGTCAAGCCCCTATAAAAAGCCCTTGTCCTCCTCTCGTTTCCCCTCTCTTCCCGATCCCAATCGTGCCCCCAGGCCGTCAAAATAGCTCGCCGGAGTGCACCCTCTCCGCCGCCGTTTTTCGTCATTTCCGACCGCCGCCGTGAGCCCCGTGCCTCCTCTTCCGCGCCTTTCTCTTCCCCATGCCCTTGCGCACCTCACTGACATCTTCCATGATTTTATTTCGCAGCCATTCATCGAGCACGAGGTCAACCGAACCCCGTCGGTGCCCGTGACGACTCCGGCCGCTCGTCGCCATCGCTCCAGGACGCGAGTGACCACTCCGCCCACGCCATCGTCTTCCCCAGGTTGCGCTGGACTCCGTCGTCGCCTCCTCGAGCGCAGGCACCCACCGGAGCGACGAGGAGCAGCACGCCCGAGCCGCCACGCCTCCGTCCCCTTCGTCTCCGGCGACCAACTGCCGCGACGGTGAGAACCCTAATCCCGGAGCCGTCCGATCTTCTTTTAACGGCCATGATTAGATCTGTTAAAAACCGAACCGGTACAAGTTAGTGAGAGCCGTCAGATCTGGATCTGGCGATCCAGAACAGATCGAGCCGAGCCCGAGCCGAGCCGAGCCTAAGCCGAGCCGAGCCCGAGCCCAGCCAATCAGCCTCTGCCACGCTGCCCTGCTATTTTTCTGAGATTATCCCGAATTAGAATTAAATGGCAGTTTTGCAGAAAAGTCCCTAGATCTTAGAACTATCATATCTTTTTACTGGTTTGGACAAATTCAAATATTTTTATATATTTGAAATCCTTGGAATCTGTAGAATCTTTCTGGCATTTTAGTTTTCTATTTTGAGTTAGTTTAAATTATTCAAATTTCAAATGTGTTATTTGAGTAATTTTGGCATAACTTTAGTTTTAAAATAGCTTTTTGAGTAAATCCAATTGGGTTAGCTTTGTATAGTTGTCCTCTGTCCAGTAAGACTTTTCCCAAAATTTTATAAAATGTTTTAAGTCACTGTCTTATTTAAAATTGTGTTTATGCTATTTGGGAGTATTTAAAATGCTTTTGTTATTGTTTTAATTGTTTTCTTTTGGGAAAATGTTTTAGAATTTAGTCCTCTGACCAGTAGACCCAAAAACCATGTTAGTTGAACCATTTCATCATGAAAATGTTGAAATTGGGTTAAAGTCCCTTTTGTGACTTGTTTTGCAAACTTTGACCTAGTCTGCAATTTGACCACAATTCAAATTGCAAACCTTGGACTTTGACCTACCTAGACCTCATTACAATAATTCTTTTTGTATATTGAATTATGTGATGAACTTGGACCATCAACCTTGTTCTTTAGTTATTGTCCATGTTTGTTGTTGTGTTTTATTTTGATTGTTGTATTGTTGTCTTTGTTGTTTGTTTATATTGTTTAGATTGAACGGAGAGTATCATCTTACGTTGAAAAGAGATTGTGAGCAACGACAACATTCTAAGGCAAGTGATGCTCACTGCATAAATTTCCTAAGTATTTTGATATGCATTGTAGCTTACTTTTCTAAGTAGAATTGCATGTCAGGTTTTATTAGTATTGCTATGCTAGACCCGTTTAGTATTACCCTAGAATAATCCTAAGTGTCTAGTACCTATACAATATCTTAGTAGAATTATTGAAATGCTACGCTATGAGTTTTACTATGGAAAGTTAATTTCTACTAAGTTAAACAAACACCTGGGTGGAATTGGTTTGCTCTATTGGAGGCGAAGTTGAGTGGCTACTCGGGGCCATGTCTATGGTTTTACCCGAGTATGTGCACTTGTGGACGGCCACCCAGGAACAAAGAGATTTGAAGTTACTCCGTGTGAAGATTGCTTCCAGTGCAGCCACTTGGTATTATGGCTCTGCCTTGACTAAGTAAGTTATAGGCCCCGATTCCGGCAGTTCTCAGCGGATGTTGTCTTGTATGGGTCTGCCCAGAGGAACCGGGGAACATTTCCCAAAGGTCTCGTCTTAATCTTCTCCTTTCCTTTTCACTACATGAGGGTCAAGGACAGAATGGGTTGATTGAGTCAAGTGGTGAACGTGCACAACCTCTCGAGAGTGTAAATCTATGATCATAGCCGTGTCCCCGGTTACGGACAATTCTGAGCAGCTGAACAAGGATGTCAACGGAGAATCTCAACATTCCAATTTCTCAAGTAAAATTTGAAGTCTGAACAAGAGTAGAAGAGACAATGGTTTTCATACCATAATTGTCTCATTTTTAGATGTTGAAGAAATGTTTTAAAGAGATAGGATAAAGTTGGCTTTACGCAAATTAGCCTTGAACTCCACCAGCCAAATAAGCATATAGCTAATAGGAGTTTTCCATTATGAGTCCACAAGTATCACTTGCCAGATCCATTCCAATGGTTCTGACCAATTTTTGGCTGCAACGCTTTTATCGTTGCAGGTTCGTCTGACGATGAGTAAGGAACGCTATAGGTTTCGAGTCTGCAACCAACATGTCTGCCTGTGGCACATGAAGATGATGAGGCTCCATGCTATTATATGTTTTCTGCTGTTGAACTTTGTAACATGCTAGCCTTTGGCTATGCAATTTGTAATGTTGATTTTTCTGGATCATACGTTGTAATAGAATTTTGATGCAATGTATGATACTTCATCTTAAACTGTGGTGCTAGCTATTCGATCCAGGGACTAGCACAATAACACAGGGATCTTGGCCTATTTTAAAAGGGCAGGTCCGCTACAGCAGCTGCCTTCGAGATGAACTCCGCCACGGTGGGCAGGCTCTGAGAATCTGGCGTCAGTGTTGGAGGGTCAGTGGCCGGGTCCAACTGCTTCATCGCGTCGTGATATCCGCGCTTGCGGCTGCTATGCCCGCGAATCCACCCTCTAGCTGGCGGCGGCATTCCGTGAGGTCTGAAGACGCCGAGTAATGATCCTCCGCCAGTTTGAGGTGCTTCCCCTTCAGCTACTCTAGCTCCGAGCCCTGTGTTTCCAGGGACCCTTCCAACTCGGCAACCCTCCGGCCGTCCAGCTCACTCTTCTCCCGTAGGGTGCGGACTTTCTCCTGTTCCGTGAGGAGTTCTTTCTGGATCTCCTCAAGGGCCAGGTTGGCCTCCGTCTCCTTCAGCTGCAAGTATTTGATGTCCTTATCCTTCTCGGCAAGCTCCCCCCGGTGGACTTCCTCCTGCTCCTTCCGGCGCAATTCAGCCTCCTGCTCCATCTCCTGCCTCCGGAGCTCAAAAGCCTTGACCTCCTTCGACAGTGCGGCCTCTCGGGTCGGCAGCTGTTGCTCCTGGTCGGAGATATCCCTCTTGCGCTGGTCGCGCTCGGCCTACCAGTTGCTACCTTTCTTTTCGAGGCCCTTCCACAGGCCAAAGATCAGTTTCCACTGGTGGCTGCGCCTCTCTGATCCCAGCTTCCGCCAGGGCTTCCTCTCGGGCGCCTATCTCTCGGGTCAGCTGGCTCATTCCCTGGAGCACGGCGTCCATGGTGTTCGCCCCGCTGATCCTGACCCCAGACGCCTTTCCTTGCGCATCCCCCGTGGCATCAGCTCCACCGTTGCTCCCCTTGGAGAGGTCCCCCTTGATCGCAGCCAGCTCCGCTATCTCGGTGCTCACCCCTAAGCAGGTCGAGTACTCTGTGAAAGCCCTCAACTCCGGTCCGGTCATCCAACAGCTCTCCAGGAGATCCGGGACGTCGGCAGGGCCCGATGTATCGTCCTTGTTCTGGTCATGAGAGGGCCCCTTTGCACGCTCGGCCTCCGGGTGCGCCGTCATCTCCGCCCCGGGGACGACCTTGGTCACCTCCTGGTCCTGGCCAGCTGCATCCTGGCCGCCTGGCGGCGATCCACCCACCACTGAAGCATCTAGCCAACAGGAGACGACGCCGGATGAGCGAAGTACGCGTCGCAAAGCACGAAATCTACTCAGAAGGACAAGACTTACTCGCTGCTTCCAGCATGCTGGCGGCGCCTGGCCGCGGGCGGGCCGGGGAGGCTACGGGTGCGCTCCCCGTGCCACTCTGGCGGCGGTTCACCATCTCCGCCAGGACGAGAGGGTTTGCCCCTCCCCTTCTGCGGGTTCCGACACTGGTGGCCGTGTCATCCTTGGCCGTGTCTCGCGGCCTCTTGTTGGCCCCCGGGGGAGGTTGATCCCTGCAACAACACTCGGTCATCCTTCTCGGGGCGGGAACTCGGCAGCAAGCACAAGAGAAACATTCGAGGCGAAGAAGCAAACGAGAAGGGAACTTACCCGCAGACTCGCTTGCATCCAAGCGACACGGGAACTTCCACGGATCCGCCCTCGGACCCGGCGGAGGATTCGTGGAGGCTCAAGGGCTGCACGCTCCTGGGCCGGAGGTGGGCGCACGGAGGGCGCTCCGCTCCGAGGCGCCAGCTCGAAGGCATCATCGTCGACTTCCATGTCTGTGGCGGCGCCCTCTTCACCGACCACGACCACGGGCGGCGCCGGGGGGCTCGAGGCTGTGGCGGCTTCAGGGTGGTGACCCGGGAAAGGCATCTTCACATGCTTCCCCGTGTCATCATCTTCTTCGTTGCTGTCGCCTTCTTCTTCTTCGTCGTCGTCGTCTTCGTCATCGTCAACGACCTCTTCATCGTCGTCGCCTCCTTCCTCCGTCTCCTCGCCGTCGATTCCCTCGTCGGAGCCAGAGGGCTCCTCGTCAGAGTCTTCTTCCTCGGTGGACCCCGAGACCTCCCCGTCCTCGTCAGAACTGGGGGGGGAGCGTTGGAATTTCGGGTCTTCTTCCCGGCAGGCTTGGGCCGGGAATCGGTCCTGCCCACCAGGCCCAAGGCGTCGCACGACGGCATCAACGCCAGGATATCCGCCTTCCGCGGGTCCTCACACAGGGGCTAGACCTCAGCTGGCAGCTGATACTCTGCCCCGGGGGCGAAGATCGCCCTCATGGTGGTTTGAAGTTGGGGATCCTCCATGTCAGGGCTTCTCAGGCACGACGGATCCCTGGGGCCCTAGAAGTCCCAGGCCGGGTGAGGCCTTTTCTGCAAAGGGGCCAGGCGGTGGCGGAGAGCATGGGCCAGGATGGCGGCCCCGGTGACTCTCTGCTTCCGCAGAAGCCTGAAGCGGTTCACCACCGCCGAAAGATCCGCATCCTGCGGACTCGGACTCCTCCGCATCGACATGTTCACCGGGTGCTCCTTCGGCTCTTCGAGATGTGGCAGGGCCTCCGGCACCTCGATGAGGAACCAGCGGTTCCTCCACTCATCCCACTTAGACTTCACGACCATCTCGGGGTAGTCTTGGTTCACCTTTGGGCGGTAGCAGAACGTGACTCCGCCCCCCAGCTAGCCGTCTTTCCCGATGCGAGGGTAGAAGAAATGGCGGAACAGTGCCACGGAAGGCTCCACCCCGACGAACGCCTCCCAGGCGTAGGCAGAGACGGACAGGTCCAAGATGGCGCCGGGGGTCAGATGCAGATGCTTCAGCCCATACGCACGCAGGATTTCCAGGAAGAAGTCAGAAAATGGGGGGACAAGCCCCATCTGCATGAAGTAGTCGAAGATGGGGATCTGAGTGGTCATCCTGGAGTCTGACGGTGGCAGGATCACCATCGCCACACGAGCCAGAGCATCATACGTTGCACAGGACTGGATTGCCCCGAGATGCGCGGCCTTCCGCATCAGATCTTTGTTGCCAGCATAGTTGCTGGAGAACAGGGCTTGTTGCTTGCGGGCGCTCGCCACCGCAGCGGTGCGCTCCGACCGCCTCTGCGCCCGCCCAGATCTGGGGGACTCTTGCCTCCTGATGTTCGAGGCACCTGCGGGTTTCTTGTGGGCAGAATGCTTGATATTGGCCATCAGGTCGGAGAGCGCGGCGGCCTTCTTCCTGCGGCGGCGGAGCGAAGGATGGCGGCGCTCGGCGAAAGGAGAAAGACTATGCTGCTGGGCGGCGATTTGGGTATTTTCGGAAATTTGGGAGAGTAATGGCTACAGTGCCGCTGTGCCGTATTTTATAAGGCACCCCCCACACGTCGCTTCTCTGACGGACGCAGAGATCGAGGGGACGTTCCGCTTTGCGCGCCCCCTCCCGTTGGATTCAAGGCTGGCGATTGGTGATCCGCGCGGATCGCAACGTCCACCATGGCGAGGAAGACCCGCGGGCTCGCCTGGGAGTCCCCTGGAACGCTACCTCAGCTACCAAGACCTGCACGACAAGACAAGACACCGGGGACCCACTTTGACCAGTACTTTTTGGTCATAGCCCCGACAGATGAAGAGCGTACCCGCCGGGACTATGCCCGGGGGCTACTGTTGCAACAGTGGAACATGGGTCCTACTGGTGCGCCAAAGCGGATCCACCAACCGTGGGCCCACAAAGAAGGTGAACAAGGCAAGGAGTCAGGATCGGCAGGCGGGCCGCCCCGCCTACCCCACGGGTACATCGACAAGCACGACATCGACAACCAGGGCTGAAGGACCGGGTGACCTCCCGGGGTCACCCCCAACACAGCACGCAACGCGGAGGACCCGGGGCCCGAACGCCCGACAGGAGGCCAGGCTCGCTCCCGGGTTTCCCCTCCGTACCGCTGCGAGGATAAGCTTGCCAGCTCAGGCTGGAGGCTCCTTGAAGACTTGTGCGCCAAGGAAGCGAAGGCACCGAGCGGGGACATGGCCGGTGGGGGTGTCAGCCCCTGTCGACCCCGCTTTCCAAAAGGTGGGCGACCTCGTCAACACTCTAGGAGGAATACTTGGACGAGAAGAGGCATAGAGATTGTCATTAATTACCAAAACCATACATGGGGGGTAACCATGCTCTTTCCACAAATCCAAGATTTCATGGCTTGTTCATGTGTTTGAATGCATCGATTGATGGTTTCTTACTGGGATGTAGACCATTTATGGGTGAATTACTCTTCATCCATCGCTTATTCATTTGTTTGAATGTATCTAATCTTTGGGTGCATGTTTTCTACACGATTGGATGGTTGTTTTGTTAAACTGACCACAAGAATGCAAATTTTTGGAGCCACCAGTAGAGATGGCAATAACACAACAGCACGCAACGCGGAGGACCCGGGGCCCGAACGCCCGACAGGAGGCCAGGCTCGCTCCCGGGTTTCCCCTCCGTACCGCTGCGAGGATAAGCTTGCCAGCTCAGGCTGGAGGCTCCTTGAAGACTTGTGCGCCAAGGAAGTGAAGGCACCGAGCGGGGACATGGCCGGTGGGGGTGTCAGCCCCTGTCGACCCCGCTTTCCAAAAGGTGGGCGACCTCGTCAACACTCTAGGAGGAATACTTGGACAAGAAGAGGCATAGAGATTGTCATTAATTACCAAAACCATACATGGGGGTAACCATGCTCTTTCCACAAATCCAAGATTTCATGGCTTGTTCATGTGTTTGAATGCATCGATTGATGGTTTCTTACTGGGATGTAGACCATTTATGGGTGAATTACTCTTCATCCATCGCTTATTCATTTGTTTGAATGTATCTAATCTTTGGGTGCATGTTTTCTACACGATTACAGGAGGCCAGGCTCGCTCCCGGGTTTCCCCTCCGTACCGCTGCGAGGATAAGCTTGCCAGCTCAGGCTGGAGGCTCCTTGAAGACTTGTGCGCCAAGGAAGCGAAGGCACCGAGCGGGGACATGGCCGGTGGGGGTGTCAGCCCCTGTCGACCCCGCTTTCCAAAAGGTGGGCGACCTCGTCAACACTCTAGGAGGAATACTTGGACGAGAAGAGGCATAGAGATTGTCATTAATTACCAAAACCATACATGGGGGTAACCATGCTCTTTCCACAAATCCAAGATTTCATGGCTTGTTCATGTGTTTGAATGCATCGATTGATGGTTTCTTACTGGGATGTAGACCATTTATGGGTGAATTACTCTTCATCCATCGCTTAAGTCTTCAAGGAGCCTCCAGCCTGAGCTGGCAATCTTATCCTCGCAGCGGTACGGAGGGGGGCTCGAGGCTGTGGCGGCTTCAGGGTGGTGACCCGGGAAAGGCATCTTCGCATGCTTCCCCGTGTCATCATCTTCTTCGTTGCCGTCGCCTTCTTCTTCTTCGTCGCCGTCGTCTTCGTCATCGTCAACGACCTCTTCGTCGCCGTCGCCTCCTTCCTCCGTCTCCTCGCCGTCGATTCCCTCGTCGGAGCCAGAGGGCTCCTCGTCAGAGTCTTCTTCCTCGGTGGACCCCGAGACCTCCCCGTCCTCGTCAGAACTGGGGGGGGGGGGAGCGTTGGAATTTCGGGTCTTCTTCCCGGCAGGCTTGGGCCGGGAATCGGTCCTGCCCACCAGGCCCAAGGCGTCGCACGACGGCATCAACGCCAGGATATCCGCCTTCCGCGGGTCCTCACACAGGGGCTAGACCTCAGCTGGCAGCTGATACTCTGCCCCGGGGGCGAAGATCGCCCTCATGGTGGTTTGAAGTTGGGGATCCTCCATGTCAGGGCTTCTCAGGCACGACGGATCCCTGGGGCCCTAGAAGTCCCAGGCCGGGTGAGGCCTTTTCTGCAAAGGGGCCAGGCGGTGGCGGAGAGCATGGGCCAGGATGGCGGCCCCGGTGACTCTCTGCTTCCGCAGAAGCCTGAATCGGTTCACCACCGCCGAAAGATCCGCATCCTGCGGACTCGGACTCCTCCGCATCGGCATGTTCACCGGGTGCTCCTTCGGCTCTTCGAGATGTGGCAGGGCCTCCGGCACCTCGATGAGGAACCAGCGGTTCCTCCACTCATCCCACTTAGACTTCACGACCATCTCGGGGTAGTCTTGGTTCACCTTTGGGCGGTAGCAGAACGTGACTCCGCCCCCCAGCTAGCCGTCTTTCCCGATGCGAGGGTAGAAGAAATGGCGGAACAGTGCCATGGAAGGCTCCACCCCGACGAACGCCTCCCAGGCGTAGGCGGAGACGGACAGGTCCAAGATGGTGCCGGGGGTCAGATGTAGATGCTTCAGCCCATACGCACGCAGGATTTCCAGGAAGAAGTCGGAAAATGGGGGGACAAGCCCCATCTGCATGAAGTAGTCGAAGATGGGGATCTGAGTGGTCGTCCTGGAGTCTGACGGCGGCAGGATCACCATCGCCACACGAGCCAGAGCATCATACGTTGCACAGGACTGGATTGCCCCGAGATGCGCGGCCTTCCGCATCAGATCTTTGTTGCCAGCATAGTTGCTGGAGAACAGGGCTTGTTGCTTGCGGGCGCTCGCCACCGCAGCGGTGCGCTCCGACCGCCTCTGCGCCCGCCCAGATCTGGGGGACTCTTGCCTCCTGATGTTCGAGGCGCCTGCGGGTTTCTTGTGGGCAGAATGCTTGATATTGGCCATCAGGTCGGAGAGCGCGGCGGCCTTCTTCCTGCGGCGGCGGAGCGAAGGATGGCGGCGCTCGGCGAAAGGAGAAAGACTATGCTGCTGGGCGGCGATTTGGGTATTTTCGGAAATTTGGGAGAGTAATGGCTACAGTGCCGCCATGCCGTATTTTATAAGGCACCCCCCACACGTCGCTTCTCTGACGGACGCAGAGATCGAGGGGACGTTCCGCTTTGCGCGCCCCCTCCCGTTGGATTCAAGGCTGGCGATTGGTGATCCGCGCGGATCGCAACGTCCACCATGGCGAGGAAGACCCGCGGGCTCGCCTGGGAGTCCCCTGGAACGCTACCTCAGCTACCAAGACCTGCACGACAAGACAAGACACCGGGGACCCACTTTGACCAGTACTTTTTGGTCATAGCCCCGACAGATGAAGAGCGTACCCGCCGGGACTATGCCCGGGGGCTACTGTTGCAACAGTGGAACATGGGGTCCTCCTGGTGCGCCAAAGCGGATCCACCAACCGTGGGCCCACCAAGAAGGCGAACAAGGCAAGGAGTCAGGATCGGCAGGCGGGCCGCCCCGCCTACCCCACGGGTACATCGACAAGCACGGCATCGACAACTAGGGCTGAAGGACCGGGTGACCTCCCGGGGTCACCCCCAACACAGCACGCAACGCGGAGGACCCGGGGCCCGAACGCCCGACAGGAGGCCAGGCTCGCTCCTGGTTCCCCTCCGTACCGCTGCGAGGATAAGCTGCCAGCTCAGGCTGGAGGCTCCTTGAAGACTTGTGCGCAAGGAGCGAAGGCACCGAGCAGGGACATGGCCGGTGGGGTGTGTCAGCCCCTGTCGCCCCGCTTTCCAAAAGGTGGGCGACCTCGTCAACCACTCTAGGAGGAAGGAATACTTGGACGAGAAGAGGCACGTGCCCCTAAAGACCACCGGGGTTTCCCGCCGAAAACCCCCACGCTCCTCGATGCTCCCATGGGATCCCTTAGCCATAAAGGAGGACCACAACATGGCCGAGGGGGAGGTTGGACCAGAGGGAGCAAGGCAAGACTGCTAGGCAAAGGGCTAGGTGAGGATGATCTCCTCCGGGTAGGATCAGCTCGTCTCCTCCTGCTACAACCTTCCGGTGCACACCGCCCCACCTGTAGAATGATAAACAACCATCCGATGCAGGTAGGGCTTTTAACCTCGGGCGCCTTACCTGGGTAAATCCCTGCTCCCTGTGGCCCAGGTAGATCGGAAGAATTGGCAAGTACTCTGGGAAGAGTTCCTCCTCGCGCCCCGTGCGAACCTTCATCCTTTACTCCCGGTGTCCTGCTCGAAACACGACATTAAAAATCAATGCAACATGTTCATGAGATTGTCATTAGATACCAAAACCAACATGGGGACCTGCTCTTTCCACAATCGATTTCATGGGTCATGTGTTTGTGCTCGATGATGGTTTTTATGGGATGTAGACCATTTCTGGTGAATACTTTATCCATCGCTATATTTGTTGAATGTATTAATCTTGGTGCAGTTTCTACACAATTGGTGGTTGTTTGTTAAACGACCACAAGAAGAAATTTGAGCACAGAGATGGAAATAACACAATCATCTGAGATAGCAGAAGGTATGTTTCTTAGAGTAATTTGTACATATTTTTAGAAGCTAGTAAAAATCTGCAAAAAAAATGCTAGATTAATTTGTACATATTTTTAGAAGCAATAAAAATCCCCAAACAATCCTAGAGTAATATATATATTTAGAAACTAGTAAAAATCCTCAAAAAGTGTTATAGTAATTTGTACATGTTTTTTACAAGCTAGTAAAAATGTCCAACCAATTCCAGAGTAATATTTACATATTTCTTAAAGCTAGTAAAAATCCGGAAAAAATGCTAGACTATTTTTTACACATTTTTAGAATCTAATAAAATCCCCCCAAAAGGCTAGAGTAATTTATACATATATTTAAAAGATAGTAAAAACCCCTAGAAAATACTAAAGTAGTTTGTTTATATTTTTAGAAGATAGTAAATTACCTAACAAATGCTAGAGTAATTTGACATATTTTTAGAAGCTAGTAAAAATCTCCCAAAAAAATGCTAGGAGCAATTGTTACACATTTTCACAAGGTAGTAAAACTACCAAAAAAAACTAGAGTCATTTTTGCATATTTTTTGAAGCTCGTAAAAATCCCCAAAAAATTATATAATAATGTTTACATATTCAAGAAGCTAGTAAAAATCCCAAAAATGCTAAAGTAATTTGAAAATATTTTTAGACGCTAGTAAAAAATCCTATTAAAATGTTAGAGTAATTCCTACATATTTTTAGAAGATAGTAAAAATTCCTAAAAAATTATATAGTAATTCATACATATTATTAAAAGCTAGTAAATTCCGCAAAAATGCTAGAGTAATTTTAACAAGTTATTAGATGCTAGTAAAAATCTCCAAAAAAGCTAGAGTCATTTGTACATGTTTTTAGGAGCTTGTAAATATCCTATAAAAATTATAGAATATTTTTTTTTACAGATTTTAGAAGCTAGCAAGAATCCCAAAAAAAAGCTATAATATTTTTTACATATTTTTATAAGTAATAAAAATCCCCAAAAATGTTAGAGTAATTTTTAGATATTTTAAAAACTAGTAAATATCCCCAAACAATGTTAAAATAATCTGTACATATTTTTAGAACTACTGAAAATTCCCAAAAAATGCTTGAGTAATTTCTTCAAAAATTTAGAAGCTAGTAATAATCCCCCAAAAAATACTATATTAATTTGCACATTTTTTAGAAGATCATAAAAATCCCCCCCAAAATGCTAGAGTAATATTTACATATTTTTAGAACCTAGTAAAATCTCCAAAAATGCTAATGTAATTTCTACTCATTTTGAGGATTTAGTAAATTACCCAAAAAATGCTAGTCCCTCCGATCCATAAAAAGTGTCGTCCACTTAGTACAAAGTTTGTACTAACTTAGTACAAAATGAGCGACACTTTTTATGGATCGGAGGGAGTAGAGTAATTGCTGAAGCTTATAAAATACCTAATATAGGCTAGAGTAATTTGTAATTATTTTTAGAAGCTAATAAAAATCCCCAAAAAATGCTGATTAATTTTACATATGTTTAGAAACTAGTAAAAATTCTAAATCATAGGCTGTTCCAGATAACCGTGAAGAATAGGTATCCCCTTACTCGAATTGATAATCTTTTCTTTTCATCTTCAAGGGATTGAGGTTGACTACTTTATATATTTTCCAGTCTGATTATCACCAATTGAAGGAGTAATGTTATTTCGTACCTAGTAGTATATATATGGAGAATACCAAAAAGCTGTCAATTACACATATGAGTTGTATAATAAAGGGCCCTGGCTTGTTGAAGTGCTTATTTGTTTATAGAGATTTACTTTTCAAACCTAACTCGATTGACTCAATTCACAAACGGCAAGGAATTCAAAAGTTATGATTACAGGTCATGCGACAATTGCTTCTCTTCCGGGACTACATACATCTTTTCTTTAACAACTACCTTACAAGCTCTATCGTTGCGCTTTAGTTGGCTTTCTATTCTTCTATTTTATCTAACTTGACTCAGCTTGACCTACTTGATTCAGCGGTTGGAGTATCTGTTGGAGATATGCCCAAGAGGAAATAATAATGATTATTATTTATCATATTTCCTGTTCATGATAAATGTTTATTGTCCATGCTAGAATTGTATTAATCGGAAACAAATACATGTGTGGAATATAAACGGTAAAGTGTCCCTAGTAAGCCTCTAATAACTAGTTCGTTTGATCAAGTGTTGGTTAGAAGTTTCCTAACCAAGGATTAATGAATCACTTGATAAACGAAGTTATATCATGGGGATGACATAATGGACAGGCCCAAATTTAGTAGATGTCAAATATAGTTTCCTTAGACCATGCGATTATGTTACTCCCGCTTACCGGGAAGAATACTTTGTGGACATCAAACGTCACTTCGTAACCGGGTGATTATAAAGGTGCCTTTCAGGTAATTCCAATGGTATGTTGTTGGGTTGCATGAATCAAGATTGGAATTTGTTCGTCCAACCGTTGGATAGATTTCTCTGGGCCCTCTCGGTAGCATAGCATCCAAACGCTTGCAAGCATATGACTAAGTAGCTAGTCATAACGGATCCTATCCTATGGGAACGAGTAAAGAGAACTTGTCGGAAACGAGATTAATCAGATATGGAGATATGAGTGATTAAGTCTCGGACAAGTAGGATATCGTGAGACAAAAGGAATCGTATATGGATTAATTGAATCCCGGACATAGTGGTTCAACCGGTAAAGTACTTCGTTGAATATGTAGGAATTAATATGGGCATCCCGGTCCCGCTATTAATATGACATATTCTCGAACCCGCAGGGTCACACACTTAACGTTCGATGTAGATAGGGCTCGAGATAAATGATGGTGTGAAAGAATATTAATTCGGAGTCTCGGATGGGATCCTAGACGTCACGAGGAGTTCCGGGAAGAGTCCGGAGAATAAGATTCATATAAGGAAAGTGGTTTCCGGAGGTATCGGAAAGTCTGGGAATTTTCCAGCAGGGTACCGGAAGATTCTAGAAGAATCTAACAGAGTCTAGAAGTGGGGCCCACAGTGTATGGGGCCCGCATGGACCAAAGGGGTGGTGCAGCTGCCACATGGTCTAGCCGCACCAGGACCCCAAAGGCCCATGCGGGCTAGGGCACAAAGGGGGCCGGCCAAACCCTAGGGCGGCTGGCTTGGAGGCCAAGCCACCCAGCCGCCGGCCCTAAGGGAGGCTTGGGGCGCACCCCTTGGCCTCCTATATAAGGAGGACCAAGGGGCCGGCCGCACCCCCTGCTCCTCCACCACCTGCGCCGCCCCCTGCCCCTGCGCCGCCTCCTCCTCCCTCCTCTCTAGCTCCCGCTTGGCGAAGCCCTACTAGACCTCCACCATATCCACCACACCACCATCGTTGTGCTGCTGATCTCGCGAGCTTCTCCACCACCTCTTGCGGGATCAAGAACGTGGAGTCTTCATCGAGCCGTATGTGTGGATCTCTCGGAGGCATTGCTCGTGCGACACATCGGATAATACATCTCCTCGCGACTAGACAAGTCTAGTTGCGGGGATCGACTAGCCAACCCCTGCCTCAACAAAACACGCTCGGTTTTTCTTCGAGGGTGAGATTCGATATCCTACTTGCTACCACCATCTAGTAGATCTGATCTTGTTTAGGGTTTTATTCCGCCATGTTTGCGTAGGAATTTTTTTGTTTTCTACGCTGCGACCCTTCAGTGGTATCAGAGCCTAGATCTATTCGTAGTTGTTGGTGCGATTAGAACACAAGTGTTGTGGGCGTTGATATTTTTGTTGCTACCTTCTCGCGTGTACTTCATATCTTTTTGGATGGTTGGATTGAAGCGGCCCGGACCAACTTTACTCGTCCACGTACGAGAGACTGGTTTCACGATTGACATGCAACTTGTATTGCATAAGTGGCTGACAGGTGTCTGTTTCTCTAGCTATGGTGAGATGCGATTTGCAATGGAAGGCCTTTAAAAAGGATGAGTAAATAAGCAACTCTCATATCACCGTTGTGGCTTTGCGTAGATTAGAACGGTTCTATCTCATGACCCATAGAAGCCACGTAAAAATTGCATAAACAAAGTAGAGTACGTCTAACTTGTTTTTGCAGGGGTTTGTGATGTGGTATGGCCAAGATGTGATTATGTGATAATGTATGCAATGATCATGTTTTGTAATTTTCACGACTTGCATGTCGATGAGTACGGAAACCGGCAGGAGCCTTATAGTTGTCTCTTAATTATTGTATGACCTGCGTGTCACTTTAATGCCATGTAAATGCTTTACTTTATTGCTAAGAGTAGCCATAGTCGTAGTTGCAATAGTTGGTGGAGGCAATCATGGTGGTGGCGCCACATGCTGGTGACGATGGAGATCATGCCGGTGCTTTGGACATGGAGATCAAAGGCACAAGAAGAAAATGCTATACCATGTCACAATTTTTGAATTGCTGTGATGTTAATCCTTTTATGCACCTTATGTTTTTGCTTAGATTCGACCACGACGGTAGCATGATAAGGTGATCTATCTCGTTAATATCAAGATGTGTTCTCCCCTAGTATGCACCGTTGCAAAAGTTCGTCGTTTTGAAGCACCACGTGATGATCGGGTGTGATAGACTCTATGTTCACATACAACGGGTGTAAGCCAGTTTTTACACATGCAGAAATACTACGGTTTCCTTGACGAGCCTAGTATGTACAGACATGGCCTCGGAACACAAGAGCCGAAAGGCTAAACACGAGTCATATGGACGATATGATCAACATGGTGATGTTCACCTCTGAAGCGGCACCATCTCACATGATGATTGGTCATGGTGTAGTGGATTTGGATCGTGTATCACTAAACAACCTGAGAGATGTTGATTTTAGTGGGAGTTCGTTTTGTAATTTAGATTAACTCGAACAAAACTATCATGAACCTAGTCTTAACACCTTTTGCAAATAATGTTGTAGATCAATGGCCCGTCCCAACACCACCATGAATTTTAACGCGTTCCTAGAGAAAGACAAGCTGAGAGACGATGCAAGCAATTTCTCAGATTGGTTTATGAATCTTAAGATTATCCTCACTGCTGCCAAGAAACTGTATGTCCTACATGCACCGCTAGGTGAGGCTCCAGCAGAGGGAGCGGCTGAAGATGTTAGGAACGTCTGGGCAGCCCGTTCTGAGGAGCATGAGATAGTTAAGTGCGGTCTATTGTACGGCTTAGGACCAAAGCTCCAAAAGCGTTTTGAGCACCATGGCGTTCATCAGATGATGGTTGATCTGAAGGCAATGTTTCAGACTCAACCCAAGGTGGAGAGGTGTCGTGGCATTGTCAAATATAGCAGAGACAGGGGTGCCATCCGGCTAGGTATACGCCGACGGTAGAGACAAGACGTGGAAGGAGGAACGTAGCGGGATTCCGGTGAGGGGATTACACACAGTTTACCTAGCTTTGGATCACACGATGGAGGCGTGATCCTATGTGCTGCTATAAATCACTATAAGGCAATATGAGCCGATTACAATGATGTTGTGTGTATAGCATGAAAGGCTTGGGTCTGCCCTAAGGCATCCCGTAGGCCGACTTATAAAGGCGGCTGGACCTAGGGCTTACAAGGAAAGTGCACCGACTAAGGTAATAGGAGTCCTAGACTAACACCGCTTCGTTGTCTTCGTCTTGTGCACCAAGTCGGATGGTTACTAGGCCTTCGTCTTGGATCCTCCTTAGCCGGATGGGCCTTGTCCTTGTGCTTCAGCATACTGGGCCGCCCAGTAAGCCTGCCGGCATTACCACCAATGGGCCACCCTGGTATACTGGAATATGTACATGTCGATGATACCCCTATTTGGTATATCCCCGACAAGAGGTATGAGGCCTCCTCCAAGTTCTTTAGCTGTACGATGGAGGAGAACAGCTCCGTCAGTGAACACGTGCTCAAAATGTCTGGATATGGTGATCGTCTGGCGTAGCTGGGTGTCGTGATTCCCAATGAGTTGGGGATTGACCGTGTTCTCCAGTCACTTCCACCAAGCTACAAAGGCTTCGTGATGAACTATAATATGCAAGGTATGGAGAAAACTCTTCCTGAGCTCTTCGCAATGTTAAAGACCGCGGAGGTGGAAATCAAGAAGGAGCATCAAGTGTTGATGGTCAACAAGACCACCAGTTTCAAGAAAAAGGGCAAGAGAGACAACTTCAAGAAGGACGGCAAGCCAGTTGCTGCGCCTACGAAGAAGTCAAAGAAGGTCCCTAAGTCTAAAACTGAGTGCTTCTACTGCAAGGGAACTGGACACTGGAAGCGCAACTGCCCCAAGTATTTGGCGGACAAGAAGGCTGGCAACGTCAAACAAGGTATATGTGATATACACGTTATTGATGTGTATTTAACAAGTGCTCGTAGTAATACCTGGGTATTTGATACTGGTTCAGTTGCTAATATATATAACTCGAAACAGGAGCTACGGAATATATGACGCTTGGCGAGGGACGAGTTGACGATGCGCATCGGAAATGGATCAAAAGTTGAAGTCATCGCTGTCGGCACGCTCCCTCTACGTCTACCTTTAGGATTAGTTTTAAACCTTAATAATTGTTATTTGGTGCCTGCGTTAAGCATGAACATTGTATCTGGATCTTTTTTATTGCGAGACGGTTATTCATTCAAGTCAGAAAACTTTGGAGTTTCGATTTAAATGGATAATATCTTTTATGGTCATGCACCTGAAGTGAATGGTTTATTTCTGTTGAATCTCGATAGTAGTGATACACATGTTCATAACGTTGATGCCAAAAGATGTAAACTGAATGATGATAATCCCACATATTTGTGGCACTGCCATTTGGGTCACATTGGTGTAAAATGCATGAAGAAACTCTATTCAGATTGACTTTTGGATTCACTTGATTTCGAATCATTTGAAACTTGCGAACCATGCCTCATGGGCAAGATGACCCGGACACCCTTCTCTGGTACGATGGAGAGAGCAACAGACCTGTTAGAAATCATACATACTGATGTATGTGGTCCAATGAGTGTTGCAACACGCGGTGGATATCATTATTTCTTGACCTTCACTGATGATTTAAGTAGATATGGGTATATTTATTTAATGAAACACAAGTCTGAAACGTTTGAAAAGTTCAAAGAATTTCAGAGTGAAGTAGAGAATCATCGTAACAAGAAAATAAAATTTCTCCGATCTGATCGTGGAGGTGAATATTTGAGTTACGAATTTGGTATACATTTAAAGACGTGTGGAATTGTTTCACAACTCACGCCACCTGGAACACCACGGCGTAATGATGTGTCTGAACATCGTAATCAAACCTTATTGGATATGGTGCGATCTATGATGTCTCTTACCGATCTGCCACTATCCTTTTGGAGCTATGCATTAGAGACAGCCGCATTCACTTTAAATAGGGCACCATCAAAATCCGTTGAGACGACTCCATATGAATTATGGTTTGGCAAGAAGCCAAAGTTATCGTTTCTTAAAGTTTTGGGTTGCGAGGCTTATATGAAAAGACTTCAACCTGATAAACTCGAACCCAAGTCAAAAAAATGCGTCTTCATAGGATACCCTAAGGAAACTATTGGGTATACCTTCTACCACAGAACTGAAGGCAAGATTTTTGTTGCCAAGAATGGTTCCTTTCTAGAGAAGGAGGAAAGTAGAGCTTGATGAGGTTATCGAACTGTTCTTGAGATGCCGAGTAGCGCAGAGCTAGAAGATGTTCCAGAGCAGCCATTGCCACATGAAGAAGAAGCAAATGATGGAGATCATACTGCTCCGGTCAAGGCTGCTACAGAACCTTGCAGGTCAACGAGGGAACGTACCGCTCCTGATTGGTACAACCCCATCATGAGTGTCATGTTGTTGGACAATGATGAACCTGCGAGCTATGAGGAAGCGATGATGAGCCATGAGCAAGGAGTTGACTACGATGAGACATTCTCACCCGTAGCGATGCTGAAATATGTTCGGATTATGTTAGCAATTACCGCATTTTATGATTATGAAATTTGGCAAATGGATGTCAAGACCGTGTTCCTTAATGGTCATATTAAGGAAGAGTTGTACATGGTGCAGCCCAAAGGTTTTGTTGATCCTAAGGATGCTAACAAAGTATGCAAACTTCAGAGATCCATATATGGACTGAAGCAAGCATCGCAGAGTTGGAATCTCCGGTTTGATGAAGTTATCAAAGGGTTTGGATTTGTCCAAACTTATGAAGAGGCCTGTATTTACAAGAAAGTGAGTGGGAGTTCTGTAGCATTTCTAATACTATATGTGGATGACATATTATTGATTGGAAATTATATAGAACTACTTGAAAGTGTAAAGGCTTATTTGAATAAGAGTTTTTCAAGAAAGACCTTGGCAAAGCAGCGTACATTTTAGGCATTAAAATCTACAGAGATAGATCAAAACGCCTAATAGTGCTTTCAAAGAGTACATACCTTGACAAGGTTCTGAAGAGGTTCAGAATGGAAAATTCGAAGAAGGGGTTCTTACCAATGTTGCAAGGAAAGGTTTTGAGTAAGACTCAAAGTCCAGTCATGGCAGAAGATAGAGAGATAATGAACAAAGTTCCCTATGCCTCGGCCATAGGCTCTATCATGTATGCCATGCTATGTACTAGACCAGATGTGTGACATGCTGTATGTTTGACCAGCAGGTACCAAAGTGATCCAGGAGTGGAACACTGGACAGCTGTCAAGAATATCCTTAAGTATCTGAATAAACTAAGAAAATGTTTCTCATATATGGAAGTGACCAAGAGCTTGTCGTAAAGGGTTACGTCGATGCTAGTTGGGATACAGATCCGGATGATTCTAAGTCTCAGTCCGGATACGTGTTTAATCTAAATGGTGGCGCTGTGAGTTGCAGGAGCTCCAAGCAGAGCGTGGTGGCGAAATTTTCAACTGAAGCGGAATATATGGCACCCTCGTCGGCAGCAAGTGAATCAGTCTAGATGAAGGAGTTCCTCTCCGAGCTGGATGTGGTTCCAAGTGCCTCAAGACCACTGGCCCTGTACTGTGATAATACAGGTGCGATTGCTCTTTCCAAGGAGCCAACTTCACACAAGAACACAAAGCATATCAAGCGCCGCTTTCACAATTTGCGTGAGAATGTCCGAGATGGAGACATTGAGATTTGCAAGGTGCACACAGATCTGAAGGTTGCAAACCCGTTGACTAAACCTCTTCCATGAGCAAAACATGATCAGCACCAAGAGAACATGGGTGTTAGATTGCTACAGATGTAAACTAGATTATTGACTCTAGTGCAAGTGGGAGACTGTTAGAGATATGCCCAAGAGGCAATAATAATGATTATTATTTATCATATTTCCTGATCACGATAAATGTTTATTGTCCATGTTAGAATTGTATTAATCGGAAATAAATACATGTGTGGAATATAAACGGTAAAGTGTCCCTAGTAAGCCTCTAATAACTAGTTCGTTTGATCAAGTGTTAGTTCGAAGTTTCCTAACCAAGGATTAATGAATCACTTGATAAACGAAGTTGTATCATGGGGATGATATAATGGACACACCCAAATTTAGTAGATGTCAAATATAGTTTCCTTAGACCATGAGATTATGTTACTCCCGCTTACCGGAAGAATACTTTGTGGACATCAAATGTCACTTCGTAACTGGGTGATTATAAAGGTGCCTTTCAGGTAATTCCAATGGTATGTTGTTGGGTTGCATGAATCAAGATTGGAATTTGTTCGTCCAACCGTTGGATAGATTTCTCTGAGCCCTCTCGGTAGCATAGCATCCAAACGCTTGCAAGCATATGACTAAGTAGCTAGTCATAACGGATCCTATCCTATGGGAACGAGTAAAGAGAACTTGCCGGGAACGAGATTAATCGGATATGGAGATATGACTGATTAAGTCTCGGACAAGTAGGATATCGTGAGACAAAAGGAATCATATATGGATTAATTGAATCTCGGACATAGTGGTTCAACCGGTAAAGTACTTCGTTAAATATGTAGGAATTAATATGGGCATCCCGGTCCCGCTATTAATATGACATATTCTCGAACCCGCAGGGTCACACACTTAACGTTCGATGTAGTTAGGTCTCGAAATAAATTATGGTGTGAAAGAATATTAATTTGGAGTCTCGGATGGGATCCCAGACATCACGAGGAGTCCCGGAAGAGTCCGGAGAATAAGATTCATATAAGGAAAGTGGTTTCCGGAGGTATCGAAAAGTCCGGGAATTTTCCAGCAGGGTACCAAAAGATTCTAGAAGGTTCTATAAGAGTCTAGAAGTGGGGCCCACAGTGTATGGGGCCCACATGGACCAAAGGGGTGGTGCAGCGGCCACATGGGCCAGCCGCACCAGGACCCCAAAGGCCCATGCGGGCTAGGGCACAAAGGGGGCCGGCCAAACCCTAGGGCGGCTGGCTTGGGGGCCAAGCCACCCAGCCGCCGGCCCTAAGGGAGGCTTGGGGCGCACCCCTTGGCTTCCTATATAAGGAGGACCAAGGGGCCGGCCTCACCCCCTGCTCCTCCACCACCTGCGCCGTCCCCTGCCCCTGCGCCGCCTCCTCCTCCCTCCTCTCTAGCTCCCGCTTGGCGAAGCCCTGCTAGACCTCCACCATATCCACCACACCACCGTCGTTGTGCTGCTGATCTCGCGAGCTTCTCCACCACCTCTTGCGGGATCAAGAACGTGGAGTCTTCATCGAGCCGTACGTGTGGATCTCTCGGAGGCGTTGCTCGTGCGACGCATCAGATAATACATCTCCTCGCGACTAGACAAGTCTAGTTGCGGGGATCGACTAGCCAACCCCTGCCTCGAAAAAACACGCTCAATTTTTCTTCGAGGGTGAGATTCTATCTCCTACTTTCTACCACCATCTAGTAGATCTGATCTTGTTTAGGGTTTTATTCCGTCATGTTTGCGTAGGATTTTTTTTTGTTTTCTATGTTGCGACCCTTCAGTATCTCTTTCATATGACAAGACTCATTGGTCCAAATCCAATAGTAGGTAAAACTGACTGAAACCCTTGCTTCTGCCAGCATGAAAACAATCACAGACTGGTATCAACGATTCGAATGACCAAAGCATCGGTTGCTTCCACGTACTAGCATTCAGCTGCCTGGTTTCAACGCACATCCTCCATGTCCCATCCTTCTTCTTCACTAACAACACAAGTGAAGAAAATGGGCTAGTAGAGGATTGTATCAGTGAATTCTTCAGCAATTCCTCAGTTCTCAATCAATCTCAACCTTTTGTAGATGTGAGTATACATATGGCTTTAGATGTTTGGGCTGAGTACCTTTAGGGGTATATAGTGATCATGGATTTTTTTTGTTAGGACTTAGGTTCTTGAAACACCTACTCTTAAGAGTTCCATGAGTTGTTCGACAATACAATGGCTAATTATGTGCAAACCATAGAGTCTAACCATTGTGCTCTTCTCATTTCGATTGACAAATCAGAATGGCCGAAGGAAGGGGATTCTCATAAACCCTTTCGGTTTGAAATTCTTGGAAAAGTCATGAGAGGTATGCTCTTATTGTTAAGGAGAGCTGGAGTCCAGGGGACAACAACCTAGAAGGTCTATATGACGCACTAGGTGAAGTCCGTAGCCAACTCCAACTTTGGAGCAGAACGGAGTTTGGGTCGATAACGAAACAATTGAGATTGCTTAGAGAGCAGTTGGAAAGGCTACAAGATGACTCCTTGTATGCAGACCCGTCAAGAGATGAGAGAAATACTATGAGGAGGATATCTGAATTGTTAGCTCGGGAAGAGATCCAGGTGCGACAAAGGTCACGTGTGCAATGGCTGAAAGAAGGCGACCGCAACACTACGTTTTTTCACGCAAGATCTAGGGAGAGAAGAAACACAAAGAAAATCAAGAGTATAACGCCAGGAGACAGGGTGGTGGTCAGTAAGCGAGCAGAAATAGAAGCACACGTTGCTGACTTCTATTCGCAGTTGTTCACGGCACAAAAGTTGACAAGGCCGGAGGTAATAACTGAAGTGATTCCCGAAAAAGTTACAGAGTTGATGAATGAAAACCTTACGCGGACATATACAGAAACATAAATTGAAAAGGCTCTTTTCATGATGCACCCGGATAAATCCTCCT
Organism: Puccinellia tenuiflora; assembly: GCA_012064385.1. NCBI lineage: Eukaryota > Viridiplantae > Streptophyta > Magnoliopsida > Poales > Poaceae > Puccinellia > Puccinellia tenuiflora. Next base: position 499,440 of record QRDG01000802.1, read on the forward strand.
GGCCCGATGGATTGACGGCTGGCTTTTATATTAAGCATTGGCATATGCTTAAGGAAGTGGTGTGCAAAGCTGTAATCAATATTTTTGATGGAGGAGGCATGCCCAAGGAAGTGAATAGGACAATCCTAGTGCTTATCCCCAAAGTGAATCAAGCTCAAACCTTAGCTTAGTACCTCCTGATTTCCTTGTGCAATTTACTATATAAAATTGCGTTGAAAGTGTTAGCACTGAGACTACGATCGATTTTAGAGGAGATTATATCAGAAGAGCAATCTGCCTTTGTTCCAGGGAGGTTGATAACGGATAATGTGATTACAGCTTATGAGTGTATTCATTATTTGAAGAAAAAGAAAGGAAAATCAGGAGCATGTGCGGTAAAAATTTATATGGCCAAGGCCTATAATAGAGTCGAGTGGACATATCTGCGGGCGGTCATGAAAAAACTTGGCTTTGCGGAAAGATGGATTAACCGAGTAATGGCGTGTGTGGAAAGCGTAACTTTCTTAGTTAAGATAAATGGCCAATATTCAGAGGTTTTTAAGCCAACTAGAGGAATCAGACAGGGAGAACCAATTTCACCTTACCTCTTTTTTACTTTGTGCGGAAGGTTTCAGTTGCACGTTGAAAATGATTGGAGCCTCCCAATTAAAGAAAGTAATAAGGGTGGGAATCCTTGCTCCATGGGTTTCACACCTTCTATTCGCACACGACAGTATTATTTTTACTCATGCTTCACAAGAGGGAGCTGACAGATTGCACATGATTTTGGACCGGTACCAACTTGGGTCGGGTCAGATGGTGAACAAGGACAAGTCGGCCATATTTTTTTAGTTCAAACAATGATGAGAAAATGAAGCACTCGGTTCATGAGGGGACTAGAATCAACACAGAAGCCTGGAGAAGTCCCTAGGACTGCCAATAGCTCTTGGGAGATATACAGATAAGCAATTTGAGCATATTGTCTTGAAGCTAAAAAGCTTGGTCCAAGGATGGTCTCCAAAACAGATGAGTACCGCTGCAAGAGAAGTGCTAGTGAAAACGGTGTGCCAATCAATTCCTACTTATTCGATGAGTTGTTTCCAGTTGTCCAAGAAAATGTGCAAGAAGCTGACAAATGTGGTGGCTAGATTTTTCTAGGATGGATATGAAAGTAAAAGGAAAATGCACTGGAAAATATGGAGAGATATTGCCATTCCTAAAACTGATGGAGGTTTGGGATTTGGAGACTTATTAACGTTCAATCAATCTCTTTTGGCAAAACAATCCTGGAGGCTACTTACAAAACCAAACTCATTGTGTGGAAGGGTCATGAAAGGAAAATATTTCCACGATTGTGACTTGATGAATGCTAGGAAGAAAAGGAATAGCTCTCATGTGTGGAGGGCAATTCTGCACGGCCGATCAACATTAAAAGTTGGCATCATCAAGCGGGTTGGCGACGGTGCTACCATCAGACCACGGGGTGACCCCTAGATCCCATCTAATATATCACGGTTTCCTTTGGTCAGTAATATTGGACCGCCAATAGGAAGTGTGCAAGAACTGATTGACACTCATACATATGACTAGAATGTGGAAGAAGTAAAGAAGCATTTTGTTCAACCAGATGTACATGCCATATGTAATATTCCCCTGGGGCATGATGTGGAGGATACATGGGCCTGGTCATGGGAAAGAAGTGGACAATTTTCAGTGCGCCGGCATACAGAGCTCTGATCGCGCAACAACGACAAGTTGATTCCCCGTCCAGTTCAGGGGGTGAGTCTAGAGGTCATCAGAAGAAGCTATGGAGAATGACAGTGCCTCAAATGAAGGGGTTCCGCAACAGAAAACAAAAAAAATTCCTAACAACGCAAACCACAAACTAGCCAAGATCTATTACTATGCAGATATAAAGTAACAGAGCGATACGGTATTCATACCTTTGAAGACCGTAAGCGTCGACGATCGAAAGATCTATGTTGATGCATGATGAAGACATACGGTGATGCCGACCTCAAGGTCGTGTAGTCGTACAAGCGGCGAGTGCCGTAGTGGGCAGCACCTCCGTAGTTCTACACGCATCCGGTGTAGGCGATGTTCCCCCGGCTCCGGTCCAGCGGCAGCGGTGGAATAAGAGTGGCTCGAACCGAAGCACCAGTAGCACGACGGTGTGCGTATGGTGGAGAAACCTCTCTACTGTGCACAGCTCCAAAATGCGGAACCATGCTCGAGGCGAGAGAGAGAGGACAATGGGATGCCAAAAGGAGGAGGGGACCTCCCCTTTATATAGGCTGAGGAGGGGAGCCAACCCCCTTGGCTTAGACATGTGGGACTAATCCCACATGGCTGGCTGGCCAAAGGGGGGCAGCTGGCCCCCTCATGGGCCCCAAGTGGGTAGCCCACTAGGGCTCGGCCGACCCCTCCTCTTGGGGCGCGCCACCCCCTCTTGGGCCTCCCCTTCCGGGTGAGTCCCATGCAGGCCCATATTATTTAATTCTTCTTACTTCGAAACACCTTTCGTTGCCCTCCGATCTCCATCGGATATTTCTCCCTTATTTCGGAGCATCTTCCGGACCCCTCCGATCACCATCAGATAATTCTCGGAACAATTCCGGAGTTCGTTCCTCATTTCTCTTCGGTGTCAAAACTACTCCTAAGCGTCATCTACCCTTAAGTGTGCCACCCTATGGTTCGGGATCACTCTAGACATGATCGAGACCCCTCTCTGATCAATGACCAACAGCGGGATCTAGAAACCCATGATGGCCCTGTGCGATCCACGAATTAATTCGCTTGAACCTTAACATTCGTATCCTATTCCCTTTGTATGTCGATACTGAGTTTGTCCAAGATATGATCTTTAGTATCCTGATACTTAGTTCTATCTCGTTACCGACAAACATCGTTTAACTCATTCTCATGATCACACATCCTCTGACATAGTCACATGTTTGCAAACTTCGATGTGATCTCACCGAGTTGAACGTTGATCACGTCACAATACTTATATTGGGTGTGTCCATCACATCATTCACCCAATGACATGACTCCATTGTCAATTGACATAAATGTCCATGATCAGGAAACCTTGATCATCTGTTGACCAATGGACTAGTTAAATAGAGGCTACTAGGGACCTGGTTGTTTATATACCACACGTGTATTAATGTTCCGCTTAATACAGTTATAGCATGGTATAAAACTTATTATGAACTTATACGAGTTATGATAATAAAACACCTTTATTATTTACCTCTAGGGCATAACTCCTACATCAAAAAAATTGTAATTTTTGGTGTAGAATAATCAACAATTTCATTCCCCGTTGAGCTGTCCTGAAGGCACGCCACATTGAAAAGATAGCTTTCTGTGAAGGATGTGGGGTGGAGGAAACGACCTTCCATGCGTTGCTCAAGTGTACTTGGACAAGAGTATTCTTGCAAAAGCTTAGGGTCATGGCTGGCATTAAGCTACCAGAGCTGCACCCAGAATCATGGTCCATCGACTTGATTACAGAAGGGTTGGTTTCTGAAACTGAGGCATGTACCATTCTTTGTGGAGGCTGGGCGGTCTGGACTGGACACAATGAATGAGCGTCGTCATGGGGAACAAGGGCGAACGATAGTTTCATCGGTAAGATGAGCCATTGACACGGTTCTTGACTTGGCCACTGCTAGCAAGGAGAATGCAAACAAAAGAGCTAAGGAGAAACCAAGATGGAAACCACCTGAGGGAATTTGCACAAAAATCAATGTCGATGCATCTTACCTCATGTGCGTATGGCGATGGAAAGGGGGATATCTGATGTTCACATGGAAACAGACGCACAACAAGTTGTCCAGCTTTGGTTGGGACATGACTTCGAGAGATCGGAAGTTGGAGGAATATTGCATGAGGTCAGGGAGATGAGTGGGAATTTCTCTATTTTCCTTTTGAGCTTTGTTGGATGGGAGACAAATGAAGCAACGCATCATTGTGTTCACCAGGCGAGTAAAACTAGATGTAGATGCTTATGGCTAAATTGTATCCCCTCTTTTATTGCTGATACTCTTCAACATGATTGTAACCCAAACCAATGATCAATAAAGCTCATTAATTTGCAAAAAAACTCTCATCCCGAGCCGATCACCGTCAGAGCTAGCCCGATGTCGGTCGTGTGCCCTAGCACTCCTCACTTCCTCAGCACCCTGCCATGAGGCCTCTCCCTCTCCCTCCTCGGGCGTCCAGAATCCCTCCGACGTCCGTGATCTGGCCCAACGTGTCACCATCCTCGGACGGCCGTCCTTGCCCTCCGGCAGCCGTGACGGCCATTTTGTTTAGCCATGCATTTTATGTTTAACGGCCAGTGTCTTTACGAAAACAAGACAATAATCTTTGGTACTCCCTCCGTCCCAAAAAGGATGTCACAAATTTCTCAATCCATGAATTTATCTAGACATGTTTCCCATTTAGATACATTCATGGATGGAGAAATCAGTGACATCCTTTTCGAGACAAAGGAAGTGGTGGTTGTTTGTTTAGCAGAGCACCAGACTCAAACTGTATATGAGTCTCGAGCAAACTAATGTCACGTGTGAGGTTTCGACCTGTCCTGTGTTTCACTTTCACTTACAGATTGCCACATTGATTCAACGGATCACCACCGAGTCAAAATTTACTTCCACAAATAACATCAAAATCTGTACAAGAACCACTTCAGAGAAGAAGCGCCACATTAAATTAAATAGATAAGTTACAGAGAAACAAAATGCCACATTCTTCAGATAAGCTGTAGGAAGCAGCTCTGAACAAAATCTTCAGGGAAGCATCGCCAATGCAACCGGGTCGTCGTCCCATGGGGGAAGTACTGCTTCCGCCGGGGTATCCATCACGTGGGGAGAGCTTCAGTCCTCTGTCGCATTGCGTCTCCGTCACATCGGGTCCCAGGTTGCTGTTGCGCGCGGGCGTCATTCACCATGGCCGCCGGGAAGAACTCCGCAACCGCCACCAGGTCGTTGTCCCGTTGGGCAAACATCGGCCACCGAGTCGACCCCGCATGGAGCCAAGCCACAGGATTGCCGTTGCATGGGAGAAGAGCCGCAGCCTCGTCGTCGCTATTCTCCGTTCGGGCACTAGATTGAAGACGATGAGTCAACTGGATCGTGCGTGCCTTTTTCTTGCTGAATACTCTCTCGGTTCATGTTTTAGGTCCCTCACATGTTACTACTCCCTCCATACTCAAATAAATGTACTTCTACTTCTTGTGCTAAGTCAAACATTTTAAAATTTGACCAACTTTATAAAAAAAATGACAACATTTATGATACCAAATTAGTATCAATAGATCCGTTTTGAAATATAGTTTCATAATATACCGATTTCATATCATATATGTTGCTAATAGGTTCTATAAAGTTAGTCAAATATTAATTTTTTTTTACTTAAGACAAATGCTAGAAGTACACTTATTTGAGGATGGAGGGAATAGGTGTGAAATCAAATGAGTGAACATACATACTAAAATATTGTCTAAATACATGTAGATACATGTGAACGTGGACAAAATATAAAACATCTTACATTGTGGAACGGAGGGAGTAATTTTCAAGCAAAGGGGTAAGTGGAGGGGGTTATCAGCAAAATTACATTTAAGTGGATGGGGCTCTTCCCTTCGCCATCTGCTCTCGATTCGACGGACAATGAAGGAAGTTTTTTTTAAAGACAACGAAGGAAGTTTTCAGGTTTTCACCTAATAATAGTTTTCACTAGGTACTTCGCCTTTTTTAATTGCGTAACTTGTATCTTGACATATAGGTTGCACATCTAGTTGCATATTTAGACAACCTTCATTATTGTTGTATCCTTTATTTGAAAAAAAATGTTAGTCATCTATTCACCCCTTTCTAGTTGACCACACCAATCCTTTCATAAAGTTCAAATGAAATGATACGTGTATGACATATCACTAGCCTCGTATGTTAATGGCGCAACTCTGGTAGTTCATCGTTGATGGGTGGTATGTAGGTGAGTGATACGTGCATTTTACATCATAAATTTGGTGCAAACATGCCATTCTTGTTTATTATTTGATCCTTGGCAAAGTTTTTTCAAGATTTTTTGTTTAATTTTAGAATTACATTGGATTTTTGATTGGATCGTTGATGGATGGAAAAGGAGAAATTATCAGAAATTTATGGACTTGGTAAAATAAAGCAAAAATGCATCAAAGGACATTGATTTTGAAGTCTCCGTCATGCCCCCCTAGTGGAAGACATCTCCATTGTCGTCCCCAACTTCTTACCATCTTCATCACCGTCACCATATGCAACACCGTCTACATCCCCATCTTTGACACAATCCCTATGCAATCGGCATAGATCAAGGCTCTAATCGCTTCTTTGTGTTATTGTCTTATTTATTGAATTAATATTGTGTGTTTACTTGGTGATATATATACTTAATTTTTTACACCATTTCATTATGCCACATCCCATGCCAATGTGTGCTATTTGTGAGTACTTTTGTGTTTTTGTTGGAAATACAAGCGTGACATGTGTAACACCCCAGCCACCCATGGGCCAGTGGTCATTACTCCAAAAAGTTCTTTACGATCTTTAGATTGGTACTATACTGCGCACTTTTGTCCTCACTAGTATGTACCCGTTAACCTCGAGATTCTATCGATATTAGATTCTGAAAAAAAAGATGTCAATCCTATTAAGCAATGGACCAGAGTGTCACAACATGTTGCGGCAAATATTGTATTTCATGTTGCAATTGTTTTTTCCGTGCCATGAGAGTTGGTGTCCATGCTGCATACGCGTGATGATTTTCGGTGACAGATGATGATTTGTAGCATATGCATAATTCATTGCTGCATACAGGTGTTTGAAATGTTGCTACGATATTGCATAAGTAGAAAAAATTATGCACAAGTGAGGGTTACACAACAATGATTGGGTTGTGCAGATCTCATGTTGAACTGAGATTGCACGGCAGAGAGGCGTCCGGTCAGGACATACTTGTCGACGTCTAGAGCCATCTTTTGGAAACACCGAGTATAATACACGAATAACTCAAAACAAAAAAGGTATAATGCACGCAGACCTTTATGCGTTCGTGTCCATAAGCATTGAATTTTCCTTACTGCTCCCTATTCCGAGGAAGAAGTGAGGAAGGCAGTTTTCCAAATGGAACATAACAAAGCTCCTGGGCCGGATGGCTTTCCCGCAGAGTTCTATCAAAACTTCTGGGATGTCATCAAGGCAGATCTCTTACAGCTGTTCGTTTGCCTTCACGATGGACAATTGGAGTTGTTCCGTTTGAACTTTGGTGAAATTATTTTACTGCCTAAAATTAATGAAGCGGATAGGATACAACAATACAGGCCTATTTGTCTTCTTAATGTTAGCTTTAATTTTTTTACTAAAGTGGCTACGTTGAGGCTGAATGCTGTTGCGGACCATGTGGTGAGTCCTACTCAGACTGCCTTCATGCAAGGGCGTAACATCCTTGATGGAGTGGTTACCCTGCATGAGACAGTACACGAGCTACACAGGAAAAAGCTAAATGGGGTTATTCTTAAACTCGGTTTTGAGAAAGCTTATGATAAGGTTAAGTGGTCTTTCCTTCACCAAACTCTCAGAATGAAAGGCTTTTCTGAGGAGTGGTGTGGTTTGATCAATAGCTTTATTTCGGATGGAAGTGTGGCCATTAAAGTCAATGATGATATTGGTAATTACTTCCAGACCAAAAAAAGGACTTCGTCAAGGCGATCCTCTATCACCTATTTTATTTAATATTGTTGTGGATATGCTTGCCGTCATGATTAAACGCGCTAAGGTTGACGGTTTCTTTGATGGTGTGATCCCACACCTAGTCGATGGAGGTTTATCAATTCTTCAATATGCTGATGACACAATTCTTTTTATGGAACATGATATCGAAAAGGCTACGAACCTGAAGTTAATTCTCTCAGCGTTCGAACAGCTATCGGGTCTCAAAATTAATTTCCATAAGAGTGAATTGTTTTGTTTTGGCGAGGCCCAAGATGATGTCTCCGTTTATGCTGAGCTTTTTGGCTGCAGTCAGGGCCAGATTCCAATCAAGTATTTGGGGATTCCGATTCATTATCGGAGACTCACAAATGCTGAGTGGAAGCTAGTAGAGGAGAGATTACAGGCTAGGTTGAATAGCTGGAAAGGAACATTGCTATCCCTTGGGGGAAGATTGGTGCTCATTAATTCAGTACTAAGCAATATGGTGCTGTATATGATCTCCTTCTTCCAATTACCAAAAGGTGTCTTGAAAAGACTGGACTACTTCCGGTCAAGATTTTTTTGGCAAGGGGATAGTGAAAAGAAAAAATATCGTTTGGTTAAATGGAATGTGGTGTGCCAACCCAAAGACCAAGGAGGGCTGGGTGTTCATGACCGTCAGGTCAAGAACAGGGCTCTCCTAGGCAAGTGGCTCTTCAAACTTATGTCTGAAGATGGGGTTTGGCAAACCCTCATTAGAAGAAAATATGTGGGGTCAAAGGCCTTATCCCAGGTTGTCTGGAAACAAGGTGACTCACACTTCTGGGCTGGTCTTATGGCCACGAAGAAATTCTTCTTCCCATACGGGTCTTTTGCTATCAAGGATGGATCTCAGATTAGATTCTGGGAGGATAAGTGGTTTGGAAATACCACGCTCCGGGAACAATATCCGGCTTTGTATGATGTTGTGCGACACAAAAGTGATACTCTCGCTAAGGTGATGGAATCATCCCCACCAAATGTGTCGTTCAGAAGGAGTTTAATTGGTCCTAGACAAATAGCTTGGGAAGCTCTGTTACAGAGGCTTGAGTCCGTGCAGTTGTCTCATGGACATGATGAATTCCGATGGAGTCTTAAGGAGAATGGTAAATTCTCGGTTGACTCCATGTACAGAGCTTTAATACAACCTGTTATTCCAGCTGTTAATAATAATAAAAAAAATTGGAAGATGAAGATACCTTTAAAGATTAAGGTCTTTGCATGGTATCTTCGTCGTGGTGTAATTCTTACTAAAGATAATCTTGTAAAGCGGAATTGGCAAGGAAATACAAAGTGTGTCTTCTGTCATCATGATGAGAATATTAAACATCTTTTCTTTCTTTGTAATTTTGCTAGATCTATATGGTCAGCTGTCCAGATATCTTCTAACTTGTATCCACCTCGTAGCGTTGCGAATATTTTTGGCAACTGGTTGAATGGGGTGGACGCTAAGTACAAGATTTTGATTAGGATGGGAGCGATTGCCATTATTTGATCGCTATGACTATGTAGAAATGACAAGGTTTTTAATGATAAAAATCATTCTTTCTTACAGGTCATTTACCGATGTACAGCTACGATCCGTTCATGGGCGCCGTTACAGCGTATGGAGCACCGCGACCTTTTCACGGAGGTGTCTACGCGGTTGGAGGATGCGGCGAGGGTTATTTTTACCCAACATGGATGGCAGCTTAATCGGAGGATTGGCCCGCCATCACCTTAGGCGTTTTTACAATTTCTCATTATGATATGTAATGCGTCGGTGTTTTTATTTCTGGTTGTCTAGACTTGTGGACTTGTGGTTGGCTGTGTGCATCCTAGTTATGCAGAGGCCGGGTGTAATGGTTAAAACTCTTTAAGTAAAAAGAAAGGAAAACGCTTCGATTAGGCCGACCTAACGCGTCCTCGCGTAGGTCAGTCTCTCCCCCGCGCGCGCGTAGCTAGGTTTTAGTGGGCCGTATGCGTATTTTCGGCCCAATAGGTGATTTTGAGTGCGCATCACTAAGTTTTGTTGGGCTGGTCACGTTTTTCCGGCCCATTATCAGGTTTTGACCGAATGTTTTATGCATGAAAGGGCCCAACAGCCTAGTTCGCTAGCTAGAGCTGTTCGTTAAGTTTTTTTGTTTTTGTTTTTCGATGTTGAATACGTTTTGCAAATTGTAACAAGCATGTATGTTTTTTATTGCGAAATCACACCTCAGATGTTGCAATATGTTCTTAATGTTTTTGCAAGTTTGCTGGTCCCCCGTTCTTCGATGGTGTTTTTTGTGTGTTTTTTCAAATGTTGCAAACATATGTTTTTTTTGTTGTCGTCGCCTATGTGTTTTATTGAAATAGTTGCTGATTTTTGTTGTAAGTTAATCTGCAGCAAAATATTTTGTTGCCTACCCACTTTTCATTGGTACAAAACATATTTTTTTGTTGTAATAGTTTGCGATTTTTGTTGAAATCATTGATGATTTTTATTGCAAAGCAATTTGCAGCAAAAATAATTGTTGTTTAACCACTTTTTGTAATATCACTTTTTTTCTTCAAAATGTAATATTATATACCGCTAGTCAAAATAATTGTTGTTTAACCACCATAATTTTTTTGTTGTAATAGTTTTTTATTTTTGTTGAAATTGTTAGTGAGATTTTGTTGTAAAGCAATCCACAACAAAAAAAATATTGTTTAACCACTGTTTGTAATATTTTTTGCAATACGTGTTTTTTGTTGCAATAGTTTTTTATTTTTGTTGAATTTGTTGTTTATTTTTGTTGTAAAGCAATCTGAAGTAAAAAAATATTGTTGTTTAACCATGTTTTTGTAACATTACATTTTTTTGAAACGCTGCAAAAATTTGTTGCAATACTATTTTTTTTGTACACGGGGCGAGAAATTTTGTTGCAATACATATAAATTTGTTGCAATACTCATGGTAAATAACCACGGTGGCATTTTTGTTGTAAATATCAAGAAGGTCGGGGGCAGCGCTATATACCTCTTCGTTTAAGTAGGCCGGCTGTGTAGTGCGGGTTTGTTTACTGAAAAAGCGAGGGGCTAACATGTTAAAACACGCTGCGTTGATTTCTGAGCCTAGGATGTTGATCGGACGGTGGGGGAGAGGGACCTAGGATTGGGCATCCTAGGCCGACCTACGCCTAGCACTGCCCAAAAAAAAAGCATTGAATTTTCTCCTTAGTTCAAAAAGTATAGTACTATACCTTCTAAAAACAGAAACGGAGGTACACCAGCTGCTGTGGTGATAAATGAGCTCGTACATACGTTTACGGTACGACGATTGGGACGCAGTACCATGTTATAAACGAAGAAACCAATCAATGTGTACAGCACGCGTACATCGTGCAGTGTCCCATAATTCATGCCACTCCGTACGTGTGTTTGCCTTTGAGCCCACGACCCCGATCCCCATCCACATCCGGTGGTTTGGTCATCATCACCGCCTTTTCTCCATTCCACTTCCACGCGACGCACGCACGCACGCACGTACGCAACCCACCACCGCGAGCGGCGGGGCATCCGAAGCCCGAAACGAACGCGAAAGGGAGAGGCCGGAGCAAGAACAAAACAAGAAACAGTTCACGGGACAAAAAGGAGCTGGGTGAAATTCTCGCCCATCCCCACTGCACACTCTGCGGCACCGCTACTCGGTGCTACCAGCAGCTACCCCGTCCCCGCCGCCGGCGAATGCTCGACGCCGCTTCGCCCTAGGTGCGCCCTCCCTCCCTGATCCTTCCTCCCCACCTCTCCAGATGGGTGGGGTTCTTTCCTTTCTTGTTCTCGTCGAGGATTTCTCGCCTTTCTGTTACATCTTCTTCCTTAGTATCTGGTTTATTTCCTCCTGGTTTGCGGAGCTTCTTCTGCGGAATCTGTTCCTTGAAGCGTCGGATGCGCGACATTTGGTTCAGACTTCAGGTAGCGAGGCGTTCGCCATCTCTCAGGACTCGCGAAATTTCGGGGCTTATGATGATTAGAAGAGAAATGTGGGGAGATCTGGGTTCCATTTATGATAGTACCCGGGACCAAAATATTGCCACTGATGCTGCTGCCGTAAAGGCAGCCACTTTTTCCCCAGTTCTTCCCGTCCCTTTCCGCTCCCGCGCCCGGGAATTTATTGCTCCCTGTCTAAGATTCCCTCGACTCTGTGTAGTATACCAGGCCTGGCTCCTCTCGGTCCACGGATTAAAAACCGGGGCTGCATTCCGCGTGGAAAGCCTCGAGTTCGTGATGTTCCTCCCTCTTCTCCCCTCTGCGGTTTCCCCTTTTCTTTTGCTTTCTGGCTTCAGGTTTCGTTTCCTCCTCGGCCTACGTTACGTCGTCTTCATCATCCGCCTCAGTTTTCTACATCGTCTCCCCCACTTTAATCACAGTCTCTTTACATTTTCTTTCCGCCGTTGGAATTATCCAAGGAATTTGGGGCCTTCAAAACTGCGCTGCTGCTGCAGTACAGGATTCAGTCGAGGCCTTAAAATACGTACAGTATCGTCGTTCTCAGTACATCGTTCTGTAGCTATCCCGGCCACTAGTTCCTCTTCATCGACACATATCGTCTTGAAATGTGTGATGTTAATATAAGCAAAGTAAAAATCTCAAGTTTATTTATGTGTACACTAGTAACACTACAAAGCCGATCTCCTTTTGCCTTCTCTCTCCCGTGAGCTGTGATTCCGCCAACTCGTGCTTGCTGACTGAGTTAACTGACGGGAAAAGGTCCAGCCTTAAAAAGCATTTCTTGCTGCAGAGATTCCTTTGGATGGTAATCATGGATGCATTTGCGACTCCGATCCAATGCACTCTGCGTCATGTTGCTCTACTTTTCCATCCCGTGCGTCGCTCAGTCCCCATCGTTTATTCGTTTTATCGTTTCGTGTGACGTGCCGTTCTGCCTTCTCTTGGTCTTAGACAAGAACAGGGCCATGAACAGGGCCTTGAACTGTGCCCATCTGCCCTGCTTAACGCCTGCAAAAAAACCAGCCTTAGGCATGTGTATGTGCTGAAGTTTTCCTGAAAGGACGGCATCGTGCTACAGGTCTCTATGTCCCATTGGTTCAAATTTAAGGCTTCAAATGCTAAGACACTTCTCACTCTGTGTTATTGCTGCCCCGCTAGTTGTTCGTACCAGCTTGCTTACAATGCTCTTGTTGTTTAGTTAGCTTGATTTGGCCTTGCGGATCTCTCTCAGGTACAATACAAGCATGGCTGGTAATGTTTCATGTCCTCTCTGGCATCTCACTGAACTGTAACTATGTTTCTTTCAGGAACCCAAGATCTTGGTTGATGGCGTGATGCTCGGAGGTAGTGGTTTTGATCAGAACGAAGGCAATGATCAACTTGTTCGACCTGAGTACAGGGATGGCCAGCACGAAGGTGCTCTCTGAGAGAGCTCGTAGAGAAGGTACATAAATTCCCCCCACTTTGTGCTTAATTTTGCAATGCTGTTGATCTGCATCTCCACACAAAAAATGTTGCTGATCTGCAAGGAGTTTTATTCCGATAATGTGTATTCAGTTGTCACCTACTCCAGTGCTGCTTGAGATAAATGCTACTTTTCTACAATATGGCACTTGGTGCGGGTGGCCGGGTGGGGTAATGTTTGGACATTTCTGCCTCGTTTGTGGCATTTTGGATATTTTCTGGCACACACATATGCTGCCGATCTATTTCCTTATGTGGGGGACTAGATGGCATTGGCATTGTATGGGCAATGATTCTTTTGCACAATGTTACGCATTGTCCATTTGGATGAGGACATGTTTTTTCTTGTCTTTTCCTTTGGATTTGTTTCGCTTCTGAGATTTCTTTGCAAGACACTCTTCTGAAGATCCAACTTGACTGGATTTTTTTTAGGCACATAGGTTATTTTCTGTCATTGTCAAACTGTTTATTTGATTTACTTTGACTTTTCAGGTTCTCCAGTTCGTAGAAACCAGACAGATATCAAGAGAACTGCTGGTCCTGCCAAAGTTTGTGTAGAGGATAAACTGGTGAGTGGCATGTCATGTTTCAGTTTGACATAGGTGCCCTGCCTAACTTGTCCTGGTCAAATTTTCTTGTAAATATATGGCAGGAAAACACTTGCTAAATTTGTTCCAAGTGACAACTCTCTGTCTTGCTAATTCTTTGTTTTAACATAGGTTCTGCTGCAGGAGGCTGGTACTAGGAGCTCGTTAAGCAACAAATCAGATTTATCACCCATGAAGACGAGGAAGCCAGCAAGTGTTGTTGCCAGATTAATGGGGCTTGAAGATGATATACCTGCTCAAGAACAGGCACTACATTCTGCCAAAAGTAATTTGAGGAGAAGTCATTCACAAGATAATTTGGCAGCAACAAGCAGGGCCATGAAGCAGCAAGAGCAGCACCACTACAGCAAAACAACACGTGACATACACATAAGCCCCAAGGAAACAGTTGAATTTAAGGATGTGTACGCAGTCTGCGAAGAACCATTAAGAGCACACCATATTCATGACCAAACTTTTTCTGGGGGGAGGTCTTCACAGAACAAGAGCGACACAAGGCTAGAAGTTGTTCGACAAAAGTTCATAGAAGCCAAACGGCTCGCCACAGATGAGAATTTCCTTCATTCAAAGGAGTTTCAAGAAGCTCTCGAGGTTCTAAGTTCAAATAAGGATCTGTTTCTAAAGTTCCTTGAAGAACCAAGCTCTGTTATCTCGAACCCGCAGAATGGACATCGCACAATGCCAGCACCACCTCGGACAAAGCGCATTACTGTGTTGAAACCACTGAAATATGTTGAGAATAAAGGGGTAAGGGAAACCAGAGCAGGCCGAGTTAATGAAGAGAATGACTTTGTAATGGGAAAGTCTCATAAGAGATCTCATTCAGCAGAAGATACCTTCTCGCAGACAAATAGGATAGTGGTCCTAAAGCCTAGTCCTGGAAAGCCTAATAGAACAAATGCCAGGCTAACTCCCAGGTCAGCTCTACCTGAACTTGCTCAGCGGACAGACTTTCATGGTGATTTAGAAGATGAAGCATTGGATACTTCGGTTCCATACTTGCCAGAAGATCGTCATCGGCGGGATGAGTCTTTGCTGTCTTCTGTATACTCAAATGGGTATATTGGAGATGAGAGTTCTTTCAGTAGGTCAGAAGGTGATTACATTGATGAAGATGGTGGTAGCCTAAGTGACTCGGAGGTAGTCAGTCCAGTGTCACGAAATTCATGGGATTATATCAAAAGATATAGCAGTACTTACTCATCTTCAACTTATAGCAGGGCCTCTCATTCACATTCAGCTGAGTCATCTGTGATCAAGGAAGCCAAAAAGCGACTTTCAGAGAGATGGACAACTGTAGCATGTGATGAGGTCATTCAAGAAGTAAAGTTACCAAGGAGCTCAAGAACTTTGGGTGACATGCTCTCCCTCCGGGAAGCTGACAAAGAAGAAACCGTTGCTGTATTAAATCCTGCTTCAACTAGCCAGTCATGTGGCACAGAAAATGAGTTGGCCATACAAGCTACTTGCATATCTACTTTCAGAGAAGCAGAAAATGGGGGGAGCTCTCCAAGAAATTTATCGAGATCAAGATCTCTCCCAACGTCATCAGCAGCGTTTCATAACATGCTGGTGTCAGCAAATCCTGAAAGCTGCAAAACATCGAAGGTGGATGCAGGGCTAGGTAAAGAAAAATTATCATTCAAGGGGAAAGTGTCAAGTTTTTTCTTCCCGAGAAGTAAAAGGCTGGCAAAAGAGAAAACCATCCTTCCATCTGATATCTCTGATGAGAAGGTTGAAGTCAGTTTTATTGGCGACAAGCGGCCAGAGACTGATAGTGTCCTTGAATTTCATGAGCAAATGGTATTTTGCAAGGACAGAGATGATGATTCTACCATAGAAACAAGTTGTTCTTCAAAAGTACGCACTTATCTGAAACCATACCTTTATGCCTTGCTAATGTCTTGTGTTATGTTGCATTTTCCTCCCCTCAATATCTTTCTGTCACTATGGCAATGCGTGTGGGGCTTCTGATGAAAAAAAATATTGTTGTGCTTACTCGCAATAAATGATCAACATGTAGCAGGTTGTTGGTTCTATGGAAGCACCTGTATCTTCAAGTGGGTATACTGATGAACTAATATCAGAAGGTGGCGTAAAATGCATGCGTGATGAGCCTAGTTCTACTTCATTTCTCGATGCATCGTTTGAAGATAGCAACACCAATGAACCTGAATCATCAAGAAGCACCACATCCTGCAACGAGAGTAAGTTTTTTACTCCTGTTCTGCCTGCTAAACTTGCCGTTTCTCTGTTCGTTTGTATACTAAGTACCCGTTTTTGGTACATCACAGGAGGCCCCTTACGATCTCCTGCAGTTGAGTCTAGTCCCCGCTCGTTATCATGGGAGGATACCAACTCACGCTCGCCATTACATGGGTCTCTGAATTTCTCCAATGCAGATGATGATGAGTCAGAATGTTATGCCCTCGTACAGAAGATAGTATCAGCCGCTGGATTAGGCAATCTGCCAGTGAGCATGGTTTTCACAGGCTGGTATCTGGCCGATTGCCCTCTTGATCCTGCACTGCGTGACAAGTTCTTGGACCGCAAGGAGGAGGCCGCCAAATCGAGGGAGCGTAGGTCGAACCAAAAGCTTCTTTTCGACTGTGTAAACATGGCATTGGTTGAGACTGGCCAAGACGCATTACGGAACACCTACCCGTGGCGTAAAGCGTGCTTCGCAGCGTGGTGGGAGACGTCATCTCGGGATCTAGGGGAAGAAGTATGGAGCCATGTGAGGGGTTGGCTCTACGGCGCGGAGAGTTTCGCGGCGAACGAGCACGGTGATGCTGCGGCGATGCTGGAAAGAATTGTGTACCAGGAGGTGGAAGGAGGAGGAAGTTGGACGGAGTCGGTGATGTCAGAAGCGGATGAGTGCGCGGAACAGATTGCAGTTAGCCTGCTGGAGGAGCTAGTCGGAGAAGCTGTGGCGGATCTCGCAGTTTGTTTTCCAGAGCAAGGTATCACTATCCCAGTGCCAATGCAAAATCTCTAGGAAGGCAATTGCTCTCTGTGTGTAGTATGCCCTCATATCATATGAGGTGGTGAGAACTGCTGTTAAAATTGTTTTGCTGGGGGTGTCATTCAGGGTCTTGATACTACTAGCTTGTAACGCAAGTCCACGTAGTTGCTTGTGCATTATACCTGTAGTGCACTGCAGATGTATTGGTCAAACCATGTCAATTGTGCAGCTCTGTGTAAGTCCTGTAGAACGACTAGTTTACATAGAGAACTCTCACGTTAACCTATTGTACTGTCAGCAACATGGGGTACCAGTATATCCTGTAATTCTAATTCGCTATGAAAGGATGGAAAAAAAAATGCAAGGCCCATGTGTGTGTGTTTGACTTTTATAAGGTGAAACAACAGAGCACTGCTTCCTATATTACTATTGCTAGCAGACGATAGATATACTAGAGTAATTCATATACGGAGTAGGTGTCAGTTACCATACCTGTTGTCTCGAGTGCTTCGTCAACCTGTACGGATCAGGAGCAGGATTAGTTAAATAAAGCGATCTAGGGTGAACCTTCTCGGTACAACAAGACGACAACATGAGCCAAGACAAAGGCAATGGCTAATGAATGTCTCTCTTGTCGGCCCTGCACATTCTTCGGGTCCCAGACTTTCTACTCTTGATCACATACTCAAGGTAATGCCTTCGGGTCCGAGTACTTTTGCTACATCAAGGTGGTAATTTAAGAAGTGTTGGGCCCATGTTTTCTCTTGGCTTTCTAGTCTAGTCTAGTTTTGTGTGATGGAAGCAACTGTTCAACAACTTTATTTTTTGAAACTTTCAACAACTTTATTAGTATAACCTTGTTTGCTTGGACGGGTAAACCCTTGTTTACTTGCACTTCGAATGTAGATCTTTTTTTTTCCTAAGACTACTAGGCTGGTGGTCGTGTAGTGGGCCTCCCATCAAGTGACCCCATTCTGTTGTCCTCGGCAGAAAGCCAAGAGAAAACAGAGCTAGACTGGCCCGCCCTCTGTTGATCCCCCTTTTGCCGGTGTTGGGTTGGGCCACTGGTAAAGCCGCAACAAACACTGTGTCACTGTTACGGGGTCACAGAGATGCCCTTTGATTTTGAGCGCTGACACGTAGGCCAGCTGGCTAGCGGACCAACAAGTCAGAGGGCATAGGAGATCCATCGAGACGGAGGCCATACATGCAGCCCAGTGAAGTCGGGTCGTACTACTTTGCTACGAAAGATCTTTACTTATAATTGACACGATCGATGTGCCATATTCACCGGTAGAACACCACCGACGGCAACCTAAACCCGGAGTATGCTAAGCTTTGTTGATATAGACAACTTTACCGTTGGAAAAATCCAAGTGGAAGGTTGACGTAGCATAACAGTAAATTTTCTTAAATTTAAAATCAAGATTGAATATAATACTTAGTGTAGGACCTGCACACAACACACAAAACACCTTATCCCTAACGTTTCAGAAAGTTTGTCAACCTTCTCGTCTCGCTAAAAATAATGGATTAAATGTATAGTGTAGAAAGTAGAGCAAAACACAAATAGTAACAAAACAAGATAACGGAGAACAAGTTTGTAATCAATATAAAAGAAATGACTAGATGTCATAGTTTCACTACTGTTATCTCTCCATAAATTACAGCTGGGTAATTGATAGAATTGGATTTAGTTAATTATGATAACAATATAGTTAATGGAAATATTCATGTAAGCATTACGCCGCCAAATGAAATAGACCGCACACCGATACCGCATCTATTACTAATACTCCACTTTGAGAGCGCTTCTATGCTTGCCTCTCTAAGTATTAAGCTGAAAACAACAGAGTATTGCCTTAAGCAAAGTGCATAATGTAGACGGTAAAAATACCATCCAAACGTGATTAAAAAAAGATTGTTTTATCTTAGTAGCAACAACACATCACCCCCCTTAGTCGTTTATGTCTACTTGAGCCTAGGGAAAGTGAGACTACACCCACTATCTTACACCCGTCCCCTCTTAAAGATTTAAACATATACTTGGCCAGAGTAACCACATAAATTGGAGAGCATGCATGTAAGAACGTAAATAAAGCACAACATGATAACAAATAGCATCATATAGATAACATGCACAATCTGATCATAATATTACAATTCATCATATCCTAGCAAACACAACACCTAGCTGCAATTACATCATATGAATCTCGATCATGTTAGGCAGCTCACAAGACCTGTGTATTGAAGAACATGGAGGATCGATAACAATCTAGCTATTGTTATATACCTGTAGTCCAAGGATGAGCTACTCACACATCATCATGGAGGCGGCAAGGGTGGTGTAGATACCTCTGATGAATATTACCCCTCCGACATAGTGCCAAAACAGGCCTCCAGATTGGTTTCCATGATGGCAGCAGCTCGGTATTGAAATTGAAAAAATAGGGTTTGTCCCTCATGTTTTCGCGTCAGGGACAATATATAGACGAAGAGGCGGAGCAAGGGGCAGACGAGGTGGGCATGCAGGTGGGGCCCGCGGCCGCATGGGCCCCATGTGGCTCTCTCCGTTGCCTCCTTTGGTTCTTCGTATTCTTCTCAAAAAGTTAGGCGTAAACATATTCTTCTTTGATTTTCCTAGGATATTTTGTAACGATTTCCTGTGATGCCCCAAAAAAAATGCAGAAAACAACAACTCACACTTGGCACTTGGTTAATAGGTTAGTGATGCCTACGGGTGCCAAGGGCGGAAGACCTAAACCAGCGCTCCTCCACACACCTTAGTCTCCTCCCGCCCCCTCGTCGCTATCGGCTAACATTGACGTGCAAAGCCCGAAGGTGGCCGACGGTGCACGATGGCCCGGCGCGGCATTTTAGCGCCCTGGCGGCACTCTCCCGCGCAGCTGGTGCTGCTAGTCTGGCGGGCCGCCTTAGGGTGTGTTTGGTAGCCTGTATGGGCTTTCTCATGTCATACATGCCCACTCTAGCTGGGCTGGCTAGATACAAGTGGGTTCTGATGTGTTGTGTTTGGTAGCCCGTATGAGGCCAGCTGGGCTGAGTTGTGAGTTTGTTTGGTAGCCTGTACAAGCTGAGCCAGGCCAGACTTTTCTAAAAAGCGATCAGGTCCCTAAGCAGATAATTTGAAAGCGATCAGGTCCCTAAACAGAAAACTGAAAAAGCAATCAGGTCCCTCTGACCCTGTTCTATGGCTTCGGCCCGCTACCGGCGAGAGGAGCCACACTGGGCGGCAGCGGCGGCGCGTGCTAGCGGCCAGGCGCGGCAGCGGGAGGCGCGGCTGCGGCACTGCGCGGCGGCAGGAGGCGCGGGGACGGGCGGCGGCGGCAGGCGCAGGGCGAGAGGCGCGGGGAGGGAGGTGCGGGGAAGGGCGGTGGCACTACGTGGCGGCGGGAGGCGCGGGATGGGAGGTGCAGGGAGGTTTCGGGACGGGAGGTGCAAGCAACGAAGGAGAGGAGCGAATGGAGGTGCGGGGCCGAAGCGTAGAACCGCCGCAGCGCGGGGTGGGGCCCATGCGTGGGATTGATTTTGGGGTGAGCTCGGTAGGGATGAGTAGAGAAGTTCGATTCCTGCTTCTCTACCGGGCATGACCGAGCCCTCTTTTTCGTATGAGGTGGGAATGGCAAGGAGTAGCAAACCGGGCTACCAAACAACTAAAAGGTGGGTGGGGAGAGATTTTCTGAGTCCGGCCGGGGTACCAAACACGCCCTTAGGGTATGGCCGCGGTGGCAAATCGTTGGTCAAAGCAATGCAGCAGGGAGACGAGGCGACCCTAGGAAATCATCGGTCGCGAGAGCTGGTTGCGGCCGGCACGTGGTTGGTTCGACGACACTGTCGTCGCGCTTGAAAGAACAAACAATGCCCGGATGTCGCCTAGAGGGGGGGGGTGAATAGGCGATTAAAGCTTTTTCTAATTAGGGGCTTGATAATTGCGGAATAAAACTATGTGTTTAAATTAACAAGCCAACAACCTAATATGCTAGGGTTACCTATGTGCACCAACAACTTATGCTAAGCAATTAAAGCAACAAGGTGATAGCAAGATATGAACTTCAAGCACGAAGGCTATCACAATGTAAATTGCATAAGTAAAGCTCGGGTATAAAAATAACCGAGGCATGCGGAGACGAGGATGTATTCCCGAGTTCCTCCTTGTTAAGGGAGTACGTCTCATTGGAGGGGTGTGAGCTCGCCACAAAAGGCCTACTCAAGATGCCACAAAGGCCTCACCCTATTCTCCGATGAACCTCACCCAAGGGATTGGTTCACCTTCCACTATCGGAATCCTTCGGGGCGGATTCCGGAGCCCTTTACAACTTCTTCTTGGGGCACACACCCACAACTCAATTGGGGGCTCCCAAACTCGTGCCGAAGCTTCACAAGCGAAGACTTCGCGGCACCTCCAACCGTCTAGGGTACACAATGCACCCAAGAGGCAACAAGCTCTTGGGAACACAATGCACCCAAGAGTAAAAAAGCTCTTCAACGTCGATCTTCACGTATCACCGTGGAGGGAGCAACCCGATGCAACAAATGCAAAAGGCAAGAGCACACAAAGTGCTCAAATCCTTCACTCCCAAATTCCAACCAAAGCAACTAATGCTATGGAGGGAATAAGAGAGGAAGAACAAAGGGGATGAACACAAAGCAACCCCAAAATCTAGATCCACAAGTTTCCCTCACTTAGAAGGGATTTTGATTGGTGGAATGGTAGATCTAGATCTCCTCTCTTGAATCCCTAAGTTTGGGCAAGAATCATTGGAGGGATGGAGAGTAATCAAGCTCACAAGGTTAGCAACAATGGAGGAGAGAGAAAAGCAAGTGAGCAAGACAAGCAACCAGCCCTTGGGGGAAGAAGGGGGCTATTTATAGCCTCCCCCAAAAACTAGCCGTTGAAAAACCGCAGGGCCGGAAATTCCGGGTTAAAGGGGCAGGAACTTCCGGCCGGGGGCCGGATATTCCGGGGCTTACACCGGAATTTCCGGTGCCCCGGAAATTTCCGGAGCAAACCTCCGGTGCAAAGTTCCGGACCCCCACCCGAGAGTAAACGCGAAAAAGACTTAGCCAAATTTTCCTTGGGCCGGATATTCCGGACCAAAGACCGGAAATTCCGGACCCCCGGAAATTTCCGAGGCAAAATTCCGGACCCCCTACAGAGAGAAAAGTCAAAAAGACTTAGCCAAAAAAGCTCAGATGAAAATATGGGCCGGATATTCCGGTGCATCGGCCGGAACTTCCGGGGGCCGGAAATTCCGGACCCCGGGCCGGAATTTCCGCCCCGGGCCGGAATTTCCGCCCCTCAGAAAAACTGCAGAATGAGCAATATGAAAACGGGCATATCTTTTGCATCCGGACTCCGTTTTCGATGATCTTGGACTCGTTGGACTCGCAATGAAAAGCTCTACAAGATCATGCAGAGAAACATCATTGTCCATCATGATATTATAAAACCAAATGGGGAGAGTTTAAAAGCTCTTTTTCGCAAACCGAAAAACCGTTTCTTTTGCAATTGAAGTCCAAAAGAGGTAAAACCAAATTTGTTGGAAAGAGGACAACAAAAGCCACCTTTGTACAAGGCAAACAAGCAATAGAGATTTTGCAACGAGATGGAAGGTATAAATCTTCCGCACGAAGGAACTGGCAAAATCTCCAATACCGAAAACACAAAAGAAGACGCAAATGCAAACCGTTTTCGGTGACCTTGGCTTTGTCATGACAAGCATGACAAGCACCAAGACCACACCACGATAAGATCCAAATAAGAACCAATAAAGATGATTGCATGGATGCAAAGGTTTGAGCTCTCCACGAACGATACGATCACGAAACTCGGTCGATAGCCCCTCTTGATAGTACGGCTATCTATCCTATAACCTGGTCTCTCACTAAACACCATGAGACCGGTAAAATAGAAACCCTATCAAGATCATACCTTTGCCTTGCGCATTAATCCACTTGAGGTCGACGAAGACGATCTTCATCTCCTCAAGACGCATCACCTTTCTTGATTGCGCTTCGTTTGGTGAAGATTCACATGACGCTCCCCCATACACCAAGATGGGGAAATCACTCTTCGACATATCTTCAATTGGACTTGAGGGTTGATCAATCCGCACAAAGCCTTGATCAACCCAAAACTTCTTCTTCTTCCCTTGAGCTTGACTCCAACAAATGGAGGTCAAGCAACGCACCTTGACTCCAACACATGGAGACAAGCTTGGCCTTGATCAACAAATGATCTTCAATCTTGACCTTGACTCCAACCAATGGAGACAAGCAAGCTTGGCCTTGGTCAACAAATGATCTTGACACAAGCTAAAGGACAACCTACACATAGAGCTCAACACAAATATTAGTCCATAGAGATTGTCATTAATTACCAAAACCATGCATGGGATCAACCATGCACTTTCAGCGCTGCGGACCAAGGTGTTGTGTGGTGAGTGCAGCGTTGTACATGCGGAGCCCATGGTAGGGATGCGGTACAAGGCGGGTCGGATTTAGGCTCATGGCAAACTAAATCGACGGGCGCACATGGCTTGTTCAGACGGAGGAGGACATGGAGATGGGGTGTGATAGGTTGGTGGGCTGGTCGGTCTCGTGACGCGGGTGGGAAGGAGGATTGCCAACATTGAGTGAAAGCTCATCTTTGGTTGTGGGTAGACGCAGGCGACGATGCCAACGGGCGCCGCTTTCTTCACGGAGACGTCATCGACGCTTGGTGCTTGCTTTCTTCCCGGACTACTTCAAGGGAAAATCTAGATCTTTCGATATCGACGATGATGGCTTCCCGCGTCATGCTCCCCCTCGAGGGCATCGTTTTTGGAGTGGTGACCGTCTGGAGAGACATGTTGTTGCGTGAGGTGATGGAAGTCGTCGCGACGACCATGGGATGTTGGCAGTTGTCAGGGGGCTGATCCCCCGATGTGCCAGAGTCCACGACTCGACAAGATCTAGCAGCTGGTTGGCCACATCCGGCTGGCTCTCCTGTCGGCTGGCCTAATCCGGCTGGCCAACCTGTCCGGCTGCCCCAAGACGTGAAGATCTGGCCGGCTGGCTGCCGTGAAGACCTGGTCGGCTAGCCATCTGCCTTGCCGGCTGGCTGCCCTGAAGCCCTGTCCGGCTGGCCGCCTGCCAGCCAGCCACGGAAAACTCGACAATGACGATGCCTGGTACAGTTGCTGCACGACGCCGACCACACCGACAAGACATAAAGGGGAAGGCCATACCGAAGACACCGCCGACCCAGAACCGGCGGAGGCAGAGCCGTGAGGACAGGAAGCGCGCAACCCGGCCTCGCACGTCTCCGACAGCGGCGCCTCCATACCGTGCGGCATCCACTATGCATGATGGAAGAACACTGTGGGAAGAAAGAAGACTGTAGCCGGACCTACCGGGTCCGGGTCGGGCAGTCGGCCCCCACCAGTCAGTGTGTAATGAGCCGGACCCACGCATGTACAGCACCTCCTCAGCCCTATATGAGGGAGGGTGCGGCCAGATAGAAGAGGGGGGAATTCCTGGAAACTCTAGGGGGGGGGAGGGTGACAGGGATATGACCTCCGGGTATACTCATGGAGGTACAATGCGGCCCCTTATGGAGGTGGCCCAGTTAGACCCAGCATGTAATTGACTACAACTCTTGTAAACCCTACCTGGCTACCTATATAAAAGCCAAGTAGGGGCACCCGAATAGACATCTCTCAGCTAGACACAACACCCGCCGCCTAAGCTTCTAAGCCGGCCGCCACCATGTAATCCAATCTATCATGATCATAGTGACTCATAGCAGGATGTAGAGATCCTCCACCGAGGGGACCCGAACCTGGGTAAACTCCATGTTTACAATCTCGCTCCCGGAATCTTCTACGCCGCCTAATCCACCTCTCGTAAACTACCTCGTGTAGCATCTGCCGTGATAATCCCACGACAGTTGGCGCCGTCTGTGGGAAAAGGCGGCGCTTGGAGTGGTCATCTGGGCGGGATCCCTCGTCGTCAACAACCTTCATGAGCGGCAAAGTCGCCGCCGCTACATCGCGTCCGCGTCCTAGGCTCACCGCCGGCTTCGACGCACATGGTTGGATCGGCTCGTCCACCTGCGCATCCAATTGAAGTTTGATGATCCGATCGGCTAGATCAATTCGGCCGGCTATCCGCAATCCGTGATCCATCACGGCGGTGATTTCGGCAGAAGACGGAGATTAATCTCCTGTGCATATGCAGCATGACGGCAGCCTCGCTCGAGGATCCACGTCTGATCCGACTAAGTCCGATCTGATTAAGGTACAAGATCAACATACAAGGGAGTTCAACGTATGCGTGGTCAAGGAAAAGGAGCATGCAGGGCACAAGTTCCAAGATCTGATTGTTTCCTACCACCACGTGAAGACCAAACAAATCAAGAAAAGGAAAAGAAATAAAAAAAAAGAGCGATCCAGATGGCTAGCTGCAATACATTGCGATCAAAGAAAAAGAAGGATAGAGAAGGACGCGGTCAGCTCAATAAATCGGCGAAGGCAGGCCGGAGTGTTGCGGCCGTGGCGTGTGCGTGTCGCCATCGTCGACTCGGATCACGCCGCCTCCAGCTCTGCGGCCTCAGGCCGTGATGTCATCAAGGATTCTGGCTCCCTCCGTCGGTTCAAGTCCAGGAAAACGACTTATGGCTCCTCTGCGGCTAACGTCGACGGTGTCCACGACTCGGCAGCCACGACTGCCCGACTCGGCAGTCATGTCGTCCACGGCTCCACAGCCTCGGCGTTCACAACTCGATAGCTACGGATGCCATGGTGTCCACGACTCGGCAGTCACGAAGTCCACGACGGTCTCAACATCGACCCGTCTGCCGCATCGTCTATGTCAATAGCGACTCCGCCACAGTCGACATCGTCCACGTCTCGGCATTCCGATCGCGGACAGCTGCGATCGTCATCGACCCGTCATGGACAAATTCTTCTTCGCCATCGCGGTCGTCAACGACACGCCGTTCCGGTTTAGTCGCCATGCTTTGGTCTACGCGTGCTCAACAGCTAAGTCGTTCTTATATTTAATTTCTACAGTCAATAAGGCTACTTAGCCACACATATAACCTGCTTCGGCCGCACCCGACACTCGGGGGCTGCGCCACATAGTGTACAAAGATTTTTTCCATTTAGTTATTGCAGATGTACTACCCGCCGATTCGACAAAGTCGGACTCGGGGGCTAAGCACTCTCGCCCCGTATAGTCAAGCATCGACTCCTTCGACGTTACATCCACTCCGCCGCGTCGAGTCCCTCGCATTAACTCCGCCGCGTCGAGTCCCTCGCATCCACTCCGCCGCGTCAACTCCGGTCCACCGCGTCGAGTCCCTCGCATTAACTTCGTCGTGTTGACTCCGTTCGCCGCGTCGAGTCCCTGAGAAGCACATGATACAACATCGGGTCAGTGGCACCCGATACTACATCGGGTACGCGGCACCTGATGCTACATTGGGTCAGCGGCACCCGATACTCGGGGGCTACGCTGTACAGGCCCTACAACAACATCGCCTCAGCGGCACCCGATACTACATCGGGTCAGTGGCACCTGATACTCGGGGGCTACGCGGCACCCGATACTACATCGGGTACGCGGCACCTGATACTACATTGGGTCAGCGGCACCCGATACTCGGGGGCTACGCTGTACGGGCCCTACAACAACATCGCCTCAGCGGCACCCGATACTACATCGGGTCAGTGGCACCTGATACTCGGGGGCTACGCCGCACCTGATACTACATTGGGTCAGCGGCACCCGATACTCGGGGGCTACGCTGTACGGGCCCTACAACAACATCGCCTCAGCGGCACCCGATAGTACATCGGGTCAGTGGCACCTGATACTCGGGGGCTACGCGGCACCTGTTACTACATTGGGTCAGCGGCACCCGATACTCGGGGGCTACGCTGTACGGGCCCTACAACAACATCGGGTCAGTGGCACCTGATACTACATCGGGTCAGTGGCACCTGTTACTCGGGGGCTACGCGGCACCCGATACTACATCGGGTACGCGGCACCTGATACTACATTGGGTCAGCGGCACCCGATACTCGGGGGCTACGCTGTACGGGCCCTACAACAACATCACCTCAGCGGCACCTGATACTACATCGGGTCAGTGGCACCTGATACTCGGGGGCTACGCGGCACCCGATACTACATCGGGTACGCGGCACCTGATACTACATTGGGTCAGCGGCACCCGATACTCGGGGGCTACGCTGTACAGGCCCAACAACTCTTCAGCTCAGCGCACCCAATACAACATCGGGTCAGCGGCACCCGATACTCGGGGGCTACTCCCATCGGGAGCGCTGGGCGCGCACCCGACGAGAACTGACTATATTACGCTCGCAAAAAGGACTTATCAAAGTCGGGTTCTTTATAACCCGCACCGGACTTATCAAAGTCGAGCTCTTTATTGCCCGCATCGGACTTTTCAAAGTCGGGTTCTCTATAACCTGCACCTGACTTATCAAAGTCGGGCTCTTTATTGACCGCACCGGACTTATCAAAGTCGGGCTCTTTATTGCCTGCATCGGACCACTCAAAGTCGGGTTCTCTATAACCCGCACCGGACTTATCAAAGTTGGGCTCTTTATTGCCCGCATCGGACTTCTCAAAGTCGGGTTCTCTATAACCCGCACCGGACTTATCAAAGTCAGGCTCTCTATAGCCCGCACAGGACTTCTCGAAGTCGGGCTTTCTATAGTCTGCATCGGAATTCTCAAAGTCGGGTTCTTTACACCCGCATCAGATTCATTATTATCAAATTCTTCCAACTGCGTTGGATTTCATGGAAAGTGATTCGCTCTCAAAACACGATTAGTATGGTCATCACAAGGTCATCGATGTACCCGATGCATCGACTACGCCTACTTGATATGCTGCTCTGAGTCTCTGCCCGATTCTGCGAATTGACCAGACACTCGGGGGCTACTCCCACCAGAAGCTCTGGTCGCGCACCCGATACTCGGGGGCTGCGCCACATAAGTCTGGATTCGAGTCCTACCGGCTAAACGTCGCTCGACTCCGTCCGCCGCTCGAGTCCCTCGCATTAACTCCACCGCGTCAACTCCAGTCCGCCGCTCGAGTCCGTCACTTCCACTCCGCCGCGTCGACTCTGTCCGCCGCGTCGAGTCCGCCACATCCACTCCACTGTGTCGACTCCGTCCACCCGTCGATGGACTTCCGACTTGGTGATTCTCCTCCATGTGAACCGATGGACTTTCGACTCTTAGTCTCCGCCCAATCTTCAACTCGGCCAGAGACTCGGGGGCTACTTCCATCGTTCCCTCCCAGTCGAGTACCTCCTGGGAAGGCTTAAAAACACAATAACCCACATACGGGTCGATGTACGCACTCGACAAGCTGCGTTTCCCAGATTGCCTCCGCGGCAACAGATCTCTGGATGCCACGTCTACGACGTGAAGGTAAGACCCGTAGATCCGCTCTACCGGCCTGGGAGCCGCCTCAGACTGCGCCTACTCAGTAAATATCCGTACCCACGGTACGAAGAAAACCCCGACGGACGCGTTGGGTAGCACACATACTGCGAGAGTCAAGATTCTGTAAGGCCTCCGCGGCATGAATCTGGCTACACTTGCCTTTCCGGGTTCGAGTCCGGGGACTCGAACTTGAAGTAGCTTAGCATTTATTTGCCCGAGTGCAGTTAACAGGACCCGATCCGTCGAGTGTTCCTGGCTTGCTAAGCAATATCCCTTGACTACAAACTATCTCAATGGGGGCATCGGGTCGATGTACTTCCGACTCGGTGACGCTCCGCTACGTGGTCATCGACTACGCTTACTCGACACACCGGGTCGATGCACCTCCAACTCGGTGACGCTCCCCTACATGTTCATTGGGTACACTTACCCGACTCTCCGACTTGGCTGGAGACTCGGGGGCTCGACAACGACATTGCCCCTGAGTTTCTTTCGCAAAACCGACACTCGGGGGCTCGACTACAACATCGCCGCTGACCGTGGCTACGACGTAAAGTCT
This sequence comes from Puccinellia tenuiflora, assembly GCA_012064385.1. Taxonomy (NCBI): domain Eukaryota; kingdom Viridiplantae; phylum Streptophyta; class Magnoliopsida; order Poales; family Poaceae; genus Puccinellia; species Puccinellia tenuiflora. The sequence continues at coordinate 528,236 of QRDG01000802.1, forward strand.
AGGCGACTACCACGGCGTGGACGTGCGGCGCACCTGAGTCCTCTACTACGACTTCGGCAGCCTCTACTTCGACCCGAGTCCTCTACTTCGACTTCGGCAGCTTCTACTACGACTCGCCATCCTCCGCGTGATGAACCGGCACATATTCCACGTTCCGGGAAGACAATGTTACCATCGGCCATGAGACACATGAGACCCTCCACGCAATTCTTCGAATCACCCGAAGGCTCGGGGGCTACTGACAGGGATATGGCCTCCGGGTATACTCATGGAGGTACAATGCGGCCCAGTATGGAGGTGGCCCAATTAGACCCAGCATGTAATTGACTACAACTCTTGTAAACCCTACCTGGCTACCTATATAAAAGCCAGGTAGGGGCACCCGAATAGACATCTCTCTCAGCTAGACACAACACCCGCCGCCTAAGCTTCTAAGCCGTCCGCCACCATGTAATCGAATCTATCATGATCATAGTGACTCATAGCAGGATGTAGGGATCCTCCACCGAGGGGACCCGAACCTGGGTAAACTCCGTGTTTACAATCTCGCTCCCGGAATCTCCTACGCCGCCTGATCCACCTCTCGTAAGCTACCCCGTGTAGCATCTGTCGTGATAATCCCACGACAGTTGGCGCCGTCTGTTGGAGCTTCACTCGGGGGGCCAAGCCTCCTGCTCTCACGTCCGACTGCTCCCTTTGAGCACTCCCTTAGCCGGCCGGGTACTCTGGCAGCCGGCCGAGCTCACCTCTCCGTAGTTACGAACACATACAGCTTGAGGAGCAAACATTGTAACACCATATACTCCATCATATACACCAGATCATGCAGGCGTGGGGGTTTTACCTCCTCATGAGGGCCCCGAACCTGGGTACATCGTGTGTCAGTTTGCATGCTTGTGCCCAATCCCGCCGGAACGCCGTCGCTCGCGCCATAGTCCCCGCACCTTAAGCCACCCTGTTGGCATATGCCGTGACAAGCAACACGACATTTGGCGCCCACTGTGGGGCCTAGCGGCGACCGGAGTCCCGTTCTCAGCGGGACCGCTTTCACCATCATCGATGTCGCCGTCTCAAGGCGCCAACTGTCTTCCTCCCCCGGAGAAATTCGGGGACTCCGGGGCTCGACATCACCACCGCCCCGGACTCGGCACCCACATCATCCTCGTCTGCCTGAGCCTGCGCATCTGTCGGCGGCTGCGCCACCGGCATCCTCTACGTTGCCCTCCTCTGCCCGCGCCCGCATCCACGACATTTGGCGCCCACCGTGGGGCCTAGCGGCGACCGGAGTCCCGTTCTCGGCGGGACCCCTTTCACCATCATCGACGTCGCCGTCTCAAGGCGCCAACTATATTCCTCCCCCGGAGAAACTTGGGGACTCGGGGACTCCGGGGCTCGACATCACCACCGCCCCGGACTCGGCACCCGCGTCGTCCTCGTCTGCCCGAGCCTGCGTGTCTGTTGGCGGTTGCGCCACCGGCATCCTCTACGTCGCCCTCCTCTGCCCGCGCCCGCATCCGCCGACGCGCGTCTCCGCCCGAGCATCTCCTGCACGCCGGCCTCCGCTGCTGCGTGCGCGTGCGGCCGCGCCCGTCGTCCGCGAACGCCCAAGCTGCTCCAACTTCGTCCAAGTCCACCCCGTCCGCCCTTCGCGTCCGCGCCGGCTCGCTGCGTGCCGTGTCGCCTGCTTCGCCGCATCACGCGCATCCGGCCAGTGCTCTCGCTACTCCTCGTCGGCTGCTCCCCCGCGCGTCGGGCCGGTGCCCTCGCCGCTCCGCGTCAGCTCCGGCTCCGCCCGGCCGGTGACTGGCCGCCGCTGGCCGGCTCCCGCGCCCTGGCCTCCGCCTTCCGCATCTAGATGTCCATGCGTGGCCGGCTACGGCATCTCGCGCGCCTCCGCGGCCGTGCCCGCTCGTCTGCTGCTCCGTCCGGCATCGCCCGCGGGCCCCCAAGTTCGGCCACGTCTGGCTTTGTAACGCCCCAAGATCGGTACTATGCAGTCTTGAGCGTTCCAGCCAAATCCACATAATAACGATCCTAAAGGACGCCCACCAGGCATAACATGCACGCCGCAACACACACGTTATGCGGGTGGAATTGTGATAACATTACAACAGTTCTCGATGGAACCCACAAAAGAACATATATACAACAACGACTCACCGAGTCAAGAGCAAAGATACAATACAAAGATCCAAATAACAACGGAAGCGGGTAGCGTCCGACTACGGACAAGATACAAATTGGACTAAGAGTCCTAAAGATAAGCAAAGGCACCATATCCCTGCCCAGGCCAAGCCTAGCCGGAGGGATTCCCAAGCTAACGTCGTCAGACTTCAAACCTGTTGGCTGCATTTGAATAGCAGCCCCGAAGGGGTCAGTACTAGTAGAAGTACTGGCAAGTAATACTCATAGGATATCAAAACTTGAATTTTGGGGGAAAGGGGTTAGCGATGAAGCGGCAGCAAGCAGAACTAACAACTTATAGAGATACGCTACAACTTTCGTCTAAAAGAGTCAAGGTAAGAGAGAGCATAAGGAACCAACTATACTACCACCAAATATAACCCAGCCGATTCCTTACCAGCCCGTTTATCCCACGAGCAGCAAGCCCAAAGGCACTCACACAGTTGGCAATTTTATAATTTATTATTGAAGTAGCTCTATCTTACTAATCAATTTATTAACATCAGGTGTAAGTTGTCTATGATCTAGTTAGCCAGCACATTTCACCAAGTCGTCCATAACCGCGGACACGGCTTTTCAAAAAGATTTAACCCTGCAGGGGTGCACAAATGTAACCACACGCACTTCCACCCTTGTTGCCATGCAATTAGCACACTTCCGGGGTATGCTGGCAGGGTATTCGACACTACACTTTCCTTCACTACCACACTTGTCCAGGGAACCACCTAGCTAGGTCTGATCCACCTTGAAAGTCCGGCCGAAACTCCGAGGTGGGCCTAACCGTTGCGTGAACGGCTTCGGGAGGGAACACTCTTACGATTACCCCTCCTTCCACACTCGATAAACGAACGATCCGCAACCCTACCATAAGTAACCATCATCGTATCGGAGGCGTCCCATCCGTACCTGCAACAAAATAAAGCGCCGCGCAAATGGAAACACCCGAACTACTTGTGGCGCCCTGGACAAGGCTGCAGATTCGGTACTAGGTCGAGGGGAGTCCCATTTCCTCCCACATGTGGGTAGTGCGCTCAGTCTTGGATCAGAGGACAAGAACTCGGGTCCTAGGTGACACTAGCAGAACAAAATGCCACGATTAGCCCTCCGCCGGTGCCTTATCTTTATTAATTATTTCCTATCGCCAAACATTATAGATTATCATATGAATTTAACCCAACTATCATATTAAAGCAAGACTAGAACAAGACTCGAGCAAAACAACCTAAGCATGCACTACGACTCGCAAGGCCAACAAGATAAACAAGCAAAAGGTAATAGGGTGTGGGGGTGGTGGCATTTCATGGCTGCAAGGTAAACATGCAAATAGGATCGGGACACAAACATCGTAACATAAGGCTAGCAAGGAACAAAAGATAGGAGGTGTAAGAGGCAGAAGACAAGCAAAGATAGCAAGGGAGTATCACTTGCCTGCAATCCGGTAGAGGTAGCAGAACCTGTCGTTGCTCACATCAACTCATCGTCCTATTCCCGAAAAAGCAACGAACACCGGAAACACAAAAGATGCATTTTACTTCTACGGCAAAAGAAACGGCATGTTGATGACATGATGCATGACAAATTAAATGTGATTCAATTTTATTTCCTAACACATGGCAAATCATTTTAAATAGGATCAGTGCATAATATAGATGCACCGGACAAACCCCATAATTAAATTGATTTAATTTGACTAAATGGATAAAGGTGCGATGTTTAATTAACCATGCATGATTTTATAAGATACGGAAATATATGGCATATAGGGGTTTAGGGTTGGGGTCACACATCGGATTCGGGACCACCATCTTCGGATCGGAGAGGAAGTATTCGAAGTAGTTGTCGTAGTCGAAGTAGTCGTCCGTCCGGAGTCGAAGTAGTCGACGTCGTGGAAGTAGTCGTACTCGGGGCGTCGTCGTGGCGGACCTTGGCGTTCCGGGCTTCGGGGTCGATGGGGTTCACGGCGTCGGGGATCTTGTCGGGTTCCGGTCTTCGGGCTTCACGGCGGAGCACTTGTCGGTCCACGGAGATCTTGGCATCGGGAACGGCTTCAACTTCACGACGGGAACGGGCATCGGGGACCGACATCGGGAACGGGAACACGACGGGGAAGTGGAAGATGCCGGGGAACACGGAGACGGAAACGGGACGAGGAACGGCCGTTGGGAAAGGCTTCACGACGGGAAGCAGCATCGGGAAACAGGATCGGGGAAGCATCGGGGAACACGGTGCGGCGTCGGGAACCGCACCGGGAACGGACACGGAGGCAACCTGGAGCATCAGCAACACAAGCTCGGCGGCGGGAACGAAGACGGAACAGGAAAAACCGCGGGAAAAACATCGGGTCCTTGCGGGCATTTCACCGAACACCTTGCAGATCGGGTCCATCTAGGACTCCTCCTTGGGCCCCTTTCCTAAAGGGTGGAGGGCCCAACTCCTAGTCCAACTAGGAGTGGGATCCCCCCTTTTCTATGCCGCATGCCCATGTGGGCCATTGGGTGGTGCGGCTGGCCCAAGTGGCCAGCAGCACCCCTTTGGTCCATGTGGGCCCCATACAATATGTGGTCCCACTTCTAGAACCTTCTAGAACATTCTGGAACCTTCCGGTACCCTATAAATAATTTCCGGAACTTTTCCGAAACCTCCGGAAACCACTTTCCATACATGAATATTATTCTCCGGACTCCTCCGGAACCTCTCGTGACGTCCGGGATCCGATCCGAGACTCCAAATCACCATTCGTTCATTTCATCATTTAATTCATCGCAAAACCTAATTTCATCGGAACGTTAAGTGTGTGACCCTACGGGTTCGAGAATGCATAGACATGATCATATCAATAATTAATAGCGGGACCGGGATGCCCATATTAATTCCTATACACTCAACGAAAACCTTTTCTCGATTGAACCATGATGCCGGAGATTCAATTAATCTCATATATGATTCCCTTTGTCTCACGATATTTTACTTGCCCGAGATATAATCGTTGACATCCCCATGTCTAGTTTAATCTCGTTACCGGCAAGTTCTCTTTACTTGTCCATAATATAGGATCCCGGTGATTACAACCTAATCACATGTCTGCAGACTTTTGATGCTATATTACCGAGAAGGCCTGGAGATATCTTCTCCATCACATGGAGGGACAAATCCCACTCTTGATTCATATCACCCAACAACCCACCATCGGAGATACCTGAAAGCCACCTTTATAATCACCCAGTTACGAAGTGACGTTTGATGTCCACAAAGTATTCCTCCGGCGAACGGGAGTGATATAATCTCATGGTCTAAGGAAACTATATTTGGCATATTAAAAGTGTTGACAACAAAACTTCTGTGACACGATTAATTGCAACTCTTTATTTGGGTCATGTCCATCACACCATTACTCCTAATGATATGACTCCGTTATCAAGTGACTGTAACAAGTCCATAGTTAGGAAACTCTAACTATCTCTTGATCAACGAACTAGTCCTGTAGAGGCTCACTAGGGACTCCGGGTGTTTATATTCCACACATGTATTATGTTTCCATTTAATACAATTATAGCATGGATAATAAACTATTATCATAAACGTGAATATGCTTAATAAACCATTTTATTATTGCCTCTAGGGCATATTCCCAACAGTCTCCCACTTGCACTAGAGTCAATAATCTAGTTTACGTTTCCGCGATCCAACACCCATGGAGTCTCACTCATGAAGTCTCAGTGCTGATCATGTTTGCTTGTGGTAGAGGTTCTGTCCGTGCTTGTACTTTACAGCTCTTTATGTCTTTTGCAAAATTTGTAACTGTACCTAATTTGACATTACTTTATCATCACATGATAAACTTCCTATCATCCCATGATAAAACTCATTATCATATAATGTATATAATATGTTTGGTTATAGAGTGAGATATTCATATCCTTTTATGCCTATATGTATGATCAGTCAAATGGACTTTCTCATAACATATGCATTCGGAACTCACTCGATCTTGAAACAACTTTCTCAAACCAAAATATTATATATTATTTCAATCCTTGAATTAATCATATACTCCTATATGTTGTAGACTTAACAAATCAACAGTGAACCTTGTCACTTTGATATTTCCGATCATGCTTTTGCTGCGCTGCTCTGATTCCAAAAAAAAACTTCAATTTAGTCTGGCTTTATGACTTCAACCAAGTCTACCATTTTCTAAATTTATCTCAATTTCATGAAAAATGACTCCTCATTTATCATGTTCTTACAACTAAGAACTTGGGTCACATATCGTCATATACAAACACATGGTTCTTATATGTTGAGACCTATGAACAATTCATATTGAATTCCAACATATCCTTCAACCATCAATTTTGTACTGAGTTCTCAAACTCAATGTTTCACCTATATGTTACAATGAGATGAACCATTCTTCTCTTGTTTCCATTTTGAACTCCTTCAACACTTGTTTTAGGTAAAACATCCTAACTTTAATATTTATCAAACTTATCTATCCTTCATAGATACATTCATCTACATGAATATTTGACGTTCAAACTAACTTCATAAGTTATGCATTGGTCCATGACAATATTTACAACATTTATGAAATCTCCATTTCATTCAAACACGATGTTGTAAACTCCCACTCAAATATACACCATACACATATTTAATTGCGAAGCCACTATGGCTCTCACTCAGAAATATGTTATCTTTATATTTGACCATGATTAACTAGTTCCCACTCAAACATATGTCACCACATATTTTGATTATGGAAATTAATTTCTGCTCTATCTTAATATATGTCACCACATATCTTAATTAGATCTCACTCAGTTTCTTATGCACTTTCTCGGCATTTTGGACTCCTCCAAAATTCTTAACTCTTAAGATTCGAGAACTCGTATACGAAACGCCAGCACCTTGCCAGCTCTAAGTTTTATTTATTCCACGCAAACTCTTTGCAAAATAAATATGTGAAACATTCTTTTCACAAAAACAAGTAACGATTACTTTATGATTTAAACTTAAAGTAGAATGACTTTCAGTCACTTTCGTATTTTAAAGTTTCTATTTCTTCTTTTGTAGTTTTGCAGGTATGTCTTGTTCTCAAACATGACAAGTAAATCATGAATATTATTTTGCAACTTTTGACAAAAATTCATATTCTTGAAACCTACATCTCTTTAGACAAGTTAAACAAAAATTTAATGATCACCATCATTAAAACCTTTTATGTGTCAAGATTAACCAACATAGCACCTTACATATGTGCCACTTGATACATAAACATGCAAGGTTTAAGCTTTCTAAATTTATTCCAACAAATCTTTTATCCATGAAACCATTTCATAATAAAACCACTAAAATGCCCAACATAACCAAACACATTGGTTTGTCCCTTTTAGTCTCACATTGTGGAATCTCTATTCATAATCTCATATGAACATTCTACAAAATTCCATTTGCTTTGGCTTTTAGTTATCTCATAATTATTGAAACCACAATTTCACATAACTCATATGCGAAATGCAAATCATTAAATAGATCCTTTATTTGAAAACAGAGTGTTATCAAAATAAATCTAAATGATACACATAAACCCTTAAAACCAAATCCCTTCTTTATGACCACATAATATCAAATATAATGTGACTATAATACTTTAGGTTTATCAAAACACTTTTGAATAATCTCTAAATATTGCAATTTGTGATAACACTTGTCACAAGTCTCCATACTAAACAATAACATCAAATCGAAAAGACTCAATTATCTTGTTAACTTAATATCCTCTACTTCCAAGGTCTCATCATGACATGAATAAATACTCCTATTTACTCATTCATGATAAAATAATGATGTCTTTTATTCACTGAAAAATACAACCAACACTTGTGTTTATTTTCAGCTACTCATGACATTTTCAAAAAAAAGACATTTTTAACCACACTACTTAGTGATGCGCATCAAGATGCTCTTCAGCACTAATAGTACAATTAAAACAAATCTTATCATTAAGTATAGGATATTTTTAGCATGTTTCATTTTATAAGTGTTTAACTAATTATCGTTTAAATCCAGCAAAGGACAATAATCTCATAATCGAAACGTGATCTCCAAAAAGGATTACTCATGAAAACAGAACAACCACTTGTCTTTAACATGAATGACCGTCTCACAAACCGAGACACACTAATTTAAGATCACACTTAATTCGATTACAAAACTCATTCAAATCCTCTAATTTAAAACGATAAATGTAGAAGTAGAACATCGCCAACATCAACTCCTTGATTGCCATCTTCCCGCGAAATCCACTCAGTCCCTCCATGCACTTCTCAAACGGCAGGCCCTGTTTTCACAAAACAGCACAAGTATCAAATACTTAGCTCACCACAAGTGTAAATGGGACATTTAAACATTTATAACTAGTATATCAAAGTATACCTTCTGCATTGACTACTTCTCCTGCTATGGGTTCCACCTTAACATGACGCAGCTGGGAAATAAACTCACAGAAAGTGATCGAATCCCTTCCCATGACATAGTCCCTGACATAATTCTTATAGCTGGGGGGAAGCGAACGCAACACCCCATCTATTGCCATCTCGTCAGTTATCTCATGGTTCCAAACATCCACCATAGTAAAATACAGCCGGTGCATCTTCCTCAGGTGTTGTTCCAAGCAAGTGTTTTCTTCCATCTTAGTTGAAAGAAAATCATCCAAGCATTCAAACCTTGCAACTCTAACTTGTGCTATGAACCTTTGTTTCAGCTCATCGACAATCTCCATTGCGCTCAAGTTTCCAAATTGTCTACCAAGGTTAGAATCCATGAAGGTGCACATCAGCCACTCGACTTTCAAGTAGGTGGTCTTTTGATCGTACCACTCCATGTACCCTTCATAGTCAGTAGTAACATCAGGGCGTTTTTCTAAAGGTTCATCTATCACGTAGAGCTCGCCATTGGTGTGTAGGACTTCTCTCAGACGCATGTACCACTCAGCAAAGTTTGACCCATCAAGACGCAGCTCCTCAGCAAGAAACATACTACTGTAGTCGGCCATGATCTACAAGGATTTTGCAAAGACATTTTAGGACACTTGTTTATGACAATTTTAGTTCAACTTAATCAAATTAATGAACTCCCACTAAACTCAACATCTCTCTGGTTGTTTTAGTGACACACGATCCAAATCCACTACACCACAACCGATCATCACGTGAGATGATGTAGCTTCAATGGTGAACAACTCAATGTTGATCATATCATTCATATGACTCGTGTTTAACCTTTCGGTTCCGTGTTCCCGAGGCCATGTCTGTACATGCTAGGCTCGTCAAGACAACCATAGTATTTTCGCATGTGCAAACTGGCTTGCACCCGTTGTATGTGAACGTTGAATCTATCACACCCGATCATCACGTGATGCTTCGAAACGACGAACTTTCGCAACGGCGCATACTAGGGGAGAACACTTAATTATCTTGATATTAACATGAGAGATCACCTTATCATGCTACCGTCGCGATCACATCTAAGCATAACAATAAGGTGCATAAAAGGGATAAACATCACATGCAATTCATAATTGTGATATGATATGGCCTCTCTTCATATGCTTTTGATCTCCATCTATAAAGCACCGGCATGATCTCCATCTCCGGCATGATCTCCATCATCGTGGCGCCATCACCATGGTTGTCCACCAACTATTGCAACTACAACTAATGCTACTCTTAGCAATAAAGTAAAGCAATTACATGGTGATTCATTGACACGCAGGTCACATAAAATAAAAGACAACCATATGGCTCCTGCCGGTTGCTGTACTCGTCGACATGCAAGTCGCGAAAAAAATACAAACATGATCATTGCATACATTATCACAAATCACATTGGCCATATCACATCACTTGACCCCTTCTGCAAAAACAAGTTAGACGTCCTCTACTTTGTTTATGCAAATTTTACGTGGCTTGGGTCAACGAGATAGAACCGTTCTAATCTACGCAAAAACCACAACGGTGATATAATAGTTGCTTATTTACTCATCCTTTTGAAAGGCCTTCCATTGAAAATTGCATCCTCACTAAAGCAAGAGAAACAGACACCCGCCAGCCACTTATGCAAAACAAGTTGCATGTCAGTCGTGGAACCGGTCTCTCGTGCGTGGACGAGTAAGGTTGGTCCGGGCCGCTTCAATCTCACAATACCGCAAAGATGCAAAGTGCACGCGAGAAGGTAGCAACATAAAATATCAACGCCCACAACTCCTTGTGTTCTAATCGCACCAACATCTACGAATAGATCTAGGCTCTGTACCACTGATGGGGTCGCAGCATAGAAAACAAAAATTTTCCTACACGGCAAGCGGAATAAACCCCAAGGATCTAGATCTACTAGATGAAGATAGCGAAGGTGAGATCCAATCTCTTACCCTTGAAGATCAACAAACACGTTTTGTCGGTGCAGGGGTTGGCTAGTCGATCCCCGCAACTAGACTCGTCTAGTCGCGAGGAGATGTATTATCCTCGAGATCCAATCCGGTGAAGTGCAGCAACGGGCAGCACCTCCGCGGCATCCACACGTACGGCTCGATGAAGACGTCGACTCCTTGATCCCGCAAGCGAGAGGACGTGGCCTTGATGATCTCAGCAGCACGACGATAGTGCCGGTGATGATGACGATCTCCGCGAGCAGGGCTTCGCCAAGCCAAGCAAGAGGAGAGGGAGAGGAGGAGATGGCGCAGCACCCTAGGGTTAGGGTGGTGCGGTAGCCCTTGGAGGAGGAGAGGTGGCAGCAGCCCTTCGGGGTAAGGGGTGCGGCTAGGGTTAGGGTTTTGGGGTGGAGGTGGTGCGGCTGGGTGTGTGGAGCGGCAGCCTCAAGGGTGTGCCGCACCCCTCCCCCCCCTTATTTATAGGTGGCGGCTAGGGCTAGGGCAGGGGCCGGCCGGCCCCCTCTTGCCTTGCCCCCCAAGTTGGAGTCCATCTAGGACTCCTCCTTGGGCCCCTTTCCTAAAGGGTGGAGGGCCCAACTCCTAGTCCAACTAGGAGTGGGATCCCCCCCTTTTCTATGCCGCATGCCCATGTGGGCCATTGGGTGGTGCGGCTGGCCCAAGTGGCCAGCAGCACCCCTTTGGTCCATGTGGGCCCCATACAATATGTGGTCCCACTTCTAGAACCTTCTAGAACATTCCGGAACCTTCCGGTACCCTATAAATAATTTCCGGAACTTTTCCGAAACCTCCAGAAACCACTTTCCATATATGAATCTTATTCTCCGGACTCCTCCGGAACCTCTCGTGACGTCCGGGATCCCATCCGAGACTCCGAATCACCACTCGTTCGTTTCATCATTTAATTCATCGCAAAACCTAATTTCATCGGAACGTTAAGTGTGTGACCCTACGGGTTCGAGAATGCATAGACATGATCATATCAATAATTAATAGCGGGACCAGGATGCCCATATTAATTCCTATACACTCAACGAAAACCTTTTCTCGATTGAACCACGATGCCGGAGATTCAATTAATCTCATATATGATTCCCTTTGTCTCACGATATTTTACTTGCCCGAGATATAATCGTTGACATCCCCATGTCTAGTTTAATCTCGTTACCGACAAGTTCTCTTTACTCGTCCATAATATAGGATCCCGGTGATTACAACCTAATCACATGTCTGCAGACTTTTGATGCTATATTACCGAGAAGGCCTGGAGATATCTTCTCCGTCACATGGAGGGACAAATCCCACTCTTGATTCATATCACCCAACAACCCACCATCGGAGATACCTGAAAGCCACCTTTATAATCACCCAGTTACGAAGTGACGTTTGATGTCCACAAAGTATTCCTCCGGTGAACGGGAGTGATATAATCTCATGGTCTAAGGAAACTATATTTGGCATATTAAAAGTGTTGACAACAAAACTTCTGTGACACGATTAATTGCAACTATTTATTTGGGTCATGTCCATCACACCATTACTCCTAATGATATGACTCCGTTATCAAGTGACTGTAACAAGTCCATAGTTAGGAAACTCTAACTATCTCTTGATCAACGAACTAGTCCTGTAGAGACTCACTAGGGACTCCGGGTGTTTATATTCCACACATGTATTATGTTTCCATTTAATACAATTATAGCATGGATAATAAACTATTATCATAAACGTGAATATGCTTAATAAACCATTTGATTATTGCCTCTAGGGCATATTCCCAACAGCAAAGGCAGCGCCTCGGTCACGTACGGGGAGGAGCATGACGGGCACGCCCAAGGCAAGAGGAGACGGCCATGACGGACGGGGCGGAGGGGGCTCGTCACGGTGGAGCTGCGGATGACGGAGGTTGGCCAGAGGTGGCCTGAGGAACTCGACGGGGCGGCCAGCAGGAGGCGAGGTCGAGAATGGCCGAGCTCGGGGAAGGAGGCCGGCGGAGGGGCAGCCGGCTATGCAAGGGGAGGGTGGGGCCGGCGGGGAGACGCTGGCCGGAGGAGGCGTGCAGGGGCGGCCACGGGAGGTCGACGGAGGACGGAGGCGGGGCGATGGCCGGAGGTGGCACGCGCGGGGCAGGGAGAGAGGGCCGGAGGGGAGACGGGGTGTAGCAGGGGCGGCCGGCCGGGGCGCGGCGTGAGGAGGGTGGAGGGCGGCCGGGCCGGGATGGGGAAGGAGCAGGTGGGGAGGAGCTCGAGCTGGCTGGCCGGCTCGGGTGCTGGGGAGAGAGGAAGGAGAGAAGAGGAGGAGAGGAAAAAGGGAGAAAGAAAGGAAGAAAAGAAAACGAGGAGGAGAGAGAAAAGAAGGAGGGGGCAAAAGAGAAAAAGAAAGGTGGAAGGGCGTCTCCGCGAAAAGGAAAAACGAGGGGAGGGCGGCTGCAAGGTGCAGGGGGTAGGAGGAAATAAACCAGGGAGGAAACCCTAGGGTTTGGGGTTAGGTGGGCTTGGGCCGGTTTGGGCTACTCTCTCGCGTTCTCAAAACCATTTTTATTTTGCAAAACAATTTTGGCAATTAATTATAGAAAACGGAGACGACTGTCTCGGTAAAACTTTTTGTGACAATTTTAGAAAAATAAAATAGGGTTTAATAAAAATAATTTTGTTGCCAAAAATATGCGATGATGCTGATGTCATGATGATGCCAAAAGAAAAACAAACAAAATCTAATTTGGGGAAAACCCCGGGACATTACAGGCTGCGCCTCGCGCACCTCGGTCGGCTCTGTTGCTCCGGCCGCCCTCGCGGGCCAGCGCCCTCTTCGCCCGCTCCCGCGCCGTCCCCTCCGTTCGGCCGGCGACCACGCTGCCCCGGGCACCCCTCGGTCAAGCTGGCTGTCTGGGTCGAAAAGGAAAAGAAGAAAGAAAGGAAGAACGAAAGATAGCCATCCGGCTGAGAAAAGAAAGGAAAGAAGAGAAAGGCGGGACGTGCCGTCTGTTTTCATTTTGCTGCTGGGTCGGCCGGCTCCAGGCCGGCTGCTCTCGGGCCCGCCTGCGGCTGGCTTCAGGACAGCCGCGCCCTGACGCCTAGCCGGCTGGGGGCCGATCTGACTCCGTTTTGGCTGCCTGGCCGGCCGGATCCCGACCGGCTGCAGCACCCCGTCTCCGTCCGCATCAACAAAAAAGAAATTAAGTATCGTCCCGTAAGTTTTGGCGTTATGCGAAAGTCGGTAAGACCGAAAGAAACTCGGGGACTTCCCCTCGATCCTTTGCAAGTGTTTTGCTGGCAAGACCGGAGGCTACCTTTATGTCAGTGCAAGTTTTGTGTTTCGTCCGGCTATGGCTAGCCGACGGTTCATTCTTCTCGGCAATGGGTTACTAGCGTGCTGGACGCCCAAGGCCCACTCTGCGGTTCCGCGCTGCAGACTCGCCGGCCAGAGCAAAAGCTGGAAAGCTCACGCGTGAAAAACATCAAAGGAAAGAATAACACCCGGCCGGCCACGAAAACCTTTGTCTCGCTCGTCCAAGTCAAACTCCTAAAGTCTGACTGTGTATTCGACCAGCCGACCCACTCTGCGGTTCCGCACTTCAGTCTCGCCGGCCAGAGCAGCGGTCATGACCGGCCGGGTGCACAGAAAATGGCTAAGGGGGTGAAACAAGGGCGAGCCGGCACCTAATGAACTAAGTGACGCCAAAGTAAAATTGCCAACCTTTTGGTTTATTGCACTAACGATTTAACGACATTTGCTTCCTACATTATTTTTTGGGGAAACATGTCGAGGCCCTCCTGCTAAAGCTGCAGGACCACGACAGCTTCGGGGACTAGTGTCGAGGGCTGATCCCCCGATGTGCCAGAGTCCACGACTCGACAAGATCTAGCAGCTGGTTGGCCACATCCGGCTGGCCCTCCTGCCGGCTGGCCTAATCCGGCTGGCCAACCTGTCCGGCTGCCCAAAGACGTGAAGATCTGGCCGGCTGGCTGCCATGAAGACCTGGTTGGCTGGCCATCTGCCTTGCCGGCTGGCTGCCCTGAAGCCCTGTCCGGCTGGCCGCGTGCCAGCTAGCCACGGAAGACCCGACAACGACGATGCCCAGTACAGTTGCTGCACGACGCCGACCACACCGACAAGACATAAAGGAGAAGGCCATACCGAAGACCCCGCCAACCCGGAACCGGCGGAGGCGGAGCCGGCAGGACAGGAAGCGCGCCACCCGGCCTCGCACGTCTCCGACAGCGGCGCCTCCATACCGTGCGTCGTCCACTGTGTATGATGGAAGAACACTGTGGGAAGGAAGAAAACTGTAGCCGGACCCGCCGGGTCCAGGTCGGGCAGCCAGCCCCCACCAGTCAGTGCGTAATGAGCCGGACCCACACATGTACAACACCTCCTCAGCCCTATATGAGGGGGGGGAGGGGTTCGGCCAGATAGAAGAGGGGGGAATTCCTGGAAAGTCTAGGGGGGAGGGGGGAGGGGGCTCACTGGGAGCTTCACTCGGGGGGCCAAGCCTCCTGCTCTCACGTCTGGCTGCTCCCTGGGAGCACTCCCTTAGCTGGCCGGGTACTCTGGCATCCGGCCGAGCTCACCTCTCCGTAGTTACGAACACATACAGCTCGAGGAGCAAACATTGCAACACCATATACTCCACCATATACACCAGATCATGCAGGAGTAGGGGTTTTACCTCCTCACGAGGGCCCCGAACCCGTTACATCGTGTGTCAGTTTGCATGCTTGTGCCCAATCCCGCCGGAAGGCCGTCGCTCGCGCCATAGTCCCCACACCTTAAGCCACCCCGTTGGCATATGCCGTGACAAGCACCACGACAGCAGTGATGGTGACAAGGCCGTTGTGGCAACGACGATAGGGTGAGCAATGTTAGGGTCACGACAATGATTGTGGTAGACTGTTCTTCTCCGACGTGTTCCTCTGGTTGTTTGTCACTGTGAAGTCAGAGTTGCGTCGGCGAGGTTCATGTGGCAACGATGACAGGTGGCAGGTGCTCTGTTCGACAATCTTCTGGGCGCCAACCTTGCATAATTCTCCTTCGAAACTATCCTTGTCGCAGGTGGTTGAGTGCTTTGGCATGGATCTTTATGTGGCTTCGCTTGACCTCTGTGGTGTGAACTATGTCGGTGGCCATTTGTGTGTAGTTGGAGTCGCTTCACGAGGAGTAGGGATAGCGATGACGCGTGCTCGGGAGAGAAGTGATGACGAGGACGCCTATGTGCTACCTCGATGAAGCTCTTTCGTAGTGTTTGTGGGATTTCTTGTATGTGCCGCTCAGTGAGTTATGAAGGTTTTCGCTCGGTTTTTCATAAGTTGACTGGGCAATCTTTTCTTTTAAATTAATGGACGAGACAAAGCTTTTGCCTCCATTTTTTTTAAAGGGGGTAAAGTGGACTCTTCTCGTTGCGTTTCCTCTAGAATATATCAACTGCGTTTGCCGATTCATACCGGTTATTGCACCAACCAACCGACTAAATTTTGCTACAACACACGTGCACTTCACTCCTCCCGTTGTCACGTTTACTCTGAAGCTTGAAGCCTCTACCAAGGCAAGCCCAAAACTACTGGAATTCGCGCTATGTTTGACGATGGTAACAAGTTTGTCCATAACACACGGGAGAACGACAAACACATGGCACAGGTTAATCGATATACAGCAGCAAAAAGGCGTTGCAGTTTGTGCCCGAGCACGAAAAGGCCTCCTCCTCCCCGTGGAACGTACCGCGATTTCTCCACCAAACCTCGTGAAAAACCTTGCGTAGCACCAAGCAAAGAAGAATCTTGCCCAAATTGAGCGAGGTTCTGGTTTCGTTCGGGCAACAGCTTGGCCAGCAAAACTTGCCTGAATGAACCTCGTCTCAGCTTCGCGAAGACACGGAGAAGCACGCCGTCTGCTCCACAGATTTGAGGTGAGCGCCGTCCGCCTTTAAACGCTGCCGCTGCGCCCCAACGGTCGTCTGGGCGCCGGACACGTCCAGCGGCCCTCGCTTTCTAGAACCCAACGGGGTACAGGGCCCCACCGCCGTAACACGTCAGTGCATAGTACTGTGCCTGTTCTTAAAGAGGCACGCGTCCGAGCAAGGTGGAGTGAAGACCACCTGACGTCCTGACTGACACCAGCTCGATCTGCGCCGCCGTGGAGCGTCTCCGTCCTCCGACGAGCAGCACTACCACGGCCGGTGAGTCCTCCTCCTCCTTCTCCCACCCCTTCTCGCCTCCCTTCCTTGCCTGCACGGCATTGATTCCGCGCCCCATCGGTGGCCTGTTGAATTGACTCCGCGCCTACTGAAGAAGCCTTTGTGTTTGTCGAGAGCAGCGGACGGCACTGCCGGAGGGAATATGATCGAGACACAGAGCCCGGAACCGTGCAAGGACAGCGGCGCCGTGTGCGAGGCGAGGAAGAGGCAGTCGCTGAGGGCGCGGTACGTCTACGGGCTCATCTTCTTCGCCACCAACCTGCTGGCCTGGTTCATCAGGGACTACGGGGCCAAGGTCTTCCGCGGCCTGCACCGTAGGTTCCATTCACATCCTCTTCGCTTCATTTTTTTGTTAGCAACAAACCACATGCGCATTTTGAGAGGCCACGTTCTGAAACCTGCTGTGCTGTTTCAATTTTCAGATAATTCGGCTTGTGGAGCAGGGGACTCGAAATGCTTCCAGTCCGGAGGAGTGCTTCGGGTGAGCTTAGGCTGCTTCGTATCCTTGACTCAACAAAAAAAAGAGGAGGATATGATATGAATTGTGTTGCACCCTTTTTCTTTTTCTTTTGAGCAGCAAAACATTTCTTAGCCAGGCCTCCTTAGCGAGAAAATACCAGAAATTCGCTCCCGACAGGAATGGAACTGGGGTTGCTGGGTGCACCACTACGACCCTAACCATTGGGCTACTGCCACGTTCTCATGAACACTGTAAGGGAATTGGAAATTTTAATTTCTCGGGGTAGGTTACTAGCAGCTCTGCTTCTGCATGAACTCCGTAAGGGAATTTGCATTTTGCATAAGGTGCTCAAGGGGTAAACAGGCAAGCAAGTGGGGTGAAGTTAAGACTGTTTTTCGCGTAGTACTGTTTTTCGAATAATATGCATGAGCAAGGACATCAATGAAGTTGTTTGTGTTCTTTTTGTTCGCTTCCTTATATCAAGCGACAGATATTTTTCTGGGTGATGTTTGCCACAACATTTGGAACCCGCAAGCTCCAGGGAGTTCGTAATTCGTGGCACTCTGGATGCTGGGTTCTCAAGTTTCTTGTGTATGCCGTATCAATCGTCACCCCGTTTGTCATCCCGAACATATTCATCCAACTCTACGGTAAGTTTTTCGTTGTCTACTTAATTGGTCACTTCATCATCCACAAGGTGTTCTGCACACTAGCTGGTCTGCTGTACTTAGTTGCTGCAGAGAGCGCAAGCTAAGATTGCACTAATAGATGTGCATAAACCATGCATTGAAAAATGTGGCTTTCCCTCAGATAATTGTGATTAGATCTGCTGGATTACAGTCAATATAAGTTTACCTCCTTTTAATGTACCATTGCAAAGGTGTGAAACTTTCAATATACCATTGCAGACTGGAAATTTCTATGATACAATTGGAAAAGAGGAAAAAATTGAAAATGGCCAAACTACCCACAAGGTGAAAATTACGAAATTGAGTTTAAAAACACACTTTCCAAATTGAAAAAATCTGGAATTCTAGATGGTCGTCGGATGAACATACATCATGCAAAATTTGGGCAGGTAAAAGTGTCAATGTGTATGTTGTATAAAAGAAGCAAAAGTAGGGTTTAAGAGGTAAAACAAAGCCTCTAGTTATATTTTGTTTCTATATAGCACAACATTTCACATAACTTCGGCCTAAACTTTTCAGATTTATCGATGTACACCTATGCCTTTTGAATTTACTGAAGCACATTTTTTTCTTGTAACGGTGATATGGTCATTTAACTGTGGTCAAACCAACTGGCACTTGTCAGAGTGGTAGAGTGACCCCATTTCACCTCTTTGCAATGGTAGTGCAGTAATTAGCTTGTTTGCAATAGTATTTTGGGGATTTCAAATATTTGCAGCGGTAAATATACAATTCTCCTTTTCCCCTAAGCATTACATATCAGAGGCCACGATGTAGGTATCAAGGCCAAAGTAGCAACTTACAGATCCTTTTTTGGGGAAAAAATATTGAAAACATGGCACGAACCAAATTTTAATTGATTCTGTAGTGCTAGTTTTATTAAAACTTTCCATCTGAGTAATAAGCCTAAACGTTAGCTGGCTGAAAAAAATCTATTCCATATCCTCTGCAGGTGAAATTGCTCGAATGGGAGCCGGGTAATTATAATGATCCTGATATGTTGCAGTATTGTTTAGGCCTCTACGAAGCTCACATATCATTACAGGTTATAGTTAATTTATTTTTAATGTTTTCTCCAGGATATTTCTCATTCTCCAGCTTATAAGTATGCTGCACCTCATATCTTGGTGCAATAAACGTTGGATGCCAGATCCGGGATCAAATCAATGGTACATAACTATTAATACTCAACGTCAGTTACTGTGTTCTGGTGTCCCCATTTACTTCAGTGCAATGTTAAAAAAAAACTATTTTAGGCCATGACAGATATGACCTTTTTTGTGCTTTTCAGTGACCTGTTCGGATTGTTCTTATCAACTGTCTCCTTCATTGCGTCATTTGCTGGAGTTGCCGTGCTATATATTCTATACGTTCCAAACTCATCATGCTGTGTTCAACATCTTCACTATTATATGGACGGCAATCCTAGTGAAGATAATGATGGCGGTGTCACTACATTCAAAGGTGCGAGAATAATACAGCTCCAGGCCTCAACTTAGTTGTGGAGTGGGCGGTGATACAGTATTCAAGCAGGGATCTGTTACTAGGGATAAATGTTGACAAAAGATGGATTAAACACAGAGAATAGGAAAAGAATTCAAATGAATAAGTCGTGTTAGGAACAAAACTAAGTTTTAATGATACATTTGGGAAATGATCAATTGGCACAAGAAGGAAAGGACAGTGTTCTGTTACATTGCAGAAAACAGTAAATGATCAAAGGTATATGAAGTTTGGGGTAAATGATCAGTTCTCTCCCCTGTTACCTCGCTTCCCGCGCCATCTAGAAACCTACTAATTTCAGAACAATAAAGCGTTGCAATTTGATGGCCATATGCTGCAACTTTTAGATAAAACTAAATCGGCATTGCTGTACTTTTGCTACTGTCTTTACAACTGCAATCAATCCAATACAATACAAGTGCCTAATGCTGCAGTGTGCCACACCTATTGTTTAACTGATACCCGAGACGGTTTGCGCTGGCTTTCTGCCTGACATTGTTTCAACCTATATGACTATATGAGGTGTATGATTTTAATTTGCTTTGCTTGCGGAAAAGGTTAACGAGGGTCTTCTATCTTCTGGAATTATGGGCTCATATATTGTGTTCCTCTGTTGGTCTGCACTACACAGGTATTATCTTATCCTTATATTTATATTCCTCATTTTTCGTTCTACTTAGCATAGTGTCTACGGTTCAGTTATACAACACTCATTTTTCATTGCTTGCAATGTGCAGTGAACCACGAACAGGAAAATGCTACACTGAGATGAAAATTGGCAAGGACGGTAATTGGGCTACTATAATTGTAAGTAAAAACTTGATCTTCCTTGAATGTTCATGTCATTGATAATATCAGACTCAAGATGCTGCTACTTGTCGTTAAGTTTGGTTATTGACACTTAAAGGGCCTATTTCTACCAGGTTGTTGTGCTATAACACCCTTCAGTGACTTAATTTTTGAGATTTTATAAATCACCAAAATCATGTCTTTGTTTGTTTGATTGGGAACATGTCTTTGTTTCTACCCGAGTTGTAGCTGTCACCCGTAGATCCACCGTGAGCCCGAGCTTTGAGATTCGTGTGTGAATGTTCCTAATACTATCTCCTTGCTTCACTCTTGAGAGATTATTGTTAGTTTCTTGGTTAACCCTAAGTTCTAAACCCTGACATTTGTACAGAATTTTCACCGTACATCTTCCTGGTGTAAATATCCCAGCCTGCATATTTTGTAAACACTGCCTAGTGCTGCCTCACCTGAATGAGTGGATCCTATTTTTGCAGATTTATTGAGGGTCTACCATAATTATGTCGATGGTTAACCCTAAGTTCTAAACCCTGACATTTGTACAGAATTTTCACTGTATATCTTCCTGGTGTCAAGATCGCAGCCTGCATATTTGTAAAAAACTGCCTACCGCCTCACCTGAATGAGTGGATCCTATTTGTGCAGATTTATGAAGGGTCTACCATAACTACGTCGATGGTTAATCCTAAGTTCTAAACCCTGACATTTGTACAGATTTTTCACGGTACATCTTCCTGGTGTCAAGATCCCAGCCTGCATGTTTGTAAACACAGCCTAGCGCCTTACCTGAATGAGTGGATCCTATTTCTGCAGATTTATTAAGGATCTGCATAACTATGTCGATTGTTTAATTATACACGCAATCTTGGTGATACATATCGTGTAGCATTGTAATTTGTAAGGGGTTACATGCAGGGAAATGCAAAGGTGAACATGAGGGCATTTGCACCCGGTTCGGAAATACATTTTCGCAATGTTCAAAAATTCTGAAAAAAATGTGCACGTGTACATGTTGTAGTTTCTATGTGTGCTCCAAAAGTTTCGCGGATAAACGACTTTTACTTGACTTGTGTGAAAACGACAAAAATCTGTCATATGTATGTCCTATGTATGTCACAAAAAATTCTCTTTTTTGTGGAGGCAAACAAAAAAGTAAATTTTTCACGAAACTTTGTGTCGTGCACATGTTATGCGAGACGTATGCGTGTATTGTTTTTTTAGATTTTTTGACAATTTTTTAAATGTTTTTTCGAAAAGTGGGTGCAAATGCCCTCATGTTCTCGTTACATGCACTGTTATTGTGGGTGGACATATCTTTCCTTATAGTTCGTTCTAGTAAATGCAATTTTAATGTTCTAATTAACTGGTTTGTGCTTTTCTAGAGCTTCATTATTGCAATTTGCTCCATTGTGATGGCCACATTTTCTACTGGAATTGATAACAGATCCTTTCAAGTAAGTTTCAACTATTAATTTTCTGCATAGTCTTTAAGAAGTTCTCATCGACACTTTTCACATTACCCACCAATCCACCATACTAATCAGAAGTGTTATGTTTTCAGTTTCGAAACGAGGAGATACAATCAGAAGAAGATGCCCCTTACAGCTACGAGATTTTCCACATTGTGTTTGCAGTGGGAGCTATGTATTTCGCAATGTTATTCATAAGCTGGGAGCTTAACCATCCAATAACAACAAAGTAAGACATACTGCTCAGAAAAGCACCTATCCTTATAATCTGAAGTCATAACATTCTTGATTGTTGATGGCATTCTCAACCAGGTGGAGCATAGATGTTGGATGGGCCAGCACCTGGGTGAAGATCATGAATGAATGGTTGGCGGCTTGCATATATAGTAAGGCGGTAATTCATGTTGCTTGCCATGCAGCTCTTTTAACTAAAATCTTATCATCCACTTCACATAAGAGTTAATTTTATAGAATCTGGATGTGTTTTCTAGAGGCTGTCTATTGCATTCGCTAATCCCCTATTCATTGTGCATTGGTTACTTATTCTGCATGTGGTGCTAAATGTCATTATCTGAGTTTGTATCGTGGATCTAGTAGAATTGACTCTCCTTTTTTTCTCTGCAGTTTGGAGACTGATCTCTCCAGCCCTGTTGAGAAAGCAACCTACAAATGATGTAGAGTCCGTCACACGTAACCCCACAATATAGTCTTGGTGATAAGTAATTCTTTATGACCAATTTTTTTTGTAAGTCAATTCATATTTTATGCATAATATATATACAACAGAAATGGCCCCCAAGTGTATAATGTATGTTCTCGGAAATTCAATCCTGCTCCCGAGCTCACCAGCTCCTGCTTTTTTCCACGAAAATAAAAAAAATAGTAAAACGTTATGAAAAATCTGAAAAAAAATTGGAGACACACGCATACAAGTTGTTCACACTCGTGAATTTTTTTGGAATGAAAAGACATCCCTGCGATCTGTGTAAAAAAGACAAAATCAGCTTTTTGAAAAATGTGTTTTTAGATCTATTTTGACACACTCACTTTGTCTTTTTTGTACAGAGCACAGGTGATGTCTTTTCATTCCGAAAAAATTCACGAGTGTGAACAATTTGTATCGCATGTCTCCAATTTTTTTCAAAATTTTTTACTATTTTTTTATTTTCACCGAACTAAGCAGGAGCTGGTGAGCCCGGGAGCAGAAACGCCGCTCCCGTATGTTCTTTCCATATTCGAAGTCACATAATGCAAGTCATAATCAAGGCCTGTGATCTCACCCAACTTATTTTACTCCCCTCAAATTATTATTTAAATAAATAGATAAAGTATGTCCTATATGACATTCTCACCCAAACCAACCACTGTCTACTGGAAATATACCATCAAGCGATTTCAACTGCTTCAATGGGCCTTGGCCTGCCAATTTTGCAAAGTCTCTATGGACTGCTCTTGTCCAGGACGAAGTACCCCATGGGTCTACGCATGCAAAACGAGGGCCCATTCCAAGATCTTCCCTGACGTGGCCTAATGGCTAATACACAAAGGAGGAAAAAAGTCTAAAGCTCTCGCAGTTTCTTGCAAGGCATACAAAGAAAAACGGGAGTGTCTAATTCTCAGTCGACTTAGATTTAACTAAATTTAAATCTCAGTCACTTGCACACAATTCTAAATCATGTGCAAACTCTTAGATCAACACGAATCACCGACACAAATCAAACGGTCAAGGAGGCGACTGAGATTTAACTAATTCTCAGTCAGTTGCACACAATTGCAAACCATGTGCAACTAACAAATTAGCACGAATCACGACATAAAATCTAACGGTTAAAAAGGCGACTGAGATTTATTTAATTCTCAGTCGACTTAGAATTAGCAAAACCGAAGAAAAACTCAGTCAGTTTCAGTCCCGATCACTCGGGGATCATCAAAATCGAACGTGGGTGTACGCGTCCGTCTCCGGTTCTCCCATCGGTGGCCGGCCGTTGCTGTCGATCCCGATCCGAAGGTGGAAGAAGGAAGCGCATCGATTCGATTCGATTCGTTAACCGGATGGCACGTTTCTCTTGCGTAGACGCCTTGGTATGGTAACTCCGACAGACGTGAAGCGACGGTGCAGTTCTCGGCTGGTCCTAGCCCAGCGTCGCCATTTCCAAGCTCGAGATATTCACCGCTTGACCAGTGAAGCGAAACGCTGTGCCTACAAGCGAGTATAGTACGGCCAGCTAATTAATCAACTCGGAGACGGTGGCCCGAGATCAACCGCGGCTGCGCCGATTCGCGCGGCGGTGACAATTTCTATTCCCGATTCGCTCAACGAACACGCTATAAAAATCTAAACTAGTACCACCGTGTCACGCGTTTCTTCAGAGATCTGCACTGCCAGCATGTGCAGATACAGGTGCACAGCTAGGCAGTCGGTGTATGGCCTCGAGCTAATTAAGCTATAGCGTTCCTTGGTTTCTACGGCGTGATGTATGCGGTTCCAGGATAGCTGACGCACGGGGGGGGGGGGATCCAGACGCTCGAGAACAATGGCAGCCAGTTTTCGAAGCTGTCATGCACATTCAGAACGCATAATGTACAGAGTAGCTTAACAGCAGTTCTTGTTTACCGAATAGTACAATCATGTCTGATCTGGAGTAATGTTCTTCGAGACCCATTGTTATATATAGACATGTTTACTGTACCTACCCTACCCTCCTTACATTATTATCTATCTACCGATTATGCTATCACCACCTAGATTCTGTGTTAGCTTAGCTTAATTTATTTTGTCAGATTCGTTTGACTGTTTCTTCGCCTTGTCTAGGACTAGGATCCTGACGCTCTCGATCAACAGCCTAAACAGCATTTATCAAAGATGATTTGGTTCAAACATGTCGTATGATTGGACCTGCAGTACCTACTCCATGTTACCGCACCACACAAATTAATGGTCAGCTTAGCTGCATGTTAGAATCACGGGTGTCCTATGTAACCATGTAAGGCTGGTCATAATGGGGAATAACTTAGAGTATTAACATGTATATATTACTAATTTATATTTTTTTAGGAGATATTACTAATTTATATTACTATCTCTATAGTGGTAAGTAACATATATATACTCTATTTGTCTCTCTTCATTAATTGTATGCCATATCATCCTTTTTACCGATGTGGCATTTATGTTACTATGGGTATTCTCATCGCAAGTAGCGGCACCACAGACCCCATGTGTCCCGTCTGAAATGCCACCACACTGCCACTTCGCATCATTATGGTAGTGTTACATGACAGTTTTTGACATTTGACAGGAGATCGATCGCTGGCAAATGGGAGCGAGAAAGCACAAAGCGAGAGGACAGCACATGCCTTCACCATGCGACGGAGTAATCATCGCCGTCCATCGTGTCGCCTCGTTCAGGCAGCACGTACGTCGCCGGCTTTCGTGCATTCTGGTGTCGTCGCCAGTTGGTCCTTCTCTGACGCGCAAGCTAGCCAACTTCGTAAAGTGAAATCATTTGACACATAGGATGGGACCGTACCATCCTACCATCGAAAAAAAAAACATTTTGAAATGCTAAATAAAATAAAATTAAAACATTTTGAAATGCTAAAAAAATAAGAAAAATTACACGCGTACATCTCGACATTCGTGTGCACACCAAATTTCGTGGGAAACCAATATTTTTTGTGATATGTGTAAAAAAGAAAAAGAAAATTGTCTCATTAAAATCATTTTGATCGAGCATCAATTTTTTTTTAAACATGATACAAAAATGTAGATTGTGTGTGACACGCGATTGTGAGCATATAGAATATTACGATGTACGTGTTAATTTTTTAACATTTCGAAAAGCTTTTAAATCAAATTCAAAAACCGGGAGCATGGGCTAAACCGCTAAAGGGTGTCAAAAGGCTCTGGATCTAAAAGGTGATTTTATTCTTTACGAGTAGCTTTAGATCACCCCCTTTTCTCCAGCACATCAATCATGTTTAAAAGTAGATTTAAGAAATATGAAATAAGCAGTTTGAGGTAGTTGCTATCTTCCACAGGACTTGCGCCAACCCTATTTTTTTTCTCATCCAAATTTCTACAGCTAGGGATTAAAGCCGTGGCTAATCCGAGCCTGACATGTCCAATCATTTTATCAGGACAGACAAAGTGTGTTGGGATCGATCATGCAATGGTGGTAGGTAAAGACCAAGAAAGAACAAATAAACAGTTTCAGCACCAAGAGTAGAAGCATGATTTGGGAACGGGCCGAGCAAGGAAAAAAGTGCTCCGTCAGGCGATGCATGATTAATTCGTTCCTAGCATGTTCTCGTATATTAATTTCCTTCCTTCTCACAGCTTAACATGTAGGGTTATCAAACAGTGAATTCTGGGTAGGGAAAAACTCCGTCTTACATGTGAGTTCGGGTTTTAAAATGAATTTTTGGTTTTACCAAGGTAAACTAGCTTGCTAAAACGTCTTACATTATAGAGCGGAGGGAGTAAATACGGTTATCTACTAGTGAATTCTGGATATGGATAAACTCCGCCTAGCACTTCTCACCAGTTTCATGATCTGAGCAAAAACACCAAGGGTCCTTAGCTGCAGATATATATTCTACTTTTTGCTTTACACGGCGTGTGTTGCTAGTTTTTAGTTTTTATTTACAGTTGCGTTTCTGTCATGTCAAGAAAATATACTTTCCTGTCACTTTAAGCGCCAGTCCTCCTTTTGGATTGATGGCTAAGCTACACAGACCATCACAACTTTGCACCCAGCAGGCGTGTAATCCATATCCGATACGTACTGCTGGCAAGCAACTTTTAGACCAGTATAATAACATCGTGTAGTAGATTACATACGGAGTACATAGGAGTAGATAACTACTTGGACTGTTTCCCCCAATGCTAGGCTCGCCTTCTCCGACCGAATAATAATGCACTCTACAAGTCACGGGCAACTGAGAACTAACTACAAACAGTATCTTCAGTTCTTAAATACTACTCAACACGCGATTAAACAACTTGCATATAATTTGGCCCGTGTTCTTGCGTAGGTAAAGCACTAAAGCGTGTGTGATGTGTCGATTGCATACAGCCAAATAGGCTTAGTTTGGATTACGTTTGCCGACCTTAAATATATTTTATTTTGCACGTTCGACATCTCTCCTTGTTTATCTATCTATCGATCGATCGCTTTTGAGTGTGACCGCCACTTGATCGAGTAGTGCGATCTCTCCGTGTAGCTTTTCAGTTCTGCGGTACACGTACGTGTGGTTAGTTCTTGACATATATATCATCGATATAATGAACCCTCTTCTCGATCGGTGTAAGACGTCCACGGGACAAGCGTACGTGGATAATTGTCCACAATTAGATCGGCTTGAAATTAAACAGCACATGTGAGATAGACCGATGATGAGATGGGAACTTTTCGCCGAATGGATCATGATGCTCGATCGATCTTCTAGTTGCCAGCCAATGCGTGTTGCCGCCAGCAGCAGAGTTGATAAGAAAGACGGGCTTGATTTGGATTTTTGTATACACATTGCTTTTCGAAATTCTCTTTTGCCCCAAAAGGCTATTACACTACAGTAGCAAATAGCAATGGGGCTTTGCCGTGCGGAAAGACGGAAAGAGAGAGACGGTTGTGGCAAATCCACTAGGGTTCCAAATCTGTGTGAGCTGGAAAGCTCGGTAGCCCAAGTGTCCAAACGAACAATTGAAATATGCACATACATTGGCTACCTACTTTCACATCATGAGATGAAATTGATTTCAAATATATAACTTGTTGAGATATTAGTCGCGTATCTTAAACGGAGCTGACCTAATTTCATATTCTAGTTCTATATCTTTCATTGGCACAAGAAATTATTAGCACGGCTTCAAATTAATAAAACTTTAAACAACCTATATATCCACATAGATGGTTTTAATGATATCAGTCTGATCCAAGAAGGCCTGGCCAGCTGAAACCAATTATCAAGGTATTTCCTTTAAAACAATAATTCTTAAAAAATAGAAAAACTGATAAAATTCTGGAAATGACCTAGAAATAAATGAAAATCACTTTTAGATACAAAAATTATTATGTGAAATCATAATATGACTTTTATTTGATTTTTACTAATCAAATTAAGGGCATTAAAATTCCTTGATTCATTTGAATTAGAAGAAAGCATGAGGGTAATAATTAAATAATATAAAATTTTATCATTTATGCCAATAAGAAGGAAGATTGCAAAACCATTTTGTAATTTTCTTGAAGTAATATAACAAGAATCCAAAATACTAATAATGATTTCTTGAGTTAGAGAAAACTAGTAATGGTGGTAAGTTAGAAATAAAGTATTAATTTTAAGAATTTTTTTAGTCAATAATTAAAATTGAGGGTTGAAAGTGCATGGTTGCTCCCATGCATGGTTTTGATAATTAATGACAATCTCTATGGACTAATATTTGTATTGAGATATATTTATAGGTGTGTCCATTTGAGTTGCTTGATCTCTATTTGTTGGAGTCAAGGCTAAGGGAAGAAAAGTTTGTGTTGATCAAGGCTTTGTGCGGGTTGATCATCACTCAAGGCCAAGTAAAGATATGCCGAAGAGTGATTTCCCCATCTTGGTGTATGGGGGACACTACAACAAAAACTTACCGTAGAGACATTTTTATAGAGACATTCTCCACTATGTCTCTTAAAACCTATTCCTATTTTTTGTAGAGCCACTAAGAGAGACACTTTATAGACTGTCTTAGCGGTAGAGACATCAAACTAGAAACATCCTCCAAAGTGTCTCTTAATCTACATGTAAAGACATTGTAAGAGACATTCTTAAAAATGTCCTAATAAAAGAGACACCTCATTAGAGCCACTCTTCATAATGTCTCTTAGCACTTCCTAACATTCAAACATCTGTATGCACATGAATGATTTTTATTTTTAATAATACATAAATATGGTCGAATCATACCGTAGATAAAATTCTCACACGAATCGACTAATGGGCGCGGAGCTGAAAACAGAAAAATTGAGTGTTTCATTCGCGCGGGCTTATTTTATACCGAGTTCGCGCGCTTATTTTTTACGAGTGTGCGCGGGGCGATGTTTAATTTGTGCCTAACCCAGCCTAATGTCGAGCGGGGTATCCGGCTAGGCACTTCCCCACGTCCTACATTATCTTCCCTAACTAACTACTACAAACCTCCTAATACGAGGTCTCGTCCCCAAATTGTTGCCCTCCTCATCCGGCCGTCTTCCCGCCGCCGCTCCGATCTGGCAGGACCAGTGACCTCCTCAACTTTGCTGCGCAAATGTGGCCTCCCCGTAGCCTCCTCCACCCACTCTTCTCATGATTTCTCCCCACAGGTTGCGCGGTGAGCCGGTGAGGTACCTAGGGCATTGTTCTACGCGGGCGGGCATGCCGAGGCTAGGCCGTCCGGGCGCCAGGAGCAAACGGTGTCGTCGAGCGCCTCCGTGGGGAGCAGCGCGCGTGGTGGGGGTGATCAATGGCGGGCACCCAGTGCTGTCCGTGGGATGCAGGCCCGCTGCTCAAAGGAGGCTCTCCGGCTAGGTGGCTCTGCGGTCGTGTGGTCGAGCGAGCGTCTGGGATTTCTCCTGGCCGCCGGTCCATCTCAACAACCTCCTCCAATGATGGAAAACACCCTTACCTCCTACCTCCGATCTCTCACTGTTCTGAATTTGATTGGGAGCCACTTGCAGGACAATCCGACGGGTGACGTAATCTCAAACCCCCTAGCGGAGGTAAATAATCTCTTTCTACTAATTTCTGTTTTTGATTGAAGCAAACTCGTGTGTTCCTAGCTGAAGCAACGTGTTAGCCTAGGATCTAGGCTGGTTGCAGCCTTTTTTTCATTTAGAGTTCATTGTTTTGTTATGATAGTGGTTGTGCTATGCCCCGTGCTCGAAGAATAGGTGATGTCTGACTCTTTGGCCAACATGTGTAGCGGTCTTGCAATTTTTCCCTGTAGCAGCGCTATGCCTGAATATAAATAAAGTAGTACTTAGTATATTTGTTCCTGAATCTGTTAGGTTGTCAAGGCTGTAGGTAAATAATCTAATGACCAATCCTAGCAAATAAATGGTAATCAACCTGCCAGAGGTTAGAAAATGAGTTGTTAGTGCTAGTTGTTTGTTCGATCATCTTAATTTCATCAACTAGCATACCAGTTTATATTCTTCGATGAATCAAAATCAGTGTAGCTGTGAGGAACTATTGAGGGTGATTAATAAATTCAGAGTAGTCAGATCATAAACTAAGGGCGTTCCATTTATTTGTAGGAACCAGAAACTCTCATCCTTGTCTCCTTGGCCCCAAGAACTAAAGGCTTGGTGGTTGTTGATGGTGCAATTAAAAGCAGAGATAACAAATACGTGGTTGAAGTGGATAAACTTGGTCATGCATTTTGGAAAATCATGGTTGTAGATGTTAGTAGACTTGGATGTGAAAGACTCCATCGATCTTGCAGTCTGAATATTCATAATTGTATGATCTTTGAATCTTTGATAGGAGGAATACATCATTTCTGTATGAGTAGTTTGCTCTTTTGAATGAAGTAACATTCGTTTGGTGATTGCAGGGTCTCTATATCTGACTCCATATGTGGTGGCCGATAACAAGAGCTCGAAAGGGAAATGTTTTGGTCTAGTGGTGTGTAGTGCCTTTATGATTATTTTGTTTGGGTTTTATGATGTTATCCACCAAGGGGAGGTTCATATTCATGCTTGAAACATGTTGGTTTTTTGTTTTTCCTTTCATGGGTATCTAGCTCACACACTCTGGTGTCAAGTTAATGTTTGTACTCAATTTTATTTTCCAATTACTAAACCCTTGGTGTATCTATATTGACTCTTTATATGAAAGAGTATACGGTTGTCTTGTGTTCCTATGTTATCATAATATTTGTATGTGTATTATTCTTTTATTAAATCTGGATAGTGTCTATTTTTGGAGAGCAAACATATTTATACGAGGAAAAGAAATATAAGAGCGCTGCTCATATGCAAGAATCCTCTATAGGGACTATATAAATGTCTCAAGATAAGAACGAAATGTCATGGCAAGGTGCCTCTACATGACAATATGTATGTCTCTACGCAAATACCATTATATTTTATAGATGGATACATTGCCACAATTAAATGCTTCTACTAATGTTAGAGACAATTCAAATTGCCGCATAAAAGTGCCTCTATACCTATACATACATATTCCAAATGTATCTTTAAAGTGTCTCGATGTGTGTAGGTACACAACATATTGTCTTTACAAAGTGACCTTATGTCAAATATAGGCATTTTGCAAAATGACTCTATAATCTAAGAGACACTGCCGGTAGCGACACTTTTGAGATAATGTGTAAAATGCCTCTAACATCATGTAAAGACAATATAAGTGTCTCTAGAGGACCAAAATAGTGTCTCTACGGGCCAGTTCTCTTGTTGTGGGAGCGTCATGTGAATCTTCACCAAGCGAAGCGCAATCAAGAAAGATGGTGCATCTTGAGGAGATGAAGATCGTCTTCATCGACCTCGAGTGGATTAATGCGCAAGGCAAAGGTATGATCTTGATAGGGTTTCTATTTTACCGGTCTCATGTTGTTTAGTGAGAGACCGGGTTATAGGATAGATAACCGTACTATCAAGAAGGGCTCTCAACCGAGTTTCGTGATCGTATCGTTCGTGGAGAGCTCAAACCTTTGCATCATTGCATTCTTGCAATCATCTTTAGTGGTTCTTATTTGGCTTTTATCCATGGGAGAATTTAGAGCTTGTGTTCATCTCCATACCAAGCTCTAGTTCATCAAAAACGGATCCCATGATTATCTTATTGCGTTTTTTATATTGGAGGTTTTACCGGTTCGTCTTTTCCAAGAGAGGTCAAACTCTCTCCTTGTGTCTTCCTCCTCACCTTATGGACTATGATGTTTCTCTGCATGATCTTGTAGATCTTTTCGTTGCGAATTCAACAAGCCCAAGATTATCGAAAACGGAGTCTGGATGAATAAGTTATGATTTTTCTCGTACCGGTGTTCTGTTGTTTTTCAGTGACCGGAAGTACCGGCCTCTCGGGCGGTACTACCGCTCGGAACTTCCGGAGGTACCTTCGGAGCACACTACCGCTTACGAAAGTTGGGTACTGGAATCGAACGGAAGTAGCACCGGAAGTAGTACCGGAACTACCGCTAAACCGGAAGTACCGGTGCTCCCAGCGGTACTACCGCCCGGCACTTCCAGTGGTTCTTTCGGAGCCCAGTGCCGCTTGCGAAAGTTGGGTACTGGACTCGGAAGTTGATCCGGTACTACCGCTAAACCGGAACTACCGGTCCTTTTGCCGGTACTACCGGCCTTGCGGGTATTCTCTCTAGCCGTTGGCAGGCTTTTTCTGGGTGGGCCGGAAGTACCACCCTTTGGGCCGGTACTACCGGTCCTGTGGGTTTTTCTTTGCTGGAGAGAGCCGTTGGGGGCTGTTTTACCGGCCCTACGGGAGTCTGAGCCCAATGGCCAGATTCTCAGGGCTCCTTTTAAGTGCCCCTTCTTCCCCTTTTGGTTAGAAAACTTCTTCCAATCTTTTGAATCTCTTCAAGCTCTCTCTCCTCCATTGTTGCACATCCTTGTGAGCTTGATTCCTCTCAATCCCTCCAATGATTCTTGCCCAAACTTAGGGATTCAAGAGAGGAGATCTAGATCTACCATTCCACCAATCAAAATCTCCTCTAAGTGAGGGGAACCTAGTGGATCTAGATTTTGGGGTTGCTTTGTGTTCATCCCCTTTGTTCTTCCTCTCTTATTCCCCCCAAAGCATTTGTTGCTTGGTTGGAATTTGAGAGTGAAGGACTTGACCACTTTGTGTGTTCTTGCCTCTTGCATTAGTTGCATCGGGTTGCTCTCCCTACGGTGATACATGAGGATCGACGTTGAGAAGCTTGTTACTCTTGGGTGCATTGTGTTCCCAAGAGCTTTGTGCCTCTTGGGTGCATTGTGTACCCTAGACGGTTTGGAGGTGCCGCGAAGACTTCGAGTTGTGAAGCTTCGGCATGAGTTTGGGAGCCCCCAATTGAGTTGTGGGTGTGTGCCCCAAGAACGGTGTAAAAGGGCTCCGGAATCCGCCTCGAAGGATTCCGATAGTGGAAGGTGAACCAATCCCTTGGGCGAGGTTCATCGGAGAATAGGGTGAGGCCTTTGTGGCATCTTGAGTAGGCCTCTTGTGGCGAGCTCACACCCCTCCAACGAGACGTACTCCCTTAACAAGGAGGAACTCGGGAATACATCCTTGTCTCCGCGTGCCTCGTTTATTTCTATACCCGAGCTTTTACTTATGCAATTTACATTGTGATAGCCTTTGTGCTTAAAGTTTATATCTAGCTATCACCTTGTTGCTTGCCTTGCTTAGCATAAGTTGTTGGTGCACATAGGTGAGCCTAGTAATTTAGGTTGTTGGCTTGTTAATTTAAACACATAGTTTTATTCCGTAATTATCAAGCCCCTAAATAGAAAAGGTGTTAATCGCCTATTCACCCCCCCCCCCTCTAGGCGACATCCGGGACATAGCCTGTTCTTTCAATTGGTATCAGAGCCTCGTCTCTCTTGTTTGGCTTTACCGCCTAGAGAGTAAAGATGTCATTTAGAGGATTAGTGCACGACCACATGTGTATATTAAATGGCACAAATTTTAATGTTTGGAAAACTCATATGCTTAGTCACTTACGGGTCTTGCACCCCAATATTGAGAGTATCTTAGATATAGGTTTTTCTCCTCCAAAGGATTACGAAAGTACGAGTTTAGAGGATGAGAAAAACTTATATCTAGATGCTCTAGCTTCTAATGAGTTTTGCAAATTTGTGAGTGTTGTACTTTTTGAGTCAATCTTGCCTCTACGGAATGCTCATGAGCTTTGGACGAAGCTTCAAGATAAATATGGAGTGTCCAACGCTATTGAGGAGGATTGCTCTCCCTCCACCTCCGGCCGTAACGAGCTCTCGTCTTCTTCTACTTCACCAAAATGTGGTAAGCCACAAACCAATGTAATGGTGAGTAGTGATAGGTTTTGCAATATTGATAGTGAGCTCTTCTTTGATGATCTTTTGTCTCTATCATGTTGCAATGCCTCATCTTTGGACCAAAACACACATAGCACTATAAATGTCATACATGCTAGTTTTGATAGTCCTTGCATATCATCCAAAAATTTCTTAGATAAATCTAATGATGATATGCTTGCTTTATCTTGTTCCAATGATAAAAATGCTTGTGTTCCCTCTAACTCTTGCATGAATATGAATGTAGAGGAAACCCAATTGATTGTGGAACAAGATTTGAACTTGAGTAGTTCAAAAATTAATTGCTCATCTTCATCCACCTCTCATTGCCTTATGGCTAAATCTTCTTCTAGTAATGACGATGGTAATGATCATAATAATGATAATGATAATATTGATGAAGAAGATGATGCGGAAAAGGTTAATGCTCTCCTACAAAATAATGGTCTAATAATTCTTAAAGCCCTCCCTAACAATAAAAATGCTCAAGCTATTCTCTTTGAAATTATGGAAACGCTAATTGAGCGCGGGGAGACTATTGAGGCCTTGGAAGCAAGCCTTGAAGAAAAGGGTAAGATCGAAAGAGATGATTCTATGGAAAAGGCATCGTTAGAAGATGCTCTTGAGGAAGAGCATGAGACTCGTGCTTCTCTAGAGGAGAAACTAGAATCTATCGAGGAGTCTCATAATGATATAATTGCTAAAATCATTAAAGAACGTGACCATGCTCATGCTAAATATAAAGTCACGAAAAATGAAAATACTAGATTAAATGATGAGCTTTCCAAGTTATCTTCTTCTACTCCTAAAGTTAATGATGCTTGTGCTACTAACTCCACTTCTTGTGAAGCATCTATTATGAAGGAGAATGTTGATCTAAGGGCTCAACTTAAGTTGCTAACTAGCAAGTATGAGAAGTTGGAAGCAAATCATGAAAAGCTATCTAGCTCTAATGATGAACTTCTAGCATCCTATGCTTGTCTTAAGTTAGCTCATGAGGCCATCACTACAAAGGTAACATCAAGTGAGCCTCATGTGGATATTAGCACAACTTTAATTAATAATGCTATATTGCCATGTGCTAGTCCTAGTAGTTCATCGACTAAGAATGTTCGTACATCATGTGATGAATTACTTGCTTTGCCTTGTTGCTCTAACAATGATGCATCTACCTCCTCTAGTACTTGTGTTGTCACTAACCATGTAGAGAAGAGAGACGAGCTCAAGGCCCAAGCCACTTCTTTGAAGAAAGGCTTGGAAAAGCGTCATGAGGGGAAGAGTGCACTTGACAACACGTTGAGTGTGCAACAATCCCCAAATGACAAGAGTGGACTTGGATCCAACTCCAACAACAAGTCCAAGTCCAACAAGAAGAAGGGCCAAGTTCAAGTCAAGAATCCGACCAAGATCACTTGCTTCAAGTGCAAGGTTGAAGGGCACCACATTCGGGATTTCCCAATGAAGAAGAAGCCTCTTAGTGAGAAGCAACTAGGGAAGAGGCCCCTTGCTCAATCTCATGGTGCACCATGTGTTGAACAAAGGCCACCTCCTAAGAATACTCGAGTCATTGCTCCTCAAGTTGAGGGGCCTATTAAGAAGAAGAAGAAGAGTCGGTGTTGCTACCTTTGCCGTGGCAAAGGTCATCTTGCTTCTTCATGCACTAACGGTACCTCTTCCTCTCCTATCATAATTGATGATGATTATTCTCTTGGGAAGGATAGAAGTGGCAATGTGTTTGCCAAGTATGTGGGAGCTCAAAGTGGTGTCAAGAAAAGCACCATTTGGGTTCCCAAACCTATTGTGACTAACTTCTTAGGACCCAACTTGGTTGGGGACCAACAAGCTTCAACTTGATCAATAGGTGTTATTGGAGGACATTGGTGACTTGGCTATTTTTGAAGAATTAAGGGATCTTCATGGTTTTATTTCTCAAGCCAAGTCAATTGGATTATCACCTACCTATCTCATATCCAATGCTTCCTCCTTGCGGTAACATGTATTTAACTCATATATACATTGAAAGTTGCTTGCTCCCTTGCATGTGTTAGTTTTGTTCCTAGCATGTGCTTGTATATGATATGCTACTTTCCTACTTGTCTTGTTATTCAAGGTTGTGTATGTTAAGTTGTGTATCATGTATGTGTAACTTTGTGTTGAGATTTATTGGATCTTGTGTTGATTTCAATTGGTTCTTTGAGATATTAATGGATTATCCCATTTTAGGGGAGTGATGTGCTTTGTGCACCTCACAAACCTAAAAATGTGTGTACATGAAGCACACCACCTAGTATTGATATTTCAATATTATCTAGTTACTATGTGGTATGTCATTTTCATGAGAAATTCAAATTCTACAATGTCCATTAATTTCTCTAGTTGGTCTCATTTGCCTCTTGTTTAAAAATAAAATGAATTATCACATTATGGGGGAGTAATGAGCTATGTGCATATTACAATCCCATAAAAATGTGAACATTTGAGGTTTGCCACTTAGATTTGATATTGTACATTATCTAATTCCTATGTGGCATGTTTGCTCAAACAAGTTCCATTTTTCCTTTGTGGTTACCCTTTGGTTCTTGTTTGTGTGAGTTTGTTTGGTGTGGTTTTTCTCTAATATGCATTTCCATATATTATGTGAGAAACCATTTGTTTCATCTTATTTTAACCATGGCTTTGCCGGTTGGTTCGAATAGTTGAAACTACCAACAAACCTTTTTCGAAATAAAACGCCATATTTCTCATTTCTTACGTTTTATTTCTTATCTCTTGCCATATGCTTATTTGTTGTGAAGTTGGTCTTGAACATCATTCCTTTATACCACCGATAAATATCTCTATATACTCCTTGTCCATGACAAGTGATACTAGTAATTGTGGTGGATTTTGTAAACCATCTTCACATTGGCTCTTGCGTTGATTTGCTTTATCTATTGCCTTCTTTGCCTTTTGAATGGATCCTATTTTTCAATTGGTAGTGTTTAGTGTTGTAAATAAAATATGGAGAGTAATGATCCCTTGTGCATGCATTATTGTATTCAAATGCAAATATCAAAGATAATGCATGACTATTGGGGGAGCATTCCTTTTTATTTAGAGCACTAACCTATCTATCAATTTTTGATCCTTTCAATTGGCATTTGATTCTTTATCTTGTGTTGGTACCTTCAATTGGTATTAATTGGAATTCAATATCTCCTCCATAGATATTTGTTCCAATTGATATTTATTGTGGGAGTCTTGATACCTTTTTGCTTTATCTTACTTTACTTGATTTCGGTCAAGCTTTATCCTCTTCTTGGTATCTTTTCTCCTAGTTGGTATTTTTTGTTTTTAATTGGTATCTTCCTTTCAATTGGTGTCTTATCGATCATTTGTTGTGTTGATTTGATTCCTTTTGATATCACACTTTATGTGTTGATGTGTTTTGGAATCAATCATTCGTTGATTTGATTTTTTCCTCAATCATGTGTTGATTAGGATTTTGATATAATTTGGACGACCTTTTTGTGTCACACCTTGGTGTGCTCTCTTCTTGGTTGATTTGGTATTTTTGTCCGAATTGTACCTTGTTTGGTTCTTGTAAGTTTATGTATGCATATTTACTAATATATATATTATATGGCATGCTAGCCTTTCTTGATCCAATATATAGGGGATACTCCACCGAATCCTAAATCGGCTAAGATGTGCATGAAAATCAATTTCATATCTATATGCACATATTTATATGGAGTGTTTCCTATATATTGTAGCTTATCTAACTACTATGGGACCCAATGAGTTTGGGAACCATTTTGTACTCTAATTGTGTTTTAGGTACAATGGAGATGCATTGGATGCTTGCCTCATTCATAAGGAAGGTGTTCTCACCGTGTGATTGTCGGAGCCAAGCTTTGATGACAAACCAACTCTCATCATCTTCATCGTCAATGCATCTCGGTAACAAGTATCCATCTCATGCATACCTTTCTAGTTTTCAACCTTGTGTAAGTTGCCTCTTGGCATGAAATCTCTTATATGCAATTGTTGTGGTTTTGGCCTTTTCCTTCACCTAATATATCTTTGTGATATGTGTTGAATTTGCAAAAACCTTTTCTTCAATTGATATTATTTCCTTGTGATACTTGTTGCCTAACTCAAAGCATATTCACTATCTCTTGTTCCCTTAGTGATATGTGTGATGCATTTGATATATTTGAAGTTCATTTATATACAATGAGATAAATTTGAGCTATGTGCTATGCTTTTAAGCAACAATCTCATTTGTATATTTATGACTTCCTTTTGGATACCTTGTTCTCCTTTCCCCGAACCATTTCGTATGTATATGTTTCTTTGCGGATGTATATCTTCGATGGTTTGTCTAATTAGAAACCTATACATATGAGAGAGGTCATCTTTTAGTTGGTATCCTAATTCTTTTGAGCTACCTTGTTTTCTTCTATAATTCTTTGATGGCTCCAAATTTGTCTCATGAGTGCTTGTCTTATTGTATATTGGTATCTTTGCACACTCATGTATTTCTTGAAGATCTTTGACCTCATGCCTACCATGGTCAGCATGTTGATCTTTCTTTGACTAAATGCTCTCACTAGCTTTTGGCATTTTCAATTGGTTTTAGGTTCCAATTGGTATCCCTAAGCTTGTGAACATATTTCTTTAAAAGATCTTCTTTTTTTCTCGGTTGGGCCTATCTTATGTTGAATTTTTGAAAATTGGTATCTCCTTTTGGTTCAACCATATCTTTGGTGCAAGTGCTATTATTTGCTCTTGCATTATGCACTCTTGCACTTGTTGCGGGTTCTAGATGATTTTGGGGAGCGAGGATGCCATATTTGTGCACTCCTCAATAGTGCATGAACATTGGTGAGCTTCTCCGTTTTTTATTTAGAACTCTTGCTTTGGATCTTTTTTATTGCTTTTCTCCTTTGTGGAGATGTTTAAAATGATTTCATCCTTTTTGCAATCTTTTGATCCTCAATATAGTTTGATTTCCTCTAATTTATTCATTAAAAGGGATTGCCATCACCTTTATGGAGGAACTCGTACTATATTGTCTCTCTAAATTTTTCTTCCCATTTCGGCAATCGATGCCAATGGGGGAGAAGTTTAGAGGGTTTAAGGGAATTTGGGTTTTATGCTTTTGTTGCATTTGCCATGCATGCGCTTGCATCCTTGCTCGTTTGTCTTGCAAGGATGCTCTATTCGTTATATAAACCCTCTTAAAAAGGGATTGTCATCAATTACCAAAATGGGGGAGATTAAAAGTGCATGGTTGCTCCCATGCATGGTTTTGGTAATTAATGACAATCTCTATGGACTAATATTTGTATTGAGATATATTTATAGGTGTGTCCATTTGAGTTGCTTGATCTCCATTTGTTGGAGTCAAGGCTAAGGGAAGAAAAGTTTGTGTTGATCAAGGCTTTGTGCGGGTTGATCATCACTCAAGTCCAAGTGAAGATATGCCGAAGAGTGCTTTCCCCATCTTGGTGTATGGGGGAGCGTCATGCGAATCTTTACCAAGCGAAGCGCAATCAAGAAAGATGCTGCATCTTGAGGAGATGAAGATCGTCTTCATCGACCTCGAGTGGATTAATGCGCAAGGCAAAGTTATGATCTTGATAGGGTTTCTATTTTACCAGTCTCATGTTGTTTAGTGAGAGACCGGGTTATATGATAGATAACCGTACTATCAAGAGGGGCTCTCAACCGAGTTTCGTGATCGTATCGTTCGTGAAGAGCTCAAACCTTTGCATCCTTGCATTCTTGCAATCATCTTTAGTGGTTCCTATTTGGCTTTTATCCATGGGAGAATTTAGAGCTTGTGTTCATCTCCATACCAAGCTCTAGTTCATCAAAAACGGATCTCATGATTATCTTATTGCGTTTTTGATATTGGAGGTTTTACCGGTTCGTCTTTTCCAAGAGAGGTCAAACTCTCTCCTTGTGTCTTCCTCCTCACCTGATGGACTATGATGTTTCTCTACATGATCTTGTAGATCTTTTCGTTGCGAATCCAACGAGCCCAAGATCATCGAAAATGGAGTCCGGATGAATAAGTTATGATTTTTCTCGTACCGGTGTTCTGCTGTTTTTCAGTGACCGGAAGTACCGGCCTCTCGGGCGGTACTACCGCTCGGAACTTCCGGAGGTACCTCCGGAGCCCAGTACCACTTACGAAATTTGGGTACTGGACTCAAACGGAAGTAGCACCGGAAGTAGTACCGGAACTTCCGCTAAACCGGAAGTACCGGTGCTCCCAGCGGTACTACTGCCCGGCACTTCCGGTGGTTCTTCCGGAGCCCAGTGCCGCTTGCGAAAGCTGGGTACTGGACTCTCAACGGAAGTGACACCGGAAGTTGATCCGGTACTACCGCTAAACCGGAACTACCGGCCTTGCGGGTATTCTCTCTAGCCGTTGGCAGGCTTTTTTTGGGTGGGCCGGAAGTACCGCCCTTTGGGCCGGTACTACCGGTCCTGCGGGTTTTCTTTGCTGGAGAGAGCCGTTGGGGGCTGTTTTTATGTGGGGCAGTAGTACCGCCCTTGGGCCGGTACTACCGGCCCTGCGGGAGTCTGAGCCCAACGGCCAGATTCTCAGGGCTCCTTTTAAGTGCCCCTTCTTCCCCTTTTGGTTAGAACACTTCTTCCAATCTTTTGAATCTCTTCAAGCTCTCTCTCCTCCATTGTTGCACATCCTTGTGAGCTTGATTCCTCTCAATCCCTCCAATGATTCTTGCCCAAACTTAGGGATTCAAGAGAGGAGATCTAGATCTACCATTCCACCAATCAAAATCTCCTCTAAGTGAGGGGAACCTAGTGGATCTAGATTTTGGGGTTGCTTTGTGTTCATCCCCTTTGTTCTTCCTCTCTTATTCCCCCAAAGCATTTGTTGCTTGGTTGGAATTTGAGAGTGAAGGACTTGACCACTTTGTGTGTTCTTGCCTCTTGCATTAGTTGCATCGGGTTGCTCTCCCTACGGTGATACGTGAGGATCGACGTTGAGAAGCTTGTTACTCTTGGGTGCATTGTGTTCCCAAGAGCTTTGTGCCTCTTGGGTGCATTGTGTACCCTAGACGGTTTGGAGGTGCCGCGAAGACTTCGAGTTGTGAAGCTTCGGCACGAGTTTGGGGGCCCCCAATTGAGTTGTGGGTGTGTGCCCCAAGAATGGTGTAAAAGGGCTCCGGAATCTGCCTCGAAGGATTCCGATAGTGGAAGGTGAACCAATCCCTTGGGTGAGGTTCATCGGAGAATAGGGTGAGGCCTTTGTGACATCTTGAGTAGGCCTCTTGTGGCGAGCTCACACCCCTCCAACGAGACGTACTCCCTTAACAAGGAGGAACTCGGGAATACATCCTCGTCTCCGCGTGCCTCGGTTATTTCTATACCCGAGCTTTTACTTATGCAATTTACATTGTGATAGCCTTCGTGCTTGAAGTTTATATCTAGCTATCACCTTGTTGCTTGCCTTGCTTAGCATAAGTTGTTGGTGCACATAGGTGAGCCTAGTAATTTAGGTTGTTGGCTTGTTAATTTAAACACATAGTTTTATTCCGCAATTATCAAGCCCCTAAATAGAAAAAGTGTTAATCGCCTATTCACCCCCCCCCCCCTCTAGGCGACATCCGGGACATAGCTTGTTCTTTCAAGGGTCCACATAAAATAACCAAGCAGAGCATAGAAATGCGTAATATCTTGATGCGATCTTTAAACATGTGTCCTTATCAAACTATGATGGCGATTCAGAATCTATGAGTCAAACACCAGCCGAAGTGTCGAACTACACACCATCTTGTAGTTACAAGGCAAGTTCATTATTACTCATGCCCGATTTCAAGTATTTTTATCAAATATTTCAACATATCTATATTGATCTATTACCTGCATTGAAATAAAAAGTTATTTTCTATAACTATGAGTTGACTATGTGGTGGGCAATAGAAACATGAATGGTTGATGATGTGGAGGTTCCATTGTACCTGGTTTATCTAGATATGATTAATAACAAATGTCTACAAGTATTCTCGTCTCATGTACATAGTGTTAACCACAAAGCTTTGTCTGGGCAGGGTGAGTTAGACAGATGTTTTTCCTTTCGCAATATCCTCGGACGGATAGAGCCAGATGGTTAGTCATCAATACGTGGGGGTGTGTACTCTCTCCATTCATTTGAGCCCATCAAATGGAATCGAAGCCCGTCTTGATATCAAGCTTGATGAGGATGGATGGCGTATATATAGGTCCGATGAATTCTCTTTGCATAGTTTCGCACATACATAAAATTGTCGCGAATGCGCTTTAAGACTTGGAGATGAGGGTGTGCGTGAAAGGGGTTAGTCTCATCTCCATCATCTTGGCAATAATCTTCGCAAGGTGCAGATAAAGCTATTAGGGTGGAAGTCTGAGATGGTCTCCGTCCCATCCTTCTTCGGAAAGAGGGCAATTTTGGCAGAGTTAGGTTAATGAAAGTTTTCCTCATGGAGTTGACAACTTGCATAAAATCATTCTTCACAGTAGGCCAACATGTCCTTTAAAAAAGCACTTGTGAAGCCACTGGGACACTTTGGGAGCGGGTGCTTCATCGGAAGGCATTGACTTGATAGTTTTGGGTGTCTTCTCCAACGATTTTTCTCCTGAGGCTAGAAAGATCACAAGCAAGGACCTGCATGGAAGGCCAATTGAAATCTCGGTGATTAGGGGGGGGGGGGGGCTCTCTTCATAGTGTCGACAAAGAGATAAATTGTTGAGATACCAAATACATGTCTTAAAGTGAGCTGATTTTTAAGGATATCGGTGATGAAGCATTGAACGAGAAAAAATTAACATGAGGTAAAACGAAGCCATCGTTAACTAAAGCGATCATCAATCGAATTTGAAGCGAATGTAGGATCTTTGATGCGAAAGTAGGTAGGCTACTTCGAAATCATGCAATGGTATGTTGCTAAGATGGACGGAAACCTCCATGTGGCACCATTTGTCCCGCCATGAAGAGAGACCCCTCACCCTGGCTCGAATAGCATCGTCATGTGGGCAACCCTAGAAGCTCGCCTTATGGACTGAACAAAATCCCTGGGTAAAACGTGCAACTTAATTCGACAGTTCAATCTACTCCCTCTGATTTGATTTATGTGTAGGGCAGAAAAACAACTAACCACGTACAACTCATAACACAAGTCACAAGTATATTTTTACTTGCTTCCTTTAAGGCCCCGCTAGCTTGGCTCAGCGTTTTTTAGTCAAAACGACAGGAAAAAATTTACGGACCACCAGAGGTCCCGCTAAAAATATTGCCCGAGCGGTGTAAAGAGTTACGGTCCGTAAAATTAAACGACAAGCCAAGCGGGCCCTAAACGAAAGTTTGAGAAATCGAACAAATGGTGAGTTTAGCAAAATCGAGTATTTTTTCTCTCCAAATACAAATGTTCTTCTGAGGGCTGAAATATGCGAAGCTTTGCATATTGATACGGAAGCATTATCGGATAAAATATCTTGGTCTTCCTGCGTTGGTGGGAGCGGATAGAAGTGACTGCTTCTTACATTTTGTAGAGAGAATTATTCGGAGGATTAATGGATGGAAGGAGAAGCAACTATCAACTGGTGGGAAAGAAATCTTGTTAAAAGCAGTGGCACAAGCTATTCCAGTGTATGCGATGTCGGTGTTTCAAATACCGAAAGGCGTGTGTAAACGTATGATGGATGCTATGGCTAAATTTTGGTGGTTGGTGATGATAATAGCAATAAAATGCATTGGTTTGCATGGTGGAAGCTTTGCTATCCGAAAAATAAAGGGGGCATGGGCTTTAGAGATTTTCACTCTTTCAATTTAGCTATGCTCGCCAAACAAGTTTGGAGACTTATTAATGAGCCTGATTCTTTGTGTGCAAGAGTTTTACGTGCCAAATACTACCCTGATGGAGACATTTAAAGGCTGGACCGAAGGTGGGATCATCATTTACTTGTCAAAGTATTGTTGCAGGTCTAGCTACTTTTAAGCGAGGATTGATTTGGAGAGTCGGGAATGGTGATAAAATCAAGATATGGAGTGACCCATGGATTCCTTCGAGTCCGGATAGGAAAATTATCTCACCAAGAGGAGCCGTTTTATACACTATGGTATCCGAGCTTATTAATCCTATAACAGGTTACTGGGATGAGCAACTGTTGAACACTATTTTTAATTCAGTTGATGTTAGTAGAATCATGCAAATTCCGTTAAACAACCAGGGGTTTGATGATTTTATTGCTTGAAATTTTACTAAACATGGAAAATATACAGTTCGGTCAGGCTATCATTTACAATGGAGGCATCAGTTTGGGGCACATGCGGGTCAGCTAGCGTTGCCAGGAAGCTCAGATAATAATCCAGTATGGAAAATCCTTTGGAAATTAAAGATACCAAGTAAGGTTAAGATATTTTTGTGGCGTGCACTACATGGAATTGTGCTCTAAAATGTATTTTAGCAAATCGCCACATAGGGGACAGTGGGGCGTGTCCAATTTGCAACGAGGATGCGGAGGATGTTCTCCATCTCCTATTTTTATGC
Source organism: Puccinellia tenuiflora (assembly GCA_012064385.1). Taxonomy (NCBI): domain Eukaryota; kingdom Viridiplantae; phylum Streptophyta; class Magnoliopsida; order Poales; family Poaceae; genus Puccinellia; species Puccinellia tenuiflora. The sequence goes on from QRDG01000802.1 coordinate 572,575, forward strand.
CCAGCGGCGAAAGAGGTTTGGTGTGCTTTGGGGATGCAGCAGTTTCATAGAGGATGCTACACACGTGGATAGAGAAGGCTCGGCGGTGCTTGAGTACTTGTTGCGTATTCAAGGAAATATTATGCCAGGCTTCACTATGGTGAATTGGAAATGAATTATGTCAGTTGCGTGTTGGTACCTTTGGTGGCTACGTCGACGAAGGGTACGCAATGAAGTTGTCCCCCCAGTTAATAAATGTAAAATGTCTATACTATCCATAGCAGCTAATGCGGCAAAGATTTCTGATAAAATCACTGTTGACTCATCTGCAAAGTGGACGAGGCCATCTCCTAGACAGATAAAGCTTAATGTTGATGCTTCTTTTCATGAAGACGTTCATGCAGGAGCTGTGGGGGCTGTTCTTCGAGATTTCCAAGGTACGTTCATAGCAGCGGCAACAAAGTTCTTACCACATGTTGCATCTCCATCAATGGCAGAAGCAATTGCAATGAAGGAAGGCTTAACTCTGGCGAATGGAATGGGATTTTCTAGAATACAAGCTGAATCAGATTCGATTGAAACAATCGAAGCATGCACAGGAGAAGAAGCTTGGTGTAATGAATCTTCTGCTATTTTTGCAGACTGTGTCGATCTGGTTGCGTCTATCGGTAGTGTTTCTTTTAATCATTGTTTGAGGGAAGCAAACAAAGTGTCTCATGAGTTAGTTAAAGATAATTTTTTAAATAAAGTTTCTTGTAATTGGGTCGACGAACCTCCTAGTTTTATTGTTGACAGTCTCATAAACAATGTAATTGTGGTTGGTATTTAATAAAGCTCACAGCAGGACGGAGTCCTGTTGTTTCCCTCAAAAAAGGTTTGAGAAATGCCGAACGGAAATGTGCTTCCCTTCAACGAAAGTTTGAGAAAATGCCGAACGGAAATAAAGAGATGGGTCGTTACACGCATCGCTTCAACATCTACTACGCTCCAGTGGACACCGGCCAAACACCCCTCGACATTTCTCTCTCCAAGCGAACGGACCAACACACGCGCGTTCCAAACCAGCAAAATCACAAGTTGGGGACCGACCGCCGACCGCCGAGATGATCATCCGGCGGTCCATGATCCAGTCCGTACGTCTCACGTTCCCAGACTCACTCCACAACACTACGGGAAACAGCCAAGTCGCCGACGGCCTTTTTATACGCCGACGGCCAAATGTCGGGGCCGTCGGCGTATAATCGAAGCCGAGAAAGCCGACGGACGGCCCGTCGGCGTAAGAAACCCCGTCGGCGTAGACATATATACGCCGACGGCCGCCGTCGGCGTCAATTCAACCGTCGGCGAAAGAGGCCCCACTAACGGCCGCCACGACGGTTAAGAAACGGCCGTTTCCCCTGTGGAGCTACGCCGACGGTTATGCCGTCGGCGTATATGCAACGAATACGCCGACGGCATAACCGTCGGCGTATATGTATTTTTTTTATTTTTACTTATTTCTTTATTTACTTTTATTTATTTCTGTATATAATATTTATGTATAAATTGGGTCTGTAATTTATGTATTAATTGGGTCTATAATTCCCGTCCTTATTTCTGTATCCCACCCGCATAAAATAACGGTTTGATTCTTCCGGAACCCGCATGAACTTAGCGTTTGAACGGTTCGATCTCGAGAAAGAGGAACAACATATGAAAAAATATAGGTGGGCACACACACACACACAACATTCATCTATCAGAATCATTCCCAGCACTTGCCTTTTCTGATGGATGGGCTGCCAAAGAGAACCGGAGAGACCAAACAAACATCGTCAAATGCACCGTAGGACTATATGAGGGGAATCCGAATGCTTTGTATACCAGTCGATGCACTTGGATGATTTGTAGATAGAACAAAACACCCGGTATCCCCATCATACGGCCCTACGGTGGCTCCTGAGAGCCTGCATATCAAATGCACCGTAGGACCATATGAGGGGAATCCGAATGCTTTGTATACCAGATGAGTACACACAGAGTGACGAACATGTCTGAGAGGTGGGCTATATATAGGGTCGTGTGGCTTACGAAGTGGTTGGGATAGTGTGCTGATCCAACGGCTCACGATCGCTCGAAAGAAACACACCGCTGATCCAACGGCTCACAAGCGCTCGAAGGAAACACACGATCCGTGTGCTTGCTGCTGATTGGACGTACTACATGCCCGCTGATCGATCGGCTCACAAGCGCCAGAAAGAAACACACCGCTGATCCAACGGCTCACAAACGCTCGAAGGAAACACACGATCCGTGTGCTTGCTGCTGATTGGACATACTACATGCCCGCTGATCGATCGGCTCACAAGCGCCAGAAAGAAACACACCGCTGATCCAACGGCTCACAAACGCTCGAAGGAAACACACGATCCGTGTGCTTGCTGCTGATTGGACATACTACATGCCCGCTGATCGATCGGCTCACAAGCGCCAGAAAGAAACACACCGCTGATCCAACGGCTCACAAACGCTCGAAGGAAACACACGATCCGTGTGCTTGTTCCTAAGGGCATAAATACCCACGACCTCGTCCCCGGTTCGAGCCAACCAGTCGCCCTCCTCCACACGCCGCCGTCTCCACGCGCTGCTTCTCCTCCGCGCCGGCCTTTCCGATGCCCCTTTTGATCAACCCGGATGGCGATGTCCGGGACTGGCATCCGCCGGGCTGGCACTGGGAGAGGCTACCTTCCGGGGCGGGGACCTTGGTGAGGGATCCAGGTCGCATCGTCGATCCGGATCTTCTTTGGTGGTATTGGCCACGGAATGTGTTCAGAGCGCCGGCCCCCGAGGAGGTGGTACGTCGCCGTATTAGGGAGGAGGACGAGCACGTCCTTCGCTACATGCATTTGTTCAATAATCCAAGTAACAGGCGTTGGTCGCTACTTCAGAATCCTTATGACGCGAGCGAGTCTCTCATGGTTCCGGCTCTTTGGAAGCAGAGCGTCCGCCGCTCAGCTCCGCGCGGCTTAGGACCTGGTCGTAGTTAGTTTGAGTACCTATGTTCAGTACTGTGTGTGTTCTCATCTATGTTGAGTACTATGTTGAGTGTTGTGTGTGTGTGCCCACCTATGTTTTCTTCATATGTTGTTCCTCTTTATCCAGGCGTTTTGTTTCGTTCCGAAGTTATTTTTGCATGATATGTGTGTAAGTGTGTTTGAATGTGTGATTCACCAAATGGTGCAAGACATAGATCACCGGTGTGACCTTCCTCACGTTCGGGCACTTAGAAGATTTCTGGAGGCTGAACTGTCCCGCTGCGGCTATACCGGGGGCTAGAATGTGCCAAATAGTGCCAAGCCTGGTTCTCCATGTGTATAGTACCTAAACAAACCTAAACCTATGAAAAAGTACATTGGTGGAACCTCGCGCGGAGAAATCTAGGGGGATAGATCGCCGTTGCCCACAGACCCGCCGTTTCGAGGGGGGGGTGGGGGGAATGACCTCCGGAGCATCGGAATCCCACCAAAACTTGCATGTGGACCTATGATATGTGTGGAAGTGTGGTGTAAGGTTTAATGGTGCAATACATAGCTTCCCGGTGTGTCTTTCTTCATGTTCGGGCGATAACACGTGCCAGAATTCCATGAACACAGTTAGCTCCGAAACCCTAATATGTCGAGGGAGGGGGGTTGAAGACGTAGAGTACTTGTCATAATGCAAACAGACTTCTCGTACAACAAGTGCATGGACAACTACGTGAGGAAACAACATAAAATAACGATTCCATATTTGTGTGATTATGCTCTTCGGCTACTTTCTTATGCTTCTTTGTCCAATCAGGAGAAAGAGGAACAACATCTAATGAAACAACAGAAGAAAATGCAAGAAGAAAAACACTAGAAGAGCAGAAGCGTCGTGAAAAGGAAGAAGCTGAGACGGGGAAACAACATGAAATAACGATTCCATATTTAACAAACACCACGTCTTCCAGGAGAGCCGATGCTTTCATGTGGTGTCGTCAGATGGAACGCAAACAGACTTCTCCTACAACAAGTGCATGGACAACTACGTGAGGAAACAACATGAAATAACGATTCCATATTTGTGTGATTATGCTCTTCAGCTACTTTCTTATGCTTCTTTGTCCAATCAGGTGCGATGATGGAATGAAGACACTTGCCACAACTCAAGTCAAGAGAATGAATCACATAAACTAGGAAAGGCAAGAAGAAACACTAGAAGAGCAGAAGCGTCGTGAAAAGGAAGAAGCTGAGACGGGGAAACAACATGAAATAACGATTCCATATTTAACAAACACCATGTCTTCCAGGAGAGCCGGTGCTTTTATGTGGTGTCGTCAGATGGAACGCAAACAGACTTCTCCTACAACAAGTGCATGGACAACTACGTGAGGAAACAACATAAAATAACGATTCCATATTTGTGTGATTATGCTCTTCAGCTACTTTCTTATGCTTCTTTGTCCAATCAGGTGCGATCGACGTCGTATAACCAGAAGAGGCACTGAGAGAACAGAAGAGATGTGAGAAAAGAATATGATGGAATGAAGACACTTGCCACAACTCAAGTCAAGAGAATGAATCACATAAACTAGGAAAGGCAAGAAGAAACACTAGAAGATCAGAAGCGTCGTGAAAAGGAAGAAGCTGAGACGGGGAAACAACATGAAATAACAATTCCATATTTAACAAACACCACGTCTTCCAGGAGAGCCGATGCTTTCATGTGGTGTCGTCAGATGGAACGCAAACAGACTTCTCCTACAACAAGTGCATGGACAACTACGTGAGGAAACAACATGAAATAACGATTCCATATTCGTATGATTATGCTCTTCAGCTACTTTCTTATGCTTCTTTGTCCAATCAGGTGCGATCGACGTCGTATAACCAGAAGAGGCACTGAGAGAACAGAAGAGATGTGAGAAAAGAAGATGATGGAATGAAGACACTTGCCACAACTCAAGTCAAGAGAATGAATCACATAAACTAGGAAAGGCAAGAAGAAAAACACTAGAAGAGCAGAAGCGTCGTGAAAAGGAAGAAGCTGAGACGGGGAAACAACATGAAATAACGATTCCATATTTGTGTGATTATGCTCTTCAGCTACTTTGTTATGCTTCTTTGTCCAATCAGGTGCGATGATGGAATGAAGACACTTGCCACAGCTCAAGTCAAGAGAATGAATCACATAAACTAGGAAAGGCAAGAAGAAGAAACACTAGAAGATCAGAAGCGTCGTGAAAAGGAAGAAGCTGAGACGGGGAAACAACATGAAATAACGATTCCATATTTAACAAACACCACGTCTTCCAGGAGAGCCGGTGCTTTTATGTGGTGTCGTCAGATGGAACGCAAACAGACTTCTCCTACAACAAGTGCATGGACAACTACGTGAGGAAACAACATAAAATAACGATTCCATATTTGTGTGATTATGCTCTTCAGCTACTTTCTTATGCTTCTTTGTCCAATCAGGTGCGATCGACGTCGTATAACCAGAAGAGGCACTGAGAGAACAGAAGAGATGTGAGAAAAGAAGATGATGGAATGAAGACACTTGCCACAACTCAAGTCAAGAGAATGAATCACATAAACTAGGAAAGGCAAGAAGAAGAAACACTAGAAGAGCAGAAGCGTCGTGAAAAGGAAGAAGCTGAGACGGGGAAACAACATGAAATAACGATTCCATATTTGTGTGATTATGCTCTTCAGCTACTTTCTTATGCTTCTTTGTCCAATCAGGTGCGATGATGGAATGAAGACACTTGCCACAACTCAAGTCAAGAGAATGAATCACATAAACTAGGAAAGGCAAGAAGAAACACTAGAAGATCAGAAGCGTCGTGAAAAGGAAGAAGCTGAGACGGGGAAACAACATGAAATAACGATTCCATATTTAACAAACACCACGTCTTCCAGGAGAGCCGATGCTTTTATGTGGTGTCGTCAGATGGAACGCAAACAGACTTCTCCTACAACAAGTGCATGGACAACTACGTGAGGAAACAACATAAAATAACGATTCCATATTTGTGTGATTATGCTCTTCAGCTACTTTCTTATGCTTCTTTGTCCAATCAGGTGCGATCGACGTCGTATAACCAGAAGAGGCACTGAGAGAACAGAAGAGATGTGAGAAAAGAAGATGATGGAATGAAGACACTTGCCACAACTCAAGTCAAGAGAATGAATCACATAAACTAGGAAAGGCAAGAAGAAGAAACACTAGAAGAGCAGAAGCGTCGTGAAAAGGAAGAAGCTGAGACGGGGAAACAACATGAAATAACGATTCCATATTTGTGTGATTATGCTCTTCAGCTACTTTGTTATGCTTCTTTGTCCAATCAGGTGCGATGATGGAATGAAGACACTTGCCACAGCTCAAGTCAAGAGAATGAATCACATAAACTAGGAAAGGCAAGAAGAAGAAACACTAGAAGATCAGAAGCGTCGTGAAAAGGAAGAAGCTGAGACGGGGAAACAACATGAAATAACGATTCCATATTTAACAAACACCACGTCTTCCAGGAGAGCCGATGCTTTTATGTGGTGTCGTCAGATGGAACGCAAACAGACTTCTCCTACAACAAGTGCATGGACAACTACGTGAGGAAACAACATAAAATAACGATTCCATATTTGTGTGATTATGCTCTTCAGCTACTTTCTTATGCTTCTTTGTCCAATCAGGTGCGATCGACGTCGTATAACCAGAAGAGGCACTGAGAGAACAGAAGAGATGTGAGAAAAGAAGATGATGGAATGAAGACACTTGCCACAACTCAAGTCAAGAGAATGAATCACATAAACTAGGAAAGGCAAGAAGAAGAAACACTAGAAGAGCAGAAGCGTCGTGAAAAGGAAGAAGCTGAGACGGGGAAACAACATGAAATAACGATTCCATATTTGTGTGATTATGCTCTTCAGCTACTTTCTTATGCTTCTTTGTCCAATCAGGTGCGATGATGGAATGAAGACACTTGCCACAACTCAAGTCAAGAGAATGAATCACATAAACTAGGAAAGGCAAGAAGAAACACTAGAAGAGCAGAAGCGTCGTGAAAAGGAAGAAGCTGAGACGGGGAAACAACATGAAATAACGATTCCATATTTAACAAACACCATGTCTTCCAGGAGAGCCGGTGCTTTTATGTGGTGTCGTCAGATGGAACGCAAACAGACTTCTCCTACAACAAGTGCATGGACAACTACGTGAGGAAACAACATAAAATAACGATTCCATATTTGTGTGATTATGCTCTTCAGCTACTTTCTTATGCTTCTTTGTCCAATCAGGTGCGATCGACGTCGTATAACCAGAAGAGGCACTGAGAGAACAGAAGAGATGTGAGAAAAGAAGATGATGGAATGAAGACACTTGCCACAACTCAAGTCAAGAGAATGAATCACATAAACTAGGAAAGGCAAGAAGAAGAAACACTAGAAGATCAGAAGCGTCGTGAAAAGGAAGAAGCTGAGACGGGGAAACAACATGAAATAACGATTCCATATTTAACAAACACCACGTCTTCCAGGAAGAAGCTAGGGTTTTCTCAAAAGTTGCAAAAGTTGGGATATATGTGTGTTTTCATTGTACCTAGTGACTAACCTAACCCAACCAAGCAAAAAGATCCACTTAGCTAGCCACTTTCGACGCCCGTATCGGTCGTAGACGGAAAAGCTAGGGTTTTCTCCAGCGGATCTAGGGTTTCGTCGGAGAGGGGCTCCGGAGCATCGGAACCCCACCATAAGCTAGGGGGTGCCATATCACATGTGTACAAGTATGTTTTGGGTTGTATATTTTTTTATTTCTGCATCCCACCCGCATAAAATAACGGTTTGATTCTCCAGCGGGTCTAGCAAGGGTTTCGCAAGAGAGCGGCTCCGGAGCGTCGGAACCCCATCAAAAAATTTGGGAATATTTTTTTGTTGGTTTTGGAATATTTAATAATATTATTGTGGAGTACAACTAAAATTGTGATTACCTTATTGCAATTAAAAAGGAAAATAGAATTAAAAAAAAGGATACACCGACGGCCTTTTTATACGCCTTTTTGTTCACCGGATCTAGGGTTTCGCCGGAGAGGCGCTCCGGAGCGTCGGAACCCGACCAAATTTTTGAGAATATTATTTTTTTGGTTTTGGAATATTTAATAGTATAGTTGGAATATTTAATATTTAATAGTAAAAGTGTGCGATTAAAAAGGGAAAATTGGAATTAAAAAAATAGATACGCCGACGGCAGTATATACGCCGACGGCATTGCCGTCGGCCTATATACAACCCTAATTAATGCCAGGGTTCCCCTGGTCGGGAGACACCCGAATCAAAAATCCCCAAATCTTTCTCCCGCGCCGTCGCCTCCTCTCGCGCCGCCGCCTGCTCCCCGTGCCGCCGTCCGGCCGCCGCCCGCTCCCCGCGCCGCCGCCCACCCGCACGCATCGCTGCGGCCGCCGCCGCCGCTCCTCACCCTCCCCACCTCCTCCCTCCCCGGCCGTCCCTCTCCTCCTTCCTCCGCGGCCGCCCTCTCCTCCCTCCCCTCCCTCTCCGGCCTCCCTCTCCGGCCTCCCTCCCTCCCCGGCCGCCCCACCTGCTCGCTCCCTCCCCGGCCGCCCCGACACCTCCCTCCCTCCCCGGCCTCCCCTCCTCCCCGCCACCCAGCTCCACCTCCAAGCAGCTGCGCCGCCACCCAGCTCCACCTCGACGCCTAGCTCCACCCGCCCCTCCCTCCCCGGCCACCCCCTGCTCTCCGGCACCCTGCAGCAGGTAATTTTTCTTTTTTTCATTTTAGACAGTATTTGTATATTAGATTTTAGACAATATTTGTATTTTAGATTTTAGACATTACATGTTTAGATTTTAGATTTTAGATTTTAGGCAGTACATGTTTAGATTTTAGACAATATTTAGATTTTAGATTTTGACCTGAGCGAGAGGAAAAGCGAGGAGGAGCGCTTTGCTGCAACAAATGAGTCGAGTCGAGATGTCGAGTCAACATTTTTTTGGTGACTCATCGACTAGTCGTCGACTAGTCTTGACTAGTCGCTCGACTCAAAATCCATGTTTTTTAGTTTGTATTTTGGTTTTTAATTAGACATTGTTGCATGATGGTACATGTCAAAAGCCAAAATCAAAAACACATATTATGATATTTTTGTGACATATAAGGCAAAAGTCAAAATTAAGCTCAACCAAACAGAACCTTAGTCAAAATTAAACAGACATGTTTTTTTGACATATGTGTTTTTCATTTTAATTTATTTCATGATTTTGGTTCATTTTAGCTCATTTTGTTCATTTTAGATCATTTTAATTTAGTGTGCTAATGATTAATGTTTGTGCTTTTTCAGACGACGTAGCTTCTCACCAGCCAGCACCGCCGGTCCCGCGTGTCGTTGCGGGGCTTCTTCTCCGGCCACTTATCACGCTTCGAGGGTATAACTCTTTCGCCTCTCTTGTTGCATAGGTTTATTTTTGTCTAGATCACCAAGTCAGTCGCGTAACCCGAGTCAGATCCCATCCGGAAGAGATACAAATTTATAAATATGCATGATTGTCCATCTTTGCATATTTATAACCGTACCTCTTCCGGATTGTCCACGTTTTGGACAACCCGAGTATGTGTAGATCGAGTCGTGTTCCGTGTTCTACCCCTTCCTGAGACGGATTTCGGCATCACCTCCCCGTTGTTCTTCGGATGCACACCCTCTCGGCTTGACAAGCTCGAGACGTGTATTCTGAAGAACAGCGGGGAGGTGCTGCCGAAATTCCGTCTCGGGTCGGGGTAGAACATGGAACACGACTCGATCTACACATACTCGGGTGGGATAGGCCTTCCTATTAGAAGCTTAGGTGAACCGTCGCATGTTCTAAAAGATAAAATTTGGCCGTAATAAATTGGTGACATTGAATAAATTTACGGTGACATTGCATGCATTTAATTTCATGTTATTATTATTTGGCTCATAATAAAGCAGAGGTTTGGCTCATAGTAAAGCAGAGGATGACTGATAATGGGTGGATGTACAGTGGCCGAACTAGTGCGCTTGACAGAACAGACGAGTGGGTAGGGAAGACCAATTTGTTAGTGAAGGAGTTAGCGCGTGGTTCAAAGTCAGGCATTCGTCCAAACTGCCCTTGCGCTCGTTGCAAGTTGCGTAAACGTCAGGGAAAGGATGAGATGACTAAACACCTATGGTCGTATGGGTATATGCCGAACTTCGTCACGACAGTCGACTTTGATGAGTACGAACGCGAGAATGGTAGGGTGATGCGGCAGCGGATCAATGGCAATGAAGATGATGGGATTAGAAACTGGCTAGAAGATCTCCGTGATGGCGACGTGCCAGATTCGCCACCCTCACAGGAGGAACCGCCAGAACCGGAGGAGCCTCGCGAACCAGAGGACCCGGAGCCAACCGCGAAGGCCTTCATTGATATGATGGCTTCGGCTCAGAGGCCTCTGTACGAGGGTGCAAAAATTTCTCAGCTCGATGCCATCTCGCAAGCACTAGCCAGAAAGCTCGAGCACGGCAACACCCGTTCATGCTTTGAAGGGCATCTGGAAACATTTGGTAACATGTTGCCCGATGGGCATTGTCTTCCTAAAAACATGTACGAAACGAAGAAAATCCTGCGAGATCTCAGCATGGATTATGAAAAGATAGATTGTTGTCCAAAAGGATGCCTTTTGTTTTGGAAACAGTTTGCGGAGGACAAGTACTGTAGCATGTGTGGGGCCTCTAGGTATCATGAGGTAAACAGAGCCGATGGTCAGGTAACGCAGACAAAAGTCGCCATTAAGATTCTTCGTTACCTCCCATTCATAGACAGAATCAAGCGGCTTTACATGAACAAAGAGACCGCTACACAGATGCAGTGGCACAAGACGGGGAAGAGGTACAAGGATGAGCACGGACGGGTAAAGATGGGACATCCATCTGATGGTACGGCATGGGCTAACTTTGATATGAAGCACCCCGATAAGGCTGCAGAGGCTCGAAACGTCAGAATCGCGATAGCCACCGATGGATTCAATCCATATGGTATGTCGACTGCCTCGTACAGCTGCTGGCCTGTGTTTGTTATTCCGCTCAATCTCCCTCCCGGAGCCCTAATGCAAAGGAAGACCATATTCCTGTCGCTGATCATTCCAGGTCCTGAATACCCGGGGAAGAATTTAAGTGTGTACATGCAACCGATTGTGGATGATCTGAACCACTCTTGGCACCACGGGACGTTGACATATGATCGTGCATCGAAGACCAACTTCTTGATGAAGGTTTGGTTCCACAATTCCATGCACGACATGCCCGGGTATGCCCTATTCTGCGGATGGTGTACAGCTGGTAAGTGGCCATGCCCAGTGTGCAGGAACCGACTTGAGTTCATTTGGCTAAGCGCGGGTATGAAGTTTTCCGCGTTTGACAACATAGACAGTTCCTCAAAAGAGGGCATCGGTATAGAGAAGACAAAAGGAACTTCAAGAAGGGTAGAGTTGAGCATGAAGTAAAAGATATACCAACTTTTGATGGTGCAGCTGTTGATGCCGAGCTACGTGCTCTCGTGCCTGCTAAGGGAAAAGGCCCACGGTATGTGGGATATGGTGAGACGCACAACTGGACTCACGTGGCAGGCTTGACGCAGCTCGAATATTACAAGGACCTCGAACTTCCCCATAGCATCGATGTGATGCACACCGAAAAGAATGTCGCAGAGTCCCTCTTTCACACAATCCTGAACATTCCGGAGAAGTCGAAGGATAATGTTAAGGCTAGAGTCGATATCAAGAAGATATGTGATAGGAAGAGTTTACACATGAAGCCACCTGAAGGCCGTCGAAAGAACTGGTTCAAGCCGCATGCCGACTTCTGTCTTAATAGTATGCAAAAGTCTGAGGCATTCTCTTGGCTCAAATTCGTCGTGATGTTCCCGGATGGCTATTGTTCAAATATAAGTAAGGGAGTCAATATAAAAACGGGGAAAGTCACCGGGCTCAAGAGTCACGACTATCATATATGGATTGAGCGGCTGCTACCGGTGATGGTTCGAGGGTATCTCCCCGACCGTATCTGGCGAGTGCTCGCGGAGTTGAGCCATTTCTTCCGCACGCTCTGTGCTAAGCAGATATGTCCACTGATTATTCAGAAGCTGCATGACCTTGTGCCGGAGTTGCTATGTAACTTAGAGATGATATTTCCGCCAGGCTTCTTTACTCCGATGGCACATCTTGTTGTGCATCTAGCGAACGAGGCACTCATGGGTGGACCGGTGCAGTTTCGTTGGCAGTTTTGTATTGAGAGAGAGTTCAAGTATATTCGAACCAAATGTGGAAACAAAAATAAGATTGAAGCATGCATAGCTGAGGCAACTATCCTCCAGGAGATGACAGATGCCAGGCTAACGTACTATCCCGATGATGTTCCCACAATGCATAACCAGGCCTCTCGGTACAACATCGACGAGCCCAAGCTAGACCCCAAGCTCGCCCTCTTCCAGTTTCCCGGTGGCAAGGCCGGTGGCGCAAAAAGGTATACCTTGAGCAATGAAGAGCTGGAGTGCATAATGCTCTATGTGCTTATGAACATGAATGAAGTGGTCCGCGACGGGGAGGAGGAAGACGGCAGTTTCCTTAGGTAAAATGGTGAACAAATTAGTTTGCAATTACTAACTCGGTTTTGGTCTAATACGTATTTTCTCCTTTTAGCCAATTCACGGATGAAATGTGGTCGGGAGCATCAGAGGGACCCGATGAAGCCGAGCTGGACACTCTTTTGAAAGAGGGTGCCCCCGGAAAGAAAAAATTCACGGCTTGGTTCAGGGAAAAGGTAATTTCTAACCTGTCCCTTCTACCTTGCAATCCGTGTCTTGTACCTCCTACTAATGCACAAACAATTTGTACTTGTAGGGAGCTGATCCCAACATTGTGATGTCGGATGAGTTGAGATGTGTCTCCCAAGGTTGTAACCGTAGAGTCGAGATGTATGAGAAGTATGATGTGAATGGGTACCGCTTCCATACAGAGTTTCACCAGAACAGTCGGCCAAATGCAAAGACTATAAATACCGGGGTCTTCACCAAAGGAGCCGGTGAATTTGATTACTACGGAAAGTTACAGAACGTATACGAGCTGACGTTCAATAACACGAACATAGAACTCAAACTTGTTGTGTTCAAATGCCACTGGTTCGACCATGTTAATGGACATAGAAGTACCCCTTCCATTGGGTTAGTTGAAGTTAAGCCTTCAACCACCTACGAGGGTTCCGATGTCTTTGTTGTGGCTCACCAAGCGAGGCAAGTTTATTATTTGCCCTACCCATGCAAGAAAGAGGGACTCATTGGGTGGGAAGTCGTGTTCCATGTATCGCCACATGGTAAGCTACCCATGCCCTCCGAAGACGATTACAACAACATTGACCCTAAAACATACGAGGGGATTTTCTATCAAGAGGAACAAACCTTTGGGGAGTTTGGTATACAAGGTCTTGAGGACCGCGAGGACAATGCACAGATAGGTGGTGACTTAGTGGTGGATGTAAAGGACATAGATGTTCTCAACAAGTTTGATCGTGATGACGATGATGAGCCTCCACCGTGCGATGAGGTTCCAATTTATACACGTGATAGTGATGTTGATAGTGATGATGAGAACCCAAGACATAACTATGAGAGTGATGGTGAGGGTCTTTTATGTCTTTATTATGTCTTTTATTATGTCTTCTACATTTTATTATGTCTTTATTATGCTTAATATTTATTTTTCAACATGCTTATTAATTGCCCTTGTACATGCTTATTATGCTTATTAATTGCCCTTTCTACATTTTATTATATTTTTATCATGCTTATTAATTGTTTACCCTTTCTCAATGCAGGTGATTGAGCAAGATGAGCAGCGGCAAAGAGTCATCGGGCTCTCACGCGGTCGGAGATGGGTACCTCGGGCTCTCCGGGTGTGTTTGGATGAGTTTGAACTATGTTTGTGCCATTTCGACTTTGTATGAGTGTAATTTTGGTTTATATTTGTCATTTGAAGTTTCTATGATGGTATGGTATATATATGTATGATATTATGTGAGTTCTGTGATGTTTTGTATTTATGCAATTTTATTTGTATTTAAAATGTGCTGTAAACCAGCATCCAAAAAAACCTGCAGTATGGTCACCCATACGCCGACGGCAATGCCGTCGGCGTAGGATGCCTGCCAGGCACACAGGAAACGGCCACGTCACCTTATGGTGACACATACGCCGACGGCATTGCCGTCGGCGTAGGAACCTACCAGACGCGCAGGGGTGGGGCCAGGCTGTCAGGAGCTGGCTTATACGCCGACGGCAAACGCCGTCGGCGTAGTGTGCCTGTCGGACGCACATGAGCAAGCCACGTCGACAAGTACGCCGACGGCATTGCCGTCGGCGTATGACATGTTGACGGAAACGGAGGCGGACGGCGTCTTGTGGGTCCCACCTACCATACGCCGACGGCTGTCGTATACGCCGACGGCTTGTATCGTACGCCGACGGAAGGATACGCCGACAGCCATACGCCGACGGCGGCCGTCGGCGTACCGATACGCCGACGGTTTCTGGTCTTACGCCGACGGCTTCCGGCCGTCGGCGTATCGTGGCTTTCCGTAGTGCAAGCAGCTGCCACGCCGCAAAGCCTCCAGGCTCGACGCCAGACGTCTCGCTCCGCGACGCGGACCCTCCACTCCACCACCGGCGTAGAACCGCCGCCCCGAGTCCCCGCCTGCCTACCAGTCTACCCACATTCACGTGCCAAATCGGACGACAGCCCTAGTGCGCTGGCGCCGGCCGACGTCTCTCTCGCCGCCGTCCCGTCTGGCGGTCTCACGGACGAACAGACTGCGAAATAACTGAGCTGGCAGTCCGCTAAAGCGGCGAGGTGGTGGGGTGCGCGTCGTCCTCCTCGGTGTTGGGCGCGCGCGTGCTCGTGGGGTTGCTTTCCTTCCGTTTCCATGATCGATCGATCGATCCGTGGTGGGGGCGGAGGTCCCTGTACATGCCGATTTGCCGTGCCCCCCGTCTCTCTCGCCGCCTCGCCATCGAACCCCGTTGGCGGCCGCATGCCGTACGTCGCCGTCGCAGACCCCCGACAAGGCCTGGCCTGTACGTGACCCCCGTTCACATGCGCCGTATGTATGATCCTGTGTAACTGTCTTGTCAGATCAGATAAAGCATAGTGCCGGATGTCTCGCGAGAAGGCTCGATCGTCGGTGGGTAGTGGCCAGTGGGGCTTGGACGGAAACAAGGTGCAGAGAATTCAGACCTGCAGCTTGATGGACCTCTCACTCACAGGGTACTCCCTGAAGTTCCATGGAGAACTCGATCCAGCGTGTCAATTACTCCTACTTGTCACCGATCCATTGGCTCGATCCGTGCGTGAACGACTGCTCGCTGCACGCAGCGTAGCGTAGCAATCCCCTTTGGCCACTTGTAATAAGTTGTCCATCTCGGCGCAAGATTATTCTTGCTTTGCTTCCACTCCTCCTCGATCTCCGTTATCGTCTCGTACAGTGATGATGATGGGTTACGAGGTGTGATCGATCCAGCAGAGATTGCTTTTTTTTACTGGTACCCAGAGTGAGGACCGGTCGAACTATCAAAGAAGTGAAGTTCGAGAAGTTAGGGTGTGTTTGGTTCAGTGGCTATCTTGGAGGTGGCTAGGGATAGGCAGAATTTTTGACAGAACGGACCACTATGGCGAGTGAATTGTCAGAAAAGACCACCCTACGAACGTATTGTCAAAACTGTCGTGGCGGCACGTACGTGGAGCGTGCCGCCACTGCCGGAGGCGGCACGTACTGGGACGGTTTTTTCAGCTCGGCCAGAACGGGAAACGGGAAATGGTGGGCCGTGCCGCCTCCGCTGGTGGCGGCACGATGAGCTGGCACATGCGCGCTGCGCGGCAGCTGCTGTCGGCGTACAGCAGCCTGAAGGCGCTGATTCCGAGGCGCCGAAAGTTAGGGAATCTGCCTGCTGCCGACACCCATCCCAGCTCCTCTCGTTTCTTTTTATACCGATGCTGCCTGGTACTCCTTCTCTACTTTGTGACGATGCTGGTTCTACTCCTCTGCTCTCCTCCTCTCCTTTGTAGTATCACTAAGTATAGAGTGATTAGCTTGTAGAGTTAGTGTTGTCTTTAAACTAAAAGGAGAAGTTACAGATCAAGGTACGAACTATACAATGCATGTATTTATTTTGATATGCAATATGTAAATGAGTTAATTTTTGAGCTCGTAATTAGCCATGCGATGTATTATTTCAATAGTTTAGAAATATTCGTACCGAGATAGGTCACATTTATAATTACAGTTTCGAGCAGAATGGCGTTAGATATATTATAGATCAATATTTTTATTCACATGCACGTTGTTATTAAATTGTAATTAGTATTATTTATGAATATTTAGTTCAAGAATGTCTTTATGTCACACTTGTAGTAATGCATGTGAATGAATGAGTTATTATTTTAGGTCGTAATTAGATCTGCGATTAATTATTGCAAAAATGTAGACATAGTTCGGGCCGAGATATGTCGCAGTAATAATTTTATCTAGAAAGACTTAGAGTAGGATATGTGCTGAAAATTGTTTTTACATATTATATGTACATAATATTATATGTACATGTGAGTTGAACATTATAAATTTTTAACCGAAAAAATTCCGTGGATAATATTTGTGTTCACATGATAATAGGTGGATTATGTTGACAAATTAATGGTGATATGTTGATGATCGTGGGAATTATTTGGAGATATTCTGACACGTAAATTATTTTGGAAGGACATCTATCATCAATTTGAGGTATAAATGACCCCATCTAATTTATAAAAGTATTGTCATGTGAATATTATTTTGAAAATATATATTAGGTATGATGGAAATTTTGCGGGTATTAGTTGAATGATGTTAGTGGTCTCGTTAGTAAAGTTAGTTGATGGCACTATTTTTCCAAGTTCATAATATATTTTCCTTATAAAAATATTGGTACTATTATTTTTTCATTATTATGGATATAATATAATTAAGGTAGGAAGCTATTAATTCCGTTTCTGTAAATTTGGTTATTGGGTAGGTACTATGGAAAAAATTTCTGTGTTTTATGGGGACTGTTTTATGGGGACGTCGTACGCGACGATATTACCAGTGTCAATGTGTCAAACTGCGAGTCAATGAAAGTTGTGATTAAAGAAATGGTGAATAAAAGTTTTGCGGATGTTAGAAAACGCATCCGCGTGAATTTTGGTCACGCGATGCGTGGGATGAAGATGACCGTCGAGGCCTTCGTCCTCGTCAGAGGGCAGTTGCGGCGCCGATGGATCCTAAGTTCTCAGAGACTATGACCATCAGCAATGAATTTCGCTCTGTTCCGGGCCTTGGAGAGGCAAGTCTGATGGTTGGGCAGACATTCCCAGACAAAGACTCTGCTGACCAGGCCATTAAGAGGTATGCCATGAGCATATCTCGTCACCATAGAGTGAAGCAGTCTGACAGAAGTCAGTTGAAGGTCATCTGCATCGATTTCGCTGATGGATGTATGGGGAGAGTGATCGCTCGCAAGAGCCCTGGGGTATGTCAGCCCTGGCATATCTCAAAAATAGTACCGCATAGCTGCGAATTAGTTGGGTCTCTTTCTAAGCACCGTAATGTCACAGCTAAATATGTGGCAAATATCATGATGGCGGCGGTGGAAGAAAATATAAACATGGGTATTAAGTCACTACAAAAACAGCGGAAGATCTTATTGGCTTTCCTGTCAGTTACGGCAAGGCTAGACGTGCGAAGGAGGACATTTTTCAGAGGTTGTATGGCACCTCTGATCAGGCCTATGATTACGCCCCCAAACTTTTTAATCAGATAGCGGCAGCTAACAAGGGAACTCAGGTGTTCCTGCAACACCGCTTACACCCAGTTAATCAATATGAAAGGATCCAAACATATCGGAGAAGTCGGTCACCTCCTTCACCTTGCATGGACTGCCGCACCAACACCGCACAAGTTCCACCCCCGGAGGAAGGCTCGCATCCTTCAACTTCTTTGGTCTAATAGATTGGTCCGAACAAGGCAAACTCATGGTCACTAATTTTTTTTGGTAACAACTAGAGCAGTGGAAAAGCTTGCTTCGAGTATGGTTCCAGTGTAGATTTTATAGACTCACTCTGCCCAACAACTAAGCGGGAAATCAGACGAAAATAACGAAAGAATCTCGCTTTCCCGCCCGCATGCCAATCAGTGCAATCATTATATAAAATTGGTGCTAACTTTCGGCGCGGGAATCAGCACTGTAGCTGACAGACAGTAGCCTCGGAATTACCGCGTCAGCTGCCTGTGTGCTCCAAAAATTGCCTAGCAATCAGCTCATGTACAGGCAGGATTCCCTGACTTTCGGCGCCTCGGAATCAGCGCTGTCTGGCTGCTGTACACCGACAGCAGCTGCCGCGCAGCGCGCATGTGCCATCTCATCGTGCCGCCACCAGCGGAGGCGGCATGTGCCACCTCATCGTGCCGCCACCAGCGGAGGCTGCAGGGCCCACCATTTCCCGTTTCCCGTTTCCCGTTCTGGCCGAGCTGAAAAAACCGTCCCGGTACGTGCCGCCTCCGGCAATGGCAGCACGCTCCACGTGTCGCCGGGAGAACGTGCCGCCACAGCAGTTTTGACAATACGTTCGTAGGGTGGTCTTTTCTGACAATTCACTCGCCATAGTGGTCCGTTCTGTCAAAAAATTTCAGGATAGGCACTTTTTTAGTGTTATCCTGTGTTTGGTTTAGAGGTTAAGATGGTGGGAATAACCAAATTCTGGGAATATTCTTCCAAAACGGTGGTTGGGCTCATCCCACCAAAACAGCCGGATGAGGATAACCACTTTTGCTCCTCACCTCCGAATCGTTTTTTTCTTCTTCGCTTACCTCCTGCCTGATAGAGATCGAGATGACGACTGCTGCTGCTCCAGATCGAGGCGTGGCGGCGACGACTCCAGATCGGAGACGGCTCCAGATCGAGGTTCGACGGTGGATCCATATCGAGGCGATCAATGTGCGCGTGCAATGACTGTGAGGCAAGCTCGTCCCGCGCGCCTGACCAACGTCGTCCTCGGCTGACGCTGGTGCATGCGCGATTATGAGCGCAACAACTGGCCGATGTCGGTAGACTGTCACGTCCCAGAAGGTTGGCGCATGAACTTCGTCAGAGTTCCCGTAGGACCATGAGACCGGAGGATCTATCCCTTCTCGATCATGTCGAGAACTCACCCATTTGGGATAGGCACGTGGCCAGCTCACCTCTTTCTTCGCCTACAAACCGCCGAAGGAGTCGTTTGTAGATGAGGTCTCCTCGTGGATTCGCACGACTCTGACGTCGCACAAAATTCTGGCGAGATATATGTACGGCAACTAGGCGACATTGACGACCCGTCCCTGGAGGAGGTCGTGGAGTGGCTAGGCTTGGAGGCAACACTTCAAGCATCCTCACAGAAGGTGGCACCACCGCCACCACTTCCACGCCGGCTCCCACCATGTCGGTTGCCACCATGCCCATCTCCACCGCCTGCTGCCACCATGTCGACTGCGACGGTGGTCATCACCGAGTCCGACGACTAGGGTTTAGAAACCCTAATTAGTTTTATTTAAATTTTTACTAATGTAACAACAAAAAATGAAATGCGCCGTTAGGTGCACCGGACGGAAGTACGGGAACACATGTTCGACGCCCCACCAAACAAACAATCCGAAAAGAATTGGACAACAGAAGAACATGAAATGGAGGATGCTGTTGAAATTGCCCTTAAGATTTGTTTTAGTAGGAGATAGGCACCTACGTACCACAAAACAGGATGACAAAGGGCCCCATCCGCATGGAGCCGGCCTGTCCGCTCGCTCGGAACAGTGAATGATCCCCGATACATAATTCAAATCCATAAATTCACAATGGCATCCGAGCTCACATGCTTCTGATATTTTAAAAAATAATAAAAATATATTATGAAAAATCTGAAAAAATTAGGGACAAACATATATAAGTTGTTCATATTCGTGCAAAGTTTCAAAATTAAATGACATTGTGTGTGCTTTGTGCAAAAAAAAATCAATGATCAAAATGAGATCAAAAACATATTTTGAAAGCACTGATTTTATCTTTTTTCACAAAGCACAGAAAATATAATTTAATTCCGAAACATTGCACGCATGTGAAAAACTTATATATATATTTGTCTCCAATCTGTTTTAATTTTTATAATATTTTACTATTTTATTTAGTTATTTATTTTTTTGAAAATATTAGGATCATGTGAGGTCTGTGCCAAAACGCCTCTCCCATTCAAATCCTACTACTATCCTAGACATCTTTTCCCGTGTCTTCCTACAGTCCTACCGTGATTCCCACTATAACCACCTAGCTACCTAGCTAGCTAGCTATCACCGTCACTATCGTGTCGCCGCTGCCCCTCCGTGATGCCCCGATCGGTATAGGCTGTCAATCGCTGCTCTCATTTCTTTTCCACGCTGCTGCTAGGCGCTCGCTGATCTCCCGAAGAGACGATCCAATTGAAGAACGCGGCGACCGGTTGCCTGTCTCGGACATCAGTATTGTCCAGTCTCAGTTCTCGCCTCAGAGCAATCTCCATATTTCCTCCGGCAATAGCGTCGGGAGCGTCGATGGATGCACCATGTTTTTAATTGCGCCCTCCCGCCAGTTCATTTTCTTGCAAAATTTAAACACTTCAGCAAATACAAATCAAGTTCAAGTCATAAATATTAATTGTACAATCATAAAAATAAAAATAAAATAATTCATACAATTCAAATCAAGGTTAAATAGATCGTGACGACGGTTTTCGTCCGGCGCCTTCAGTAGGCCTATTGGGAGGGCTATTGAGGCCATGACTGGAAACGCGCTTATAATTTTAGATACCAGTCAGAAGAATGCGCATTCTTTTCACGTCTAATCCGACGATGAGATAAATAATCAAACATGCTTATAAAAATTTGTATATTTTTTTATCGGTGAACTTTGTTAACAATTATCAGTCAGACCTAAAACATGTAGGATTAACTAGACAGAACATCTAGGATTAGCTAGACGGAATGCGACAGCTAGATAGAACGCACAGTTGGATCAAAACATAGAGGGTTTAGATGTACACGATGCCCTGGAGTCGTAGCCTTTGTTGCCTGCTCGGTGCAGGCGAGGTTCAAGGCTGATGTAGTCGAAGTAGACGTACCTGGGTCGTTGTCGATCTCGAGAACGTACGTATGCCCTATGGTATCCACCCGCATTGTGCTGGCACGGCACGACGAGGTTCCGGCCTTCCTGTTACTTGTGCGCAACTGCTATTGGTGTTGATCTTAAGGATATGGAGGAAAAAATAGGAGTCGGTTAGTAGCGTCCCCCGATCAAGGCGCTTTGTACGCTAGCTGCAGGTGAGGCGGCGAAGGTTGGTTCGTGCCACCTCTCATTTTATCTCTTTTATTGTGTTTGAACCGTACAACAACCAACATTATCAAACTCGGGTGTTGTGGTCGTTGTGGAGACTTTCTTCCCTGGAAAAAAGGGGAAGTCAGAGTTCTCAATTTATTTATCCCTCTATGATTTGATCGATTCTTCAATGGCTCTAATTGGTTGAATGCGACCAAAAGATATGTTTTTGTAGAATATGCACATCATAGATAGAGTTTCAAGACCGTGATCCAGCAAATGATGTACGTCAAAGATGCTGACACTGCCGCCTCTTATTCCTCGGAGATGAATAGATGATGATAACGTTAGTACGCGCGAATCTTGTTGACTTGGCCCGGTCAAAATACTCGCGTACGTACGTACAAGTACCCGACCAGCTGTGCACTGTACGGTAATTAATGCTTGGAGGATACGGATTAAACCGAAAAGAAATCGGATGGGCGTCGTCATCATGTTTGAATTTCGGCGAAGACTTTCGCTTGGTACGGACACCACACATCAGCTTCGCTGTTCACCGGAAAACTCGAGCCTGACACGGTCTCCAGTCCATTGCATGCATTGGAGTTGGAGCTCGAGAAGAGTCCACACGGTGAGACGCCGATCCACACACATGTGTCGCGGACGGAATAGCGTGGTCTGTGTCCCCTAGTCGCATTGATCCAGGTAAAGAAAGGAGAGGATGAGTAAACTAGAAGGCACCCCCCATAGAATCGTCCATGCACTCTCCCTGCCTAGAGAGCCGCATTCGCCACACGTGGGGCGCACGCACGGTAAAACCAGTGGTGGAGGCGTGGAGCTAGGGGGGACCAACAGGTGCCTTGTCCCCCCTATGCCATGCTACAACAAGGTAATTTTTATGAATATGTCAGGTTTAGAACTATTTTTTAAAGCACTTTTACCGTACCCGTAAGTGAATATAGACCCTCCATTTTGTGTGATCCAACGGATAAAATAGAAAGGTACTCCCGTGCAACTAACAAGGAGTGCTTCCACAAAAACTTAGGGAGTACCCGGTTTTTAGGGGTAAAATCGTACTTTTAGAGGGCAATAATCCGTAAGAAACGGAGTTAATAGTTCCAAACGGGCAACTGTCGCCGGCGATCACCGGCAATCGCACGAGCACCATACATATGCGTTAACTAGCCGGTGCCAAATCAGAGAGACCACTAGGACGACGGCCAGCAAACAAGATTGCAGCGGAGGGAACTGCCTGATGGTGATGATGTCTACCAGGCGGCCTTCCCTGATTCCTCCGCCGCTGGCACTCGATCCATGCATTTGTCTCCCTTGGAGCCCATGCATGGAAGTTTACTAATCTTACGTTCGCGCTAGCGTTCCACGAATAGGCAAGTCCAAGTTTGTTGAATGGATTAGTTGGAGCTAATTGGAGACGATAAATCTCATTGCAGTCTGGAGCTAGAATGCATCGTTTTCAACCTTTGAGGAAGGTCACGGTGGCCGCACATGCGTACTCATGCGAATACCCAAGACGGGGCGGCCGGAGATGCGGAAATGGCGGCCGCGCGGCCGGAGATGCGGCAGCGGCAGACAGTGTTGATGAGGCACTGCGCACGATCTGGAAGCTGGTGGTGGGGCCACGATCGACGGATCGTGAGGAGCGGGATCTCCGGCGATGTATTACACGACGGTTTGATTAATAACCAAGAAAAAAGTCTAAGGTACCCTCTAGAATTAACGGTGGGATTTGATTGGTACTCCCTTTCCAACCTACGGAGTACTAGGGTACCGTAAAAATTCTCTTTTTTAGACAAAAATCAGCATGGTTGGCCCCCCTTGGATGATTACCATGGTTGGCCCCCCTTGAGCTATATTCCTGCCTCCGCCCCTGGGTAAAACCACACATCTTTGTGCGCCCAATTCGTCACAACCTCATAGTGAAAAAAGAGAGTAAAATGCACCGACAATCCTCGTATTTTGCAGCCTAGCCCGTCGCGATCATCAGACTTTAGAATAGGCGATTTACGGTCACTAAATATAGTTAGAGGTTCATTGAGGTTATTGGTCGTCACGCATTTTGTTGATTTGGCACTTGTGGAACGGTCTGTTTTTTGTTTTTCTTCTGTAAAATAGCCCCTCATCAATTTTCCCACCTAAAAAAAATCTGATCCGCATCTCGTCGAGCACCACCGCCTCCCGCACGTGGCCCCGATCTCCCATCCCTTTCCGCTGACGGCGGTGGCACCTCGGCGGTCACGGATTAGGCGGAGAATGCACGTGGTCGAGGTCATCTCCTTCCTCCGTCCCCAGACGCCTCCTGGACCTCCCTCCTCGCCACCTATGTTTCCATCCGCCGACCGACAAGGTGTTTGACAAGGCGAGGGGCCACCGCGCCTAGGCTGCTGCTACCCCTGCTTCGACCGTCAGCGGCGAGCTCGATCTCACGTGCCCCTGCCACCCGGCGACCCGGCCGCGACGAGAGACGAGGATGACGGTGTGCAACAAGGAGTAGGATGGAGTGGCAGCCACGCACAGAGAGGAGCAGCTTGGGGTGGCGACATCTTCGCCACCGTCCATCCGAGCTAGGTAGTGTTAGATGTGTATAGTGTTCACTGTTCATACCTGTGTATATGTATTGGCTTTGGCCCCCGTTGGAATACAAGTTGCTCATTCACAACATGGTATCAGAGCTTAGGCTTAGCTCTCCTCCCCGCGCGTTGCAACTCCGCGTGTAGCCCACCCTCGCTGTCGTCGCCGTTGCTCCGGCCGACCTGCGTCTCTCTTCTTCCTCCCGCCGCTCCTGCCCTCCTACTGCCGGCCGTCGCCGTCCACCGCCGTCTTCTGCGGCCTGCTGCCCGGTCGCTGCTGCCTGCTGCCAGCCGTTGCCGAGCTTGCTGCCGGCCGTCGCTGCTCCCGCGACCTGCTTCACGGCCCTCGCCGCTCCCGTCGCCCGCCGTTTCCGCGGTCCCGCCCGCTGCCGCTGCTCGTTCCCGAGCTTGCCTGGATCGGGAGCTTGCTGCCTGCTCCGACCGCTCGATCTAGATCGAGTCCCGATCTGTTTTGAGTGTTGACTTCTACAAGCTGCTGCCTTGCCTTGCTACGAGCGCTGCTTTGCTACGAGCGCTGCACTTCTTCGATCGGGCCTGCTGGTGAGCTCCCGATCCAGATCTAGTTGACTTCTCATTCACACAAAAAAAAAAAAACACGCATTAGCTCATCTGAAGAAACTTGCAAGTGACTCAAGCCTGTACGTGTGTGCTGTTAGTGGAGTCATTAGTGGATCCAGTCCTTAGTGGCTTGACTGTGTGTGTTGCAAGCTAGGTAGGAGTGCATCATGTCATCTGCAGGCTATGTTGCTGTCCCTAAGTGCTCGGTGACCTTCGATGGCACCAATTATGCCGAGTTTATGGGCTTTATGCGTATCCACATGCGCGGCCTTCTGCTCTGGGGTGTTCTCTCTGGCGAGGTCCCATGTCCGCCGTGCCCCGTTGCTCCTATGGCTCCTACTCCGCCGGTGCCACCTGTTCTGGCTGCTGATGCTTCTCAGGCTGATCGGGATGCAGCCAAGGCGATTGATGATGCCGCGGTCGAAGCTTATGATCAGCAGGTGTCAGCTTATTCAGATGCCCTCTCTGCCTATCGGGATGATTTGTCTGTTTATACTCAGTGGTGCAATGATGATGCTCGCGCTGCTACTGTCCTTACTGCCAGTGTTCTGCCTCAGTTTGCCTCTGAGTTCATGGGACTGGGCACTGCCGCTGCAATGTGGACTTTTCTTTGTCAGCGCTATCAGCCATCTGGTGATGCTCTCTACCTATCTGTGGTTCGTCAGGAGCATGCTCTTCAGCAAGGCGATTCTACTGTTGATGAGTTCTACACCCAGAGTTCTGCCATCTGGCGCCAGCTTGACTCTCTGAGGACTGCTGTTTGTGGTACTTGTCGCTGCTGCCAGACAGTGAGGTCAGATTTGGAGTTTCAGCGTGTCCATGAGTTCTTGTCTCGCCTTCGTTCTGAGTTTGAACCTCGGCGTGCACACTTACTTGCTCGTGGTCGCGTTCCTATATCAGAGGTGCTTGCAGAGCTTCGAGCTGAGGAGACACGCCTTCGTTCCGCTGGTTTGCTTGCGGTCCCCACTGTACTGGCTGCTCGAGCTCCTGTGCCGTCTACACGAGCCCCTACTCCACCGCTGCTTCCCACTCCTTCAGGAGGGGTGGGCCGACCTCGCTCTCACACCTTCTGTGGCTACTGCAAGAAGCCAGGTCACCCAGAGTCTGATTGTCACAAGAAGCAGCGTGACCTGAGGCGCTCCTCTACAGCGCCTCGTGCCCCTTTGTCGACCCTGTCTCTCACTGATCAGGACATTCTGCAGCTCAAGCGTCTACTGGCTTCCTCGGGCTCTTCCTCGACGGGCACCATTGCCTCGGTGACTACTACTACCACTCCACCACCGCCGTCTTCATAGTCAGGTACATCTCCGTGGATTCTGGATTCTGGAGCTTCCTTTCACATGTCTTCTGATTCCTCTGCCCTGTCCTCTCTTCAACCTCTTGATTTTCCTGTTAGTGTCCTTACTGCTGATGGCACACCTCTTCCTGTTGCTAGTCGTGGCATCCTTTCTACTCCATCTTTTTCTGTTCCGAGGGTTTCTCATATTCCTCGTCTTACCATGAATCTTTTTTCTGCTGCCCAACTCACTGATTCTGGTTGTCGTGTCATCCTTGATGCCGACTCTTGCTCTATTCAGGATCGTCGGACCACGGCTCTGGTTGGCGCTGGCCCTCGGCGCCGTGAGACTCAGGGCCTTTGGGAGGTTGACTGGCTTCGTGTTCCTTCTGCTGCCACCACACCCGCCAGTTCTCATGTTCTTGCCGCCTCCTCTTCTGCATCCTTTCAGCAGTGGCATCATCGACTGGGTCATCTATGTGGCTCTCGCTTGTCTTCGTTAGTGCGTCAAGGTGTCTTAGGCTCTGTCTCTGGAGATGTATCTTTACATTGTGATGGTTGTAAACTTGGAAAACAGACCCAATTACCTTATCCTTTGAGTGAGTCTGTATCTGAACGTCCCTTTGACCTTGTTCACTCTGATGTATGGGGTCCTGCTCCCTTTGATTCGAAAGGGGGGCATCGCTACTATGTTCTCTTTATTGATGATTACTCTCGTTACACTTGGCTCTATTTTCTGAAATCTCGTGGCGAGGTTCTCTCCACATATAAGCGATTTGCTACCATGGTTCACACCCAGTTTTCCACGCCCATTCGTGTTTTTCGTGCTGACTCGGCTGGTGAGTATATCTCCCAGATGTTGCGTGGTTTCCTTGCCGAACAGGGTACTCTTGCCCAATTCTCTTGCCCTGGCGCTCATGCTCAGAATGGTGTTGCTGAGCGCAAGCATCGCCATCTCCTTGAGACGGCTCGTGCGATGATGATCGCCGCCTCTCTTCCACCTCACTTTTGGGCTGAGGCCATCTCTGCATCCACCTATCTCATCAACATTCAGCCGTCGGCTGCCTTGCAGGGTGGCATACCTATGGAGCGTCTCTCTGGTCGTTCTCCTGACTATTCAGCTCTTCGTTCGTTTGGGTGCGTGTGCTATGTTCTTCTTGCCCCGCGCGAACGCACCAAATTGACGGCTCAGTCGGTTGAATGTGTCTTCCTTGGATACAGTGATGAGCACAAGGGTTATCGGTGTTGGGATCCTGTTGGTCGCCGGATGCGCATTTCGCGTGACGTGACTTTTGATGAGTCTCGCTCCTACTACCCGCGACCTTCCTCCTCGACCTTCTCCGTGGAGGACCTCTCCTTTCTTCTTCTTCCTGACTCCTCTCCCTCTGTGTCTCATCTTCCTTGTCCACCTCCACCTCCACCTCCACCTCCACCTCCACCTCCACCTCCGGTGAATCCCCCTGTTCCTTCTCCACCATCCTCCCCACCTTCCTCCTCTCCTTCCTCAACACTTCCTTCTTCACCTTCCTCCCCGATGCATCCTCCTCTCTCTCCCTTTCCTCTCCACTACACTCGTCGTCCTCGTGCCGTGGATGACCCTGCCGACGTACCCTCCACTTCAGGTGCGCCCCCTTCCCCGTCTACGCCTGTTCATAACCTCCGCGCTCGTCCTTCGTTGCGGCCTCCCCACCGCTACTCTCCTTCCCAGTATGGTCTTTCTGCTGTCGCTGAGCCCACTTCCTATCGTGATGCCATGGATCAGCCTGAATGGCAGCATGCGATGGCTGCGGAGATTGCTGCGCTTGAGCGCACTGGCACATGGGATCTGGTTTCCCCTCCCCCCGGTGTTCGTCCCATCACGTGCAAGTGGGTCTACAAAGTTAAGACCCGCTCGGATGGTTCTCTTGAGCGTTACAAAGCTCGTCTTGTGGCTCGTGGCTTTCAGCAGGAGCAGGGACGCGATTATGATGAGACTTTTGCCCCTGTGGCTCACATGACCACTGTTCGCACCCTTCTCGCTGTTGCTTCTGTTCGTCAATGGTCTGTCTCTCAGCTTGATGTCCAGAATGCCTTTCTCAATGGTGAGTTGCGTGAGGAGGTTTACATGCAGCCACCGCCGGGGTACTCTGTTCCTGATGGCATGGTTTGCCGCCTTCGGCGCTCTCTCTATGGCCTTAAGCAAGCCCCTCGCGCCTGGTTTGAGCGCTTTGCCTCTGTTGTGACAGCCGCTGGTTTCTCGCCTAGCGACCATGACCCGGCGTTGTTTGTCCACACCTCTCCTCGTGGCCGGACTCTTCTTCTTCTTCTCTATGTGGATGACATGATCATCACCGGCGACGATTCTGAGTATATTGCCTTTGTTAAGGCCCGCCTCCATGAGCAGTTCCTGATGTCAGATCTTGGCCCTCTTCGCTATTTTCTTGGGATTGAGGTTTCTTCGACTTCTGATGGCTTCTACATCTCCCAAGAAAAATATATTCAGGATCTTCTTGCTCGCGCCGCTCTTGGTGATGAGTGCACTGCTGAGACTCCTATGGAGCTCAATGTTCAGCTTCGTGCTACCGATGGTGATCCCCTCACAGACCCGACACGCTATCGCCATCTTGTTGGGAGTCTTGTCTACCTGGCTGTCACTCGTCCAGACATATCATATCCTGTCCATATTCTGAGTCAGTTCGTATCTGCTCCCAGTTCTGTCCACTATAGTCACCTTCTCCGTGTTCTACGATATCTTCGTGGCACGATCTCTCGCCGCCTTTTCTTTCCTCGCTCCAGCTCTCTCCAGCTCCAGGCCTACTCTGATGCTACGTGGGCGAGTGATCCCTCTGATCGCCGCTCGCTGTCTGCCTATTGTGTTTTTCTTGGAGGATCTCTCATTGCCTGGAAGACGAAGAAACAGAAGGCAGTTTCCCGCTCTAGTGCAGAGGCAGAGTTGCGGGCGATGGCTATGTTGACGGCTGAGGTGACCTGGTTGCGATGGTTGCTAGCAGATTTTGGTGTTTCTACTGCTGCACCGACTTCTCTATTGTCAGACAGTATCGGTGCCATCAGCATTGCGCGTGACCCGGTAAAGCATGAGCTCACCAAGCACATCGGCGTGGATGCCTCCTTTGTGCGTGCTGCTGTGCAGGATCAGATTCTTGCTCTTCACTATGTGCCCTCCGAGTTACAGCTGGCGGATTTCTTCACGAAGGCACAGACTCGAGCGCAGCATGGGTTCTTCCTCTCCAAACTCAGTGTTGTTGACCCACCATAAGTTTGAGGGGGGGTGTTAGATGTGTATAGTGTTTACTGTTCATACATGTGTATATGTATTGGCTTTGGCCCCCGTTGGAATACAAGTTGCTCATTCACAACAGGTAGCACTCATCCACAGATTCCTTCGTTGCGAGATGGACCGGCTTGTGGATCTGCTGCGGGACGGGAGGCGCTCGGGACGGCCTCCCCACCACCACCGCATCACCCGTGCTTCCCTCTCGTTGCAGTGGCGGAGCTTGGGCCGAAGCATTGGGGGGGGGGGGCATATGGGCCGAATATCACATGTTTTATTGAAAAACATGCCAAAAAGTATTAACAATTGCTAAAATTTACTTGGAGAGGGGGGTGGGGGGCGGCCCCCCTGACTTGAACATAGCTCCTCCTCTGCTCTCGTGGTCCAGCGCGGCCGGTGTCCTCCCCTGCTCCAATGGGAGCTCCTCCGCCTCTCTGCCTCAATCGCATCCAGGCACTCGTCACCGCCCAGAGATGCGCGTGTGCAGAGCTGTGGCTCCGAGATCTACGAGGCGACGAAGGACATTGACACGTCGACGCATAGACCATGGGCACGTCGAGGGATGTTTTCGGATCAACTCGCTGTACAGAGAACACCGACGGAGGAGCACCGAGTCGTTCCTCGACTGACCTCCGCCATCGGATGTAACAACGAACACCACCGTGTCATGAGGGAGCACGTGACGTTGTGTTAGTCTCCGGGGTGCGCGGATGGCATGGCTCCTCCCTCCGTCTCCCTGTTGCGCAGGATTGAGGAGGGGCATTTTGCACAAAGAAAAAAAGACAAATGGATTGGTGTGCGAAGTCAACAAAATACGTACGTCTACGACGACCAGTGACCTCGATGGGCCTCTAACCGTATGTAGCTACCGAAAATCGGTATTTCAAAGTCGAGTGATCGAACCGGGCTAGGCTGTCAAAAACGAGCACCGTGGGTGCATTTTATTACTCTTAAAAAAAAAGGTTGACGCAAGCTTCCCGCACCACAAGGCCAGGCCAGGCCACACGGGTGAACACATCTCGGGTCTTCTGACAGCCGGCGGAATTATCTGTCACTCACGGCGGCCTAACTTTGTCCCACAGTTCCAGCAGAGCGTGTCTGTGAGCTTCGAGCCAGCGCTTTTTCTAATTTCTAATCTTAATCCCAAACGTGCGCATCTGCCTTTCCCCCCTCTCCTATGTCTTGGATCGACCCGTGCAGTCGCGTACGCAGCGGCTGAGCTCATTCGTGACGAGGCAAAGATCAATCAATCAATCAGTCAGTCAGCCAGTCTATCTAACGCCCGTCCAAATCCGTAGACTGGAAGACACACGGAACACTCCATGATTACAAGTAGGAGTTGGAATACCCCCGAAGTATTTTCTCCTTTCGAGGAGCAGATAGTCTGCAAGTATTTTCTCGCAACGGAAATACAGTACCAAGTTAATTACTAGTACCCGAAAACAAGAGATAATAAAGACTTGTTGGAGTTATTAGAGAAAGGGAGCACAGGCCGAAAAGTGCCTGGTGGGCCCGCCGGATTAGGACGAAAGGCAGAAACTCGGGGGCGAAAGCAAAAGAGGGGGAAGAGGAGGAGGAGGAAAGGGGTGCTGGCTGGCTGGCCTAGCTAGATCGCTCCTCCGCGATTGCTACGCTTCGCAAGCGTGCTTGCCTGCCATTTCCTCCTTCCATCCGCCAGTTTCTTCTCCTCCTTCTCCTCTTCCTCCTCCCCTACCCAGCTCGCTCGCTCGCTCGCCGTCGTCACACTCACACACACAGCCTCTCCCTCCCCCCTCTGCTCTCTTCTCTGTAGTTGACGACGCGCCCATCTCGTCATCGCCCATTCCTACTTCTCCCCCGTCAGTGGATACGCCCGGCGCGGCCTGTGAGGCGGCAGGAGGGCGCAGCCCAACGGCGGCGGCGGCTGGACTGGGGGCAGTGGCGGCGCGGGAGAAGAACGCGGTGAGTTCGAACCTCGATGACATCGCTCTTGTTTCGTGGACCGCATTACTACGCACCCTGGTGCTCCGCGCTGTTCCCCGCGCTGGACTGCTAGCTTGTGCTTGTAGGGGCCAGCGCGGGTGGCGTTACTGCTGCGCGGCTCGCTCGCTCGCCCGCCCGCTCTGGGCAGAGTGAAAGCTCTTTTTACAGATCTGTTTCCCGGGGTCGTGGTGGTGGTGGTGGTGCGCGGCGGTGTAGTTCCTGGGTCCCTCCGATGGGCGGGCCGGGGCCGGGGGGACTCCCGTGATTTGAGGGAGGGTGGCTTTTGCTTCTCGCGGTCCCGCCTCGATCCTTCTTCTTGATTTGGAGGTACTCCTGTTCCGGTTTCTCGATTAGTCCACCCGAGTTAGCATTTCAGGTATACTGTTATTCGGATTCCTGTCGCTTTTGGTGCTTCGGTCGTAGTTCTAGATTCTTGATTTGGAGGTGCTCCGCCCAGTTCGCTTCTGAATTTAATCCTGATACTCCACCTTTCATTACCGTCTCGGGATGTCTGTCGTGTTACATTCCTCCGCTGTCCATTTCTCTGAAAACGAAGGCAATGCAAAAAAAGCAGTTTCCTGCTGCAGATGCTTGTGTCGTCAGAATCTTTCCAGATTAGAAGCATTTTCTCTTGCGCCATCTTCTTACAATTCTCTGCTTGCATCCCATTGCAGGAACTCTATAAGGCGTGGAGATGCACAAGGTTATATAGCAATTGCTTTGCTTCTTCTTCAGCTGTGAGCATTGATTGATCTGCGGAGGCATGGGCCCTGGGACGGCGTCGTCGTCCTGGGGTTTGCATCTCGGCGTGGTGCTGGTCTTCCTGCTAGCCTCCGGCTCCCAGGCGCTGAACCATGAGGGCTGGCTTCTCCTGGCTCTCAAGACCCAGATGATCGACAACTTCCACCACCTTGACAACTGGAACCGGAGGGATCCATCGCCGTGCGGGTGGAAGGGCGTGAGCTGCTTGTCGGTGTCCACGCCAGCAGTGGTGTCTCTCAACCTCAGCAACATGAATCTGTCAGGCACCGTCGGCCCGGGCATTGGGGGTTTGACTGAGCTGACTCACCTCGATCTGTCCTTCAACGAGTTCTCCGGTAGTATCCCCGCGGAGATCGGGAGTTGCTCAAAACTGGTGGTGCTCAACTTGAACAACAACAATTTTGAAGTTATAATCCCCCCTGAGCTCGGGAAACTGTCGATGCTGGCCACATGTAATCTGTGCAATAACAAGCTTCATGGTCCAATACCTGATGAGATTGGTGACATGGCATCGCTCACGGACTTGGTAGGGTACAGTAACAATCTCTCTGGTTCTATACCACATTCTATTGGCAAGCTCAAGAACCTCAAGACTATCCGGTTGGGACAGAATCTTATATCTGGCAACATCCCCGTCGAGATTGGTGAATGCCGTAGCCTGGTTGTGTTTGGTCTTGCGCAGAACAAGTTAGAAGGGCCTTTACCCAAAGAGATTGGGACCTTGAGTCTGATGACAGACCTAATCCTGTGGGGAAATCAGCTTTCTGGTGCTATTCCTCCAGAGATCGGGAACTGTACAAATCTCACGATAATTGCCCTTTATGATAATGATCTGGTTGGTCCTATACCTGCAACTATTGGGAAACTGAAGTATCTTCAGAAGCTATACCTTTACAGGAATTCGTTAAATGGTACAATTCCATCTGAAATTGGCAAACTTTCTCTTGCAGAAGAGATTGATTTTTCAGAGAATTTCTTGACGGGAGTTATACCAAAGGAGTTAGGTAACATACCAGGGTTGTATCTACTATACCTCTTCCAAAACCAGCTTACTGGCTTTATTCCTAGGGAGCTGTGTGGATTGAAGAACTTGAGTAAGCTTGATCTGTCAATCAATTCACTCACTGGCCCGATTCCAGCTGGATTTCAGTACATGACCAAGCTTATCCAGTTGCAACTCTTCAACAATATGCTATCAGGCGACATACCTCCAAGGTTTGGCATCTACAGTCGACTTTGGGTGGTGGATTTCTCAAATAACAACATTACAGGGCAGATACCCCGAGATCTTTGTAGGCAGTCAAACCTTATTTTGTTGAACCTCGGGTCTAACAAGTTGTCTGGGAACATACCTCATAGAATCACCAGCTGTAAATCCTTGGTGCAACTTCGTCTCGGCGACAACAGTCTGACAGGAAGCTTCTCCACTGACCTCTGTGATCAGGTGAATTTGACAACAATTGAGCTGGCTCGAAACAAGTTCAATGGCCCCATTCCTCCTCAGATAGGGAACTGCAAGGCTCTGCAGAGGCTTGACCTTGCAAATAATTATTTCACATCTGAGTTGCCCCCAGAAATAGGCAGTTTGTCAAAGCTTGTTGTCTTCAATATCTCATCCAATAGACTAGGAGGAAGCATGCCACTGGAGATTTTCAATTGTACAACGTTGCAACGTCTTGACCTCAGCCAGAACAGCTTTGAAGGCTCATTACCTAACGAAGTTGGTAGACTGCCTGAGTTGGAGCTTCTCTCGTTCGCTGATAATAGATTATCTGGACAGATACCACCTATTCTTGGTAAACTATCACGTTTGACAGCACTGCAGATTGGTGGCAATCAATTCTCTGGTGAAATACCTAAAGAGCTGGGCCTGCTCTCAAGCTTGCAGATTGCCTTGAATTTGAGCTACAATAATCTCTCTGGCAACATACCATCAGAGCTTGGTAGCCTTGCACTATTGGAAAATTTGTTTCTCAATAATAATAAGCTTACAGGTGAAATCCCAGATACATTTGTAAATCTGTCAAGTTTGCTCGAGCTCAATATCTCCTACAATAATCTCACTGGTCCTCTCCCCCCTGTGCCACTTTTTGACAATATGGTTGTGACCAGCTTTATTGGAAACAGAGGACTATGCGGTGGACAGCTTGGAAAGTGTGGGTCTGAGTCTCCCTCTTCTTCCCAGTCATCCAACTCAGTCAGTCGACCAATGGGCAAGATCATAGCAATTGTTGCCGCCATTATTGGAGGAATTTCACTTATTCTTATTGCCATTCTTCTGCACCACATGAGAAAGCCACTAGAGACAGTAGCGCCTTTGCAGGACAAGCAAATTCTGTCTGCTGGGTCTAACATTCCTGTTTCAGCGAAGGATGCGTATACATTTCAGGAATTGGTCTCTGCTACAAATAATTTTGATGATAGTTGTGTCATTGGACGGGGTGCTTGTGGGACTGTGTACAAAGCCGTCCTGAAGCCTGGACAGATAATTGCAGTCAAGAAGTTGGCTTCCAACAGAGAAGGAAGCAACACAGACAACAGCTTCCGTGCAGAGATCCTGACTCTTGGAAAGATAAGACATCGTAACATTGTGAAGCTATACGGGTTCATCTATCACCAAGGTGCAAACCTTTTGTTGTATGAGTACATGTCAAGAGGCAGCCTTGGAGAGGTACTTCATGGACAATCTTCTTCTCTCGATTGGGAGACACGCTTCATGATAGCTGTTGGGGCAGCTGAAGGGCTTTCATACTTGCATCATGATTGCAAGCCTCGGATCATCCACCGTGATATCAAATCCAATAACATATTACTGGATGAGAACTTTGAAGCTCATGTTGGTGACTTTGGGTTGGCCAAGGTGATTGACATGCCATACTCAAAGTCAATGTCTGCAATTGCTGGTTCATATGGCTATATTGCACCAGGTGAGCCTTCAGTTTTCTCTACATCCTACAGAACAAACTCCATTTGCATGTGATTGCTATCTTATGAGCTGTATGCTTTACTTGAATCTGTGTTAGGCATTCTATGGTCAATAAATCTATACTGAGACATAGACTAGGCTACTGGTTTCCTGATGTACAAGTACTGATCCAGTTCTTCTCATTTTACCAGATATGCATACACCATGAAGGTGACCGAGAAAAGTGACATATACAGTTACGGCGTTGTGCTGTTGGAGCTGCTAACCGGTCGCGCACCTGTGCAACCAATAGAATTGGGAGGTGATCTGGTAACATGGGCAAAGAATTACATCAGGGACAATTCTCTGGGTCCAGGGATCCTTGATAGTAATCTGGATTTGGAAGATAAAGCGGCCGTCGATCACATGATTGAGGTCTTGAAAATCGCTTTGCTATGTAGTAATCTGTCGCCGTACGAGAGACCGCCGATGAGGCATGTTGTAGTTATGTTAAGCGAGTCTAAAGATAGGGCCCGGGTGAGCTCTGCGTCCTCCTCGCCTGCTTCTGATAATTCTTCGAAGAAGGATAGCTCATGATGTATGTATAATAAGTTGAGTTAGTGAAGGCAATACCCGTTGCTCCCTTTTCCTTGTTACTTATGGTAGGAATTTTGGGAGCCTGCACTCATTCTTTCTGTCATTGTTTTTTTAGTGAGACAAATAATACTGACTGGTAAAGCGTCATTCTGTGTGTTAGTGTCTCTGAAGAACGTACCGTTGAGTCCTGGGGTAGCCGGGAGTTGTTAAGCCAGAGTCCTCCCTGGACGTGGTGTTGTGTCTCTTCACTTAGATTTAGGCTTAGTATTTCTCAATGCTGGAATCTGAATGTGCTTTTCCTGAAACATGGTACTCTGAATACTATGTCGATTGTTCACTCACAATGTTTCTCACCTATCTCCTCCATGCGCGTGTTACCCCGCTGATTCTGCACATCATGTGCTCTCTCAGCCTCACTTGATTCTAGCAAGCAGACTGTAGTCCAGATCCA
>QRDG01000802.1:615170-797298 GCA_012064385.1 Puccinellia tenuiflora
CCGGGATCGCCGCTACTGTAGATACTGTAGATGCACAGTATCTACTGTTTCTCGTAACAGTAGCCGAGCGCTCTCAGCTCGCGAATGCGTCTTGCTTTAATATAGTTAGTAGATGTGAGTACAAGGCAATGTCTTGGAAGCCAAGTTAGGTTACAAGATTGGAGTATAAGAAACAAACTCTAGCTAGGAGACCTAATCGGTATCCGTAACACGCCCCCGCAGTCTGAACTCGGTGCTTCGCCGATGTGAAGACTGGACTTGAACTCGCGGAAGACAGCAGACGGTAGACCTTTGGTGAATATGTCAGCGAACTGCGAACTGGATGGAACCTGAAGCACACGAACAGCACCGATGGCAACCTTTTCCCGCACAGAATGGATGTCCAGCTCTATATGCTTGGTACGGCGATGTTGAACCGGGTTAGCTGATAGGTAAACTGCGCT
This sequence comes from Puccinellia tenuiflora, assembly GCA_012064385.1. Classification (NCBI taxonomy): domain Eukaryota; kingdom Viridiplantae; phylum Streptophyta; class Magnoliopsida; order Poales; family Poaceae; genus Puccinellia; species Puccinellia tenuiflora. Next base: position 615,614 of record QRDG01000802.1, read on the forward strand.
GACATTATCACAGTAGACGATAGTGGCGCTGTCTATAGGTCGTTGTAGCTCCTGAAGAGGACTCCGAATCCAGCATGTCTCGGCAACTGTACTGGCCACGGCGCGATACTCCGCTTCGGCGCTGGACCGTGAGACTGTGGGTTGTCGTCGAGAAGACCAAGAAATTAAATTGTCACCCAAAAATACACAGTATCCTGACGTAGACCGTCGAGTGTCAGGACATCCTGCCCAATCAGCATCCGAATAGGCAACCAAGGAATGAGATGAAGTGGAGGACAAGGTGAGACCATGATCAAGTGTGCCTTTGAGATATCTGAGTATGCGTTTGATGAGAGAAAGATGGGGTTCACGAGGGTCATGCATGTGGAGACACACTTGTTGAAAAGCATATGATAAATCTAGTCGTGTGAGAGTGATGTATTGTAGAGCACCAGCGAGACTGCGATAAAGAAAATGGTCAGCTACAGGAGAGTCAGCCGATGCTGGTAATTTTTTCTTTTGCGTCAATGGGTGTAGGAGATGGATGGCACTCGCTCATACCGCCACGAGAGAGAACCTCAAGAATGTACTGACGTTGGGAAAGTGAAGGCTATGAGGGGAACGAGTGGCAAATATGCCTAGAAAATGATGAAGAGGACCGAGATCCTTCATGGCAAATTCATTGCTAAAGGTTCGAATAATGGATTGGAGTAAGGTGGAAGAAGAGACTGTAAGAATAATGTCATCCACGTATAGAAGAAGGTAGGCAATGCTAGAGTTTTTATGAAAGGTGAAGAGAGAGGCATCGGATTTGGACTCTAGGAAACCGATGGAGCGTGCAAATGCCGCAAAACGATGAAACCAAGCACGAGGAGCCTGTTTTAGACCGTAGAGAGATTTGAGTAGACAACAAACATGGTTGGGGCGAGAGGGATCAACGAATCCGGAGGGTTGTTGGCTGTACTTCGACAAGTTGGCCATGAAGGAAAGCATTTTTGACGTCAAGTTGGTGGATGGGCCAATTATTTGAAAGAGCGAGGGATAGGACGATTCGAATGGTGGCTGGTTTTACGACAGGGCTGAAGGTTTTGTCAAAATCAATGACGGGTTGTTGGGAGAATGTAACAGCCCTAACTTGGTAATGAAAAATACGAAGGATTTTTCCACTTTTTGCATTCATGTTTGCATCATGGCATATCTTTAAATTGCTTTTGTGACAAACCACAAATGGAAAATAATAAAAAGAGGGAAGCCAAAACTTCCCAAAACCTTTACTTACTTGAAATGCAAACTATGGTGCAACCTTTAACATGACAGGTGACCATATGGTTCAACAAGTTTCCCAAGTTCACCTTAATGCACAAGAACCAAATGGATGGGTTCCATTTGTTTCCAACTTTCTTAGGCCCTAAAATGTGGCTCAAAGCTTTTGTCTATATTTGTGAGCCATGCCACCTTGTTCAAAGGCCTAGATAAATGTATGGTGAGTTGTTTATCTTGTGGAGGAACTCCCAGAATTTTTGCATATTTTCTGGAATTGTTTTGGTGCCCCTTTTCAAAATCTAGCCTTTTTGCCTTTTTCTGGTCGTCCGGAATGACCCGGAATTTTCCGGACCAGTCGGAATTTTCCAGACCTTTCCGGAAAATTCCGGATGGTGCACAGTGGCGACAGGGCGCACTGGCGCCATGCCGCCCCGCGCCCATGCCTTTGTCGCCGTGGCCTTACCTGCCTCTCGACGCCGTGGCCCCCCCTGGAGGTCAAGAACGCACGCGAGCGACGCATCGCTCCACACCTGCTTCTCACCTGCTCCCTCGTTCCCCTCCTTCTCTCCCGAGCTCCCTAGGAAGCCCTCCGTAGTGCCGCCGCCATCGTCGTCGATTCGCCGCCGTTGGAGCTCCCCGGGACGAACGGCCGTCGCCAACACCTCCGTCTAGACCTCCTCTCCCTCCCCATCGGAGGAACCGAGCCGGGAGGACCAGTCCCGGCGTGTGCGTCCTCGACCTCGTCGACCTCGGCCGCCGGCCGCCCGGACCGATTCTCGCGACTCCGGCCTCTCCCCGCCAACGCCGACTCCTTCTTAGTACACAAGGTGAGGCATGCGTGCTTGCTAGCCCTCTCCCGCTCCCCCTCTCCCTCTCGTGCGTGCTCGCGCCGTGCACACCCGCCGCCGCCGTCGTTTTTCTGCCCAGGATCGAGCCGTCCGGAATCGCCCGGATTATTCCGGATCGATTCCGGGTCGACCGGATTTTTCCGGACATTTCCGGACGAATTCCGAAACTCTAACAGAAGGATTTTGAGGTCACCTCGGATTTGGCTCGGAATGAGCCCGGATTATTCCGGACCATCCGGAATATTCCGGCCCAATCCGGATAAATTCCGAACCATCTGTAAAACTTGAAAACCAGATTCCTTCAACTTCTTTTCTTTGAATCTTGCAAATGTTATACCAATTTGTTCAGTGTTTCAAATGCTATCTAAACATGCTAGTACCACCTCATGACAACAACTTGCTTTTCGACATTACTCTTAAATTGGATAAGAGATATAAATCCAAATAAGTAATTAAATGAATTAAATTCAACTATTTAATTATTTTGCTATTTATTCTTCGGTACTCCGAATATCACGAATGCGGTACCAAAACGACCACAAGAGCAACACCTAGTTAATCGTGTCATGTTCATGCATATTGAGCCACTTATCTAATAATGAGATAGTTTATAAAGAATGTGTTCACTAAGATAAATATGGAGTGTGTCCAAATAATTGCACTAACTATTTGGAACTCCATTTAATTTGTTAAATAAATTAAATGATATCATCTTTTCATCAATTGGACATGTCTTCATGTGTTTGCGCATTGCACCTTGTGATCGTGTGATTTATGTGCTCTTTGTGTTTCTCTTTTGGGTATCGATAGATTCCGGAGTCGAGGGTCTCTCTACTTACCCCGACGAGCCGTACTACATGTCCGGACAGCAAGGCAAGAGATAACCTAACCTTCTTGGCATCTAGCATCCTATGTTTTATAAACTTATTTTATCCACCATAATATTGCATGCGGTTCAACATGTCCTTTTTGGTAAATATTAGAATATCCTATGAATGCATGTTCCTCCCCGAGCCATTCACATGTATCCCTACCTATGAAACCTAGGGTTGAAGTGTTGGCCCGCGATAAAGATAGAGGTGATGATTTCATATGCTTAGCTATGCTTAGCCATGCTTAGTTAAATATTTTAGATATGTCCGTTGTTTATTTCCATAATTGTTGTTGAAGATGGAATGATGCGGACTGGGTGGATATGTGGGGTGCTTAATGAAAATGCTAAGAAGGCTTGGATGAGTTGCCCTCGGGGAGGGTGGTTTGCCTCATTCTTGCCGCCTAGGTTGAGAGTGCTTTTAGCTAGAACCAAGAACCGAGCGTGCTTTCATTGGTGGGTGTATGGGCGCCTTACTAACTGAATAACTTGTGCGGGCGTATTCAAGGGTCCTCTAGTTTGCTATTTCCATTTGCCGTGTGTGTGAGCGGAAAAAGAAATGATGAGGATGGTGGTGTTTAGGACGTGGCGATGGGGTAGGGGCTGAGGCTGGGCAAACTTGCCCTGTGGCCACGGATGACTCTTAGATAGTCTCACGCGAGGTAAAGGTTTAACCGCGCCTGCTTGCCGGCCTTCCCCGGAAGAGGGCCAACTAGGTGAGCCGGACGGTACCAATGGGTAAAATAGTACACCCCTGCAGGGTAAATCTTTTCGAAAAGCCGTGTCCACGGTTATGGACAAACTCTTGGGAAAGGCAGATTAGCTCATAGATAACTTTAACCTAATTGATATGGCAGCTAAAGGTTGCATAATAAACTTGTGATAAAGGTTCATTTCCTCGAGGGTGAGTCGAGGGAGTGCCTTTGTGTGAGATGAATGGTGATGGTTGTGAGTAGGTTCGCCGAGAACTGAAAGGTGATAATGATACTCTCTTACCCATTTATAAAAATACTCTGAGTAGACGAATGCCATGTGTCGATTATATTTCTGTTTATGAAACTTAGCTTTATGCAAAAGAAATACATATAAAGCTTTAGAGCCTCCGTCAGTCATTGGGCCTATATCGCCCTGCTAAACTTGCGAGTACGTCGTACTCAGTCTCTCTTTGCTGGCTCTATGATTTTGTATTTCAGAGGAGGACGACACCGAGCGGCTAGGTGGGTTCTTTGTTGACGTCGACTACTAGTCTGGGGTTCCCAGGTGGCAGCTTGGGACCGTGAAACAAGCTGGCTGGGATGATGTTTATTGTAGGCCTCTTAGGCCATATATTTGCTTCTTGTTGTTAGACAACACTACCCGCTTCCGCTTGATGACTGGTTGGATCTGTGATCCTTTTGTTGTGTAATATTTGTATTCTTCTCTTTATATGAGTTGCTTTATATCTTGTGTCGTAGAGTCATGCAATGTGCCGGTTTGTTCCACAAGTCTTGATCTTTGTTTTATACCTTGATGGTTGTGCCGACTACATAGCCTCTCTGTATAATTCCGGGGTCGGGGCGTTACAGTGAAGCCACGCACTACCTAACGTGCTTTGTGACGTGCAAGGGAACCATCTGAATTGTATTTGTGGCGAAAAATCCATTTACCACTAACAATGTTTGCACCGGGTGGAGGAGGGACAAGAGTCCAGGTGTTATTAGTCATGAGGGCATCATATTCTTCCTGCATGGCAAGGCGCCAAGAGGGATCTCGGAGAGCTATGAGATAATTATGTGGGATTGGTGATGAAACAATGATCGAGAGATTGAGCCGATCGACTGGAGGAGGAAGACGGCCGGTTGTACTTCTTGTGCGGTGAACTATGGGTGGGGGAGGAGGTATAGGTGATGGCACAGGCGGAGTTGGGGGTGAAGAGGAGGTTGGCGAGATGTGGCCTGTGAAGGGTGAGGTGGGTGAATCGGGTGGACTGACATGATCGGTGGAGGTCGGGCTGGCAGAAGCTGTTGTCGCGGCAGGAGATGCCGTCGCGACAGAGGTTTGGATGGAATTCGCTGTCGCGGCAGGAGATGCTGTCACGGCAGGAGTTTGGATAGAAGGTGATGTCGCGGCAGGGATTGTGAGTATTGGTTCTTTTGGTTGGAGAGGTGGGTCAAATATGGCGATGGGAGGGGAAGGTGTGGGTGAGTGTTGAGGGGCATAAGGGAAGGTAGAATCGTCGAATGTGACGTGACGGGAAAGGAGGATACGTCTAGTGGAAAGATCGAGGCAACGATAGCCTTTGTGTCTTGGTGGGTAGCCGAGGAACACACACTTGATGGCTCGTGGAGCAAGTTTGTGGGCAGCAGTGGAGGCCGCGTTGACATAGCAAAGACAACCAAATACTTGGAGGTGATCGTAAGATGGGTGAGTGCCGAATAACACATAGTGAGGTGTAGCTTTTTGAAGAGCGGCCATGGGTCGGATGTTGAGGAGATATGTGGCAGTGTGGAGTGCCTCGGCCAATAAGTTTGGAGGCATGGATGCTTGAAATAGAAGGGAGCGAATGACATCGTTAATGGTACATATGGCTCATTCGGCCTTGCCGTTTTGTTGGGACATATAAGGACAGGAGAAACGAAAAGTTGTGCCGTGTTGTGTGAAAAAGGTGTGAAGTTTAAGATTATCAAATTCCTTTCCATTATCACATTGAATAGTAAGAATAGGCAAGTTAAAGTGAGTGGTGACGAACGCATGATAGGCAACAAAGGTTGCAAAAGCATCGGATTTCTTTTTAAGGGGAAAACTCCAGAAATAATGAGAAAAATCATCAATGATAACAAGATAATAAGCATAGCCCGTTGTACTAGGAATAGGCGAGGTCCATAAATCACAATGGAGTAGTTCAAACGGACGAGTTGTAAACGAGTGCGACAAATGAAAAGGTAGTCTAATATGTTTGCCTAACTGACATGCATGACATAGGGAGGTTCCTGATTTATTGATGGGGATGGTCGCGAGCTGATGAAGTTGCGAGGTGGTGTGGTGGCCTGGATGTCCGAGACATCAATGCCATAGGTCAGAGGTGGTAGTGGTGATGTGGGCTTCGCCGATGATGGAGCTCCGGATATTGTAAAGAGGGTCGGGACTGTTACATCTGAGAATCACGGTCCCGCTGGGAAGAGCCTTCACATAAAAACCATAGGGAAACTCAATTGTACAGTGATTATCAATGGCGAATTGACGTACAGATATTAGGTTTTTGATAATATGAGGAACGAGAAGTATGTTGCGTAAGTAAAGGGATTTGGAGGGAGAGTGGAGCGTGGTGGATCCGATGTGAGTGACAGGGAGGGTTGCGCCGTTGCCGACAGTGACAGATTGAGGTGGAGAGGGATGAAGGGAGATTAAGTTACCGGGATCGGACGCCATGTGAGAGGATGCGCCTGTGTCCATGTACCAGTCGTTGCCGGGAAGCTGCATATTGTTGAGGGCGGCGATCAGGGTGGGGTCGAGCTGTTGCTGTTGCGGTTGATGCTGGCTGGTGGGAGCTTGTCCGAGAGCGGTGTAGGCCTGAGGGAGCATACCGGGGCGAGGTCCAAGAACGCCAGGGGTAGGTGCCCGCCAAAGAGTTAGTGTCGGTGCGCGCCAAGGTACCTGCTGTCGGAGGAGAGAGGCGCGTGTTGGAGTGCCAGTCCATGGGTTGAATTGCCAAGGGTTGTCGCGGCCGCGTCCCCGTCTGCCACGGACATGACCGCGGCTGCCGCCGCAAAAGATGTTGGGGAAGCCGAGACCACGACCACCAGCGCCCCCGGTGTGGTCACCCCCGAACCGATCACCGCCTGGAGGAGGAGGTGGTGCGCCCCCGCCGTGGGGCAGCACGCTGTTTCCGCTGGCCCAGAGCGTGGTGGACGCGGCGTGCTTGGCATCAGTCTTCTTCTGTGTCTCCTCGAGGATGAGAGCCGACCTCGTTTGAAGGAAGGAGGGGAAGGGCACCTGAAACGGGAGAAACGAGCGCAAATGCGCGTAAGTGTCATTAAGTCCGCGGAGGAGCGTGAGGACGAGTGTCTCGTCGCTGATGGGCTGGCCAACGTCATTGAGGGAGTCGGAGAGAGCTTTGAGCTTGGCGCAGTAGTCGCTGATGGATAGGTTGCCTTGCGGGGTGTTGTGGAAGTCGGCTTCGAGCTGGATGGCTGATACGTCTCCGACGTATCTATAATTTTTTATGTTCCATTCTTGATTATATATCAGTGCCACCTGTTTTTACAATGTTTTTATATCATTTTGGCATAATTTATGAAACTAATCTGTTAACAGGATGCCCGGTGCTAGTTCCTGTTTTCTGCTGTCTTTTTGTTTCAGAAAAGTTGTTCTGAGAAGTTTCTCGGAGTGCTCTCAAAATTTACGGGAATTATTTCCAATATAAAACGAAGATGGAGCCTGAAGGACAGCCAGAGGGGAGGCACAAGGGCTCTAGGAGCCACCTGGCCACGCCCCCTGGCCACGTGAGGGCCCCTGTCCATCGCCTCGCGTCGCCCCTTCGCCTATAAATTCCCCTCTGACCTAAAAACAGAGGAGAACCGATCACAATTTTCAGAATACGTCCGAGGCCGCCGCCATCTCAAACCCTAGCTCGGGAGGGTTCAGAAGCTCTTCCCGGCACCCTGCCGGAGAGGGGAATCGACGCTGGAGGCATCTACATCACCATGCCTGCCTCCGGAGTGATGCGTGAGTAGTCCACCACGGGACTACGAGTCCATAGCAGTAGCTAGATGTTTGTCTCTCCTACTTGTACTCCATTGCTTAGATCGTGTGAGCTGCCTATCATGATCAAGATCATCTATTTCTAATTGCTACATAATTGTGTTTGCATGGATCCGATGAATTGTGGAAGTCATTACTTTTGTTCAGTTATGTGTTTCATCTATGATCTTGCATGCTCTCCGATGCTAGTGGTTGCTTTGGCCGAGTAATTTTTAGTGTTGTACGAGGGAGTATTTATGCTAGATAGTGGGTTCATGCCTGTCTTTGTCTGAGTTCGGTGACAGGAACGGTCAAGGCTAGAGATGTGCTGTTGCCACTAGGGAGAAAACAGCGGTGTGATTTCTTCGTGTTATCTACATTACTTACATTATGCACTTTGCTTATTGCAATGATCTGTTGCTTGCAACTTAATACTTTTGGGTGACATGCTGGATAGCGATCCCAGAGTGGATTATTAGTCATAGATGCAGTTGGATGACGGTCTATGTATTTTGACGTAATGCCCATATTAGATGAAGCGGTGAACTATATTGTTTTATGATAGCCTTGTTGTGCGCCTACAATTCTGTCAATTGCCATGATGTAATTTGTTTACCCATCATGTATATCTTTTGTAGAGACACCTCTAGTGAACTGTGGACCCCGGTCCTATTTTCCTACATTGCTTACAACCGTTTTCATAGCTTTTCATCACCATTTGCTCGCTGGTCATATTTCATCATCATATTTTACATCCACACATTTAATTCTTTGTGTTTGGCAAGCCGAAGAAATTGACAACCTCTCTGTTTTGTTGGGGTAAAGTAGTTTGTTTGTGATTATGTGCAGGTCCACGTTAATCTACAAGCGCCAGAGTGGATTGACACCTTGCTAAGCCTTCTCCAAGTCCTACGGGATTCGATAACCTTGGTTTTGTAATCAAGGGAAACTTATTCTGTGCTGCATCATACCTTCCTCTTGGGGTCTCCCAACAACACGCCATCAATGGCGCGGTGCTTCTTGTTGTCGCGGAACAGATTCTCGATGGCGTCCCACATGGTGCGGGCGGTGGAGCCGGGGCGCATGATGATGCCGAGGAGGTCGACGAAGATGGAACCGTAGATCCATGAGAGCACCGTGTAGTCGTCACGCCCCCAAGGAGAGGAGGGCGATGTGTCGGAGGGTGTGGCGTCGGCCGTGCCGACGACGTGGGACGTCAGGCCATAGCGACCGAGGTCGACGAGAAAGAGCTCCCTCCAGTTGGTGTAGTTGCCATCGTTGAGATCAAGGGTGATTGGAACGTGGAGTTTGATGGAGGTGGCATAGGTAGATTGGATGGATGGGGAGGGGGTGGAGTTGCCGTCGGCTGGGGCGATGGGCTTGCCTTTTTCGGCAGTGGCGGCTTGGGCATCGAGAGAGGTGGCGCGCGCGTCGAGTTCGGCGGCGAGGTCTCGGAGTTCTTTTTCCTTGGCTACGATCTTGCGAAGCTTTTCAGCGATCTCGTCGGGAGTCATGGCGGCGGAGAAGGAGGAGGTGGTAGGGAAGGAGGGTTTCTAGGGTTTAGGACCGGGCTGCTCTGATACCAAGAAACAATGTAAGTCTCGGGCTGCTTGAAGCACGCCTCGATCGATCCCTCCTTCATATATGTGAGTACAAGGCAATGGCTTGGAAGCCAAGTTAGGTTACGAGATTGAAGTACAAGAAACAAACTCTAGTTAGGAAACCTAATCGGTATCCGTAACAATTTTCAAGGACAAGAAACCAGACTTATATAGTTGCCAAGCAATATTCAAGACTAAACTACGATTTCAGCTAGAGTGGGGAGGAGGAGTATTTTTTACCAAATCTGGCCCTTTAGCCAAACTAATTTTGCACCTAATCTTTTCGTGAAACTATTTGTAAATTTGGCCCCAGGTCGGCGCCAATAAGGATGGAGTCGAACTTGTGCAGGTCGGTGTCAAGTCATTTTTGTACTCAGATGCTCCGACTGGTCGGCGCCAATTGAAATTGGCGTCGAAGGTATGTCGGCTCCAACAAGGATGGAGCCGACATGCATAAGGTCGGCTCTATCCTCATTGAAGCCGACCTCAAGGGCTAGATTTAGAAATAGTTTCGGAGAGAAGCCAGATGCAAAATTAGTTTGGGTAAAGGGCCAAATCTGATTAAAAAAATACGGAGAAGGAGCTACGTGGGTTCGCTCGTCGCCTACGTGGCGAAGAGCGAGCAAGAGAAGAGGTTTTTGTGTTTTAGGAGGGGACCTGCAGCCATAGATGAGGAGCGCCTACGCTCGCGCCGCCGTGGAGGAGCAGATGAGTTGCAGCGCCGCCGTGGATTCCGACTGACGACCTTCTTCCATGAACTAGCGAAGCACCATTACGTAAGGGAAGTTCTAGGCGTCCCTCGGGGGCTCAAAACTTTCCAGCCCCCGGGTTCTCCTGCTGACACGTGTCCATTTCTGTCTCCAAATCCCGCTTTTGCTCCTATGAAGCAAAAAACGGTTCGGTTGAAATAAGAATTTTGTACTATTGTAGCAATTTTCAATTTTCGGTCAAATTCCCGCAATTGCTCCTATGAAGCAAAAACGGTTCGTTTGAAATAACAATTTTGTGCTATTGTAGCAATTTCCAATTTTCATCCAAATCCCGCAATTGCTCATATAAGACATTGTAGCAAATAATTTGGGCTATTGTAGCAAGACTACGAGACGATTGTAGCAAAAAGTAAATTGTGCTATTGTAGCAAAACCGACTTCGCTGAAGACATCGCCGTAGACTCTCACCGAAGACCTCGTAGCCAAAAAATTGTACTATTATAGCAACACTATGTGACAGTTGTAGCAAAAGAAAAGTTGTGCTATTGTAGCAAAACCGACTTTGCCAGCGACATCGCCAGAGACCATCGTCAGAGACCTTGTAGCAAAATCTTTATTCTCTACTAGCAGAATGACATAACTTTTATAGCAAAAACATTCGTGCTATTGTAGCATCCTAGCTTAGCCCACCAGAGACCGCACGTAGCCCGCCGGAGATCTCAGAAATAGTAGCCGGGGGAAGCCGACGAGCACACGCACGGGCGGCGGCCGATGCTTGGTGGGCGCGGCCGCAGGAGGTGGTGCTAGGCGAGAGTGGCCGCGGGAAGCCGGTGATGGCCGCAAACGAGCACACATGCGGGCATGGCCGCGGGAGGACGGGGAGCACACCCACAACGCGGGCGGCCGGTGCTAGGTGGGTGCGGCCACTGGAGGCCGGCGATGACCGCGCGCGAGCACGCACGCGTGCGCGGGCGCGGGATGCCGGCGAAAACATTCACAGGCGGCGGCCGGTGCTGGCGGCGGGGCGGACCTATGGCGGGGCGAGCTGTGTCGGCCGGGGCTGGTTTCGATCGCGGGCAAGGAAGAATACGGGAGGAGAGAGAAAATAGATCGAGGGGAACGAGTGTCGTGGGTGGGGTCAACCGAACACGCGTCCTATGCGGGAGGAGGAGGTTGCGAGACGTATCATCCCCCGGAGGTACCGTAGTATTTCCCTTACGGTAACAATCTTGTTTTAGCACCTTGACTATGCAAAAAACAAAAATGCACGGTCTAAAAGTGGAGGATGCGTAAGTCTGCAAGTACGTCGTTCGCCGACTCGTGCCGCGACGCATGATTACGCGTGCAACCACGGTTGTTCGGTGTCCATCGTCCGAACATGGAGGACGAAAATAGCAACGCCACCGACCGTACGGAGCCCACCGCACCGGATGGTTCTTTCTGGTGAGCCCTTGCCTTGCCCGGACGTTCGGGGGAAGGAAGAGGGCCAGCGCGGGGCGCGGTGCGCCGCTTCCGCACCCATCGCAGCTGCTGTTTCCGTACATGAAGGATTCGTCTATCGAATTGGGCTGCTAATTTGGCGGCGATGTCGATCGATACGGGCTAGAAATACCCAGTTCAGTTTTGATGGCCTCATAGGCTTTAGCGGTATTGGGCTTGTGTTTGACCCTGAAGGCTGTCCGACAGAGACTCCGTTATGGACCACTGAAGATGGCCTGGCCTGGTTAGATGTATGACGCTGGTCCATTACCATTCATCACTCATCAGTGTTGGATTTTTGCCCTTATAGAAAGATTGCCCCAAAAGGATATTACTGATCTTCTAGTGATAATCTGGGCAATTTGGTATGCTAGACGGAAAGCAATATATGAAAGTATTTTCCAGAGTCCGTTATCTACGAGGTGTTTCATGGAGAAATTTATAGCAGAGCTGGAGAGATGACTCAGAAACCAGTTTCTTGGTGTCCTCCACGCGTAATTCCAATGGGACCAAGATGGATTTCACCACCTGATGGTTGGGTGAAAATTAACGTGGGCGCTGCCGTCGGTAAGGCGATCAACAAGGGAGCAGTAGCTGCTATTGCTCGATCACGTACATGACGATGTTTACCTGGGAGCTTTTGCGTTGTTCTTGAGGGGTGTACGAATGCAGAAACTCTTGAAGCCCTTGCCTGTAGAGAGGCTCTGTCTTGTGCAAGCGATCTCTCTATTCACAAGATCCGCATTGCATCAGATTCAACACTTTGTATGATGGCTCGTTGGGCGAATATGCTCAAATTACTCGCGAAATTAAAGCTAGAAAGCAATACATGAAAGTATTTTCCAGAGTCCGTTATCTACGAGGTGTTTCATGGAGAAATTTATAGCAGAGCTGGAGATGACTCAGAAACCAGTTTCTTGGTGTCCTCCACGCGTAATTCCAATGGGACCAAGATGGATTTCACCACCTGATGGTTGGGTGAAAATTAACGTGGGCGCTGCCATCGGTAAGGCGATCAACAAGGGAGCAGTAGCTGCTATTGCTCGATCACGTACATGACGATGTCTACCTGGGAGCTTTTGCGTTGTTCTTGAGGGGTGTACGAATGCAGAAACTCTTGAAGCCCTTGCCTGTAGAGAGGCTCTGTCTTGTGCAAGCGATCTCTCTATTCACAAGATCCGCATTGCATCATATTCAACACTTTGTATGATGGCTCGTTGGGCGAATATGCTCAAATTACTCGCGAAATTAAAGCTAGAAGTCTGCTTTTCGATGAGGTTTATTTCTGCCACGAAAGGAGAAGTTCCAATAAAGAGGCTCATAATATTGCTAGGAGATCTATTTCACTAGTGGAAAACACCCCCTTTAGTCCCGGTTGGTTTGGGCCATTAGTCCCGGTTCTCCAACCGGGACTAGCCAATCGGGACTAATGCTAGTCCCGGTTGGGACACCAACCGGGACTAATGGGGATGCACGTGGCCCGGCAGGAGGAAGCAGGGGCGGAGGGGCTTTAGTCCCGGTTGGTAACACCAACCGGGACTAAAGGGTCCTATTTTTTTGATTTTTTTTTTATTTTTTTTTTCGAATTTCTTTTTTTGATTTTTTTTTTGATATTTCGAATTTTTGAATTATTTGTCAGTTTAATCTCGAATCGTTACCAACCGGGACTAAAGGGTCCTATTTTTTTTGTTTTTTTTTGTTTTTTTTCGAATTTCTTTTTTTGATTTTTTTTTTGATATTTCGAATTTTTGAATTATTTGTCAGTTTAATCTCGAATCACCCTTAATCTCACCGCACCGTGCACTGCTCCATCATCCTCACACTGATCCACCCATCCTCACACTTGTAGGGAAATTCCCGACCGGTCACCCATCCTCACACTGCTCCACCCCCAGCACGCTTAACTTTTGAGTTCCTTCCCAACTAGCTTCCAATATTGCATTGAGTACATCTTGACAATACTATACTATCAATCATATTATCCCATATAATTTGATGGCACATGATATTATTTTTTGAATTCCAAACCTATATTAACATAAACAACAATAATTAATTAATAGTAATCTTTATGCAGAAATCAATTATTAATTCCAAAAAAATAAAAATAATTAATTTAAAAAAATAAAAAATAAAATAATTTGAATTTACAACAAAACTTAAATATTCCTGCATGATGGCACATGATATTTTTTGAATTCCAAACCTATATTAACATAAACAACAATGATTAATTAATACAAATATTTATGAAGAAATCAATTATTAATTCCAAAAAATTAAAAATTAAAATAATTTGAATTTTCGGTAAAAACTTAAAAGATGGCACATGATATTATTTTTTGAATTCCAAACCTATATTAACATAAACAACAATGATTAATTAATACTAATCTTTATGCAGAAATCAATTATTAATTCCAAAAAAAATTAAAAATTAAAATAATTTGGAATTTTTCTGCTTAAATCTTCCTGCTTTCATAGTTTCCTTTGGAATTTTGAAAATCTAAAAAAATCCCAAACGGGTAAACCCCGTTGCGAGCGGATGCGGATTTTCGCGCTGAACGTTTTGATATATTAAACAATTTTTTCCGAGTTCGTACGCAAAAGTTATTGCCATTTTACTGAGAATTTGCAAAAAAATTCAAAATTCAAAGTTTTCAATTTTCCCTAAAAGTAGGTTGTGTGAGGTACAAGCATGTCAAAGGATTTTAAAATTTGAAGTTTTTATCAATTTCGTTTACTTGTTTTGGACGTTTTTGATGCGCGGGGGGGGGGGGGGGGGGGTAGGAGGTTGGTGGCTCCAACCGGGACTAAAGGTGCTCGCCCCTTTAGTCCCGGTTCCAGCCACGAACCGGGACTAATACCCCCATTCAAACCGGGACCATTGGCATTCCGGGCCCTAGCAGCACGAACCGGGACCAATGCCTGCCATTGGTCCCGGTTTGTGTCTGAACCGGGACTAATGGCTTTGGAGCTCCTTCCGAAAGACCATTTTTCTACTAGTGTTTATGATGTAATAGGCCGCTATGTTTGGCTTTTGGCTCCACCTTCTGGAGTTTGTATCCCGGATGTGATTTCAGTTGAATAAAGGGATACAAATGCTTGCTCAAAAAAAAAATCACTCATCAGTGTTGTGCACGTCCCCACTTCCCCACTTTCAACAAGTACGAGCAGTACCTGCAATAATCTTCCTTGAGTTTTCGGTCGGATGTTCAAGTACATTTACGTAAACTAAATCATAAACCTTTAACGTTTTATAGAACCCCTTTGCTAGTATGCCAAAGGGATGATATCAGCGGCGTAGCCGGCCTCAGAAGTCTATGGGGTCACTACTATTTTTTTTATTTTTTCTTCACATTGTACAGTGTTTTTATGCTGTTTTGGTCAAAATCTGTGGGTCGGCCGACCCCACAACTAACACGCAGCTCCGCCGCTGGATGATATGTGATCTGAACGTACGATAGTATATACGTCTATTTAAATCTTGATAGAATGTACGAATGTAGTTCTCTTAGAAACTGCATTGTAAGCATGCAGCTCCCGGTTCTAGGGAGACCAGGAATTTGTAAAAAATATGAAGGGGTTTCGGGCCACACATTTTAGTTTAAAATTCTCAAGAAATTCAATTTTAGTTTACATGGATACATATGATCTATGTGTTGGCAAAGTTTCGGGCCACACAAAAAATCACAATATTTTGGGTCTAAAAAGAAAAAAATCGTTTTTAGTTTCCATATTTGTATTTTTTAGTAGATCTATTACGATGAAACCTTTGGTCATACATACTTGACATGTATGTAATCATGTAATTTTTTCACGGAAAAATATAGTATTTGATATTTATTGTTAAAATCGAGCTCCATGTACTTAGGGATGCACCAATGTAGTTTTTGATATTTAATGTTAAAATCAAGCTCCATGTAGTTTTTTGAAATTTGATAAGCACCATATTTGCTATGAGTACACCAATTCTGACCCTAGAAGACTAAATTTTCTTTTGACGAAAGAAGCAATGCTCGATTCATTTTCATTAAGAGAGGGAGAGCAACCGAAACAAAGTCCAGGATTGCAAGGTTACATGGTTAAAATGATACAGAGAAGAAAGAAAAAAACTATGCATGAATGGATCATAGTACGCCCAATTAAGGTACACCCTTCAAGCCAGGTGAAAAGTCGTTGTAAATCTTGTCACAAAAAGCAAAGAGGCTGTCATTGAATATCCTGTCATTGCGCTCCTACCATATAAACCACCATGCCATCATGACCAGCGAAGAGAAATGGCTTTGCATTTTCCGAGAATCCATCCCTGAAATGGACAGTGTTCAAGGTCGGTATTAGGGCGATGGGAAAGCTAAAACCACAGATTCCGGTGGCAAACGGGCCAGAGGCGAGGAGTTGTTTTTAGCCCCGGAGTTTCTACAGAGCAGGAGGGGTTATGGGGCCAATTACGTCGAGATTGTTTGGGGTGAGACATTTTTCCTTTGACCGACAACCATGGAAAGAAGCGGATCTTTCATGGGACCGTGATGTGCCAGAGATAAGGTCTTTGTAGCAACATTAAATTCACCCTCACAACTTAGTAAGTTCCATTAGCAGTACACTTCCAAGAAAAGCAGTCAACACAAGTTGTGAGGGTGATCACCTCAGATTATGCCACATGTCAATGTACTCCCTGATGACTTGCTCTAGAGTGTTGGGCTTAATGAAAGAAATACATTTTCGGTTGGTGATCCCATCTACAACATTAACTCTTCTATATTGTTGTGTTTAAATATATAATGATACTTAGGGGTTAGACTGTGCAACCAATGATCACGCCAGAGAGAGGGGTTTGTTCCATTGCCCACAGTGATGCTAGTAGAGGCCTGAAAGAGGGAAACAACCTCCTGATAGAGTGCCAACAGCAGACCATGTAAGGGATTGTCAGCATACACTATTCTTTGCCAAAGCCATTGCAATTTCAGAGCTCGGCTTTGAAATAGGTTATTGGGGTTTCCAAGCCAACCAACCTTTACGGTAAGTGTTAGCATACAATACGTGTACGCCAGGACTTAGAGATAATCCTTGTCTATCTCTAAGTCCTATCGTACATGTATTGTATTCTAACAGTAACAATTTTTCTCTTATGCAGGTCAGCTACCGTTGTACACGTATACTTTGTTTATAGTTGTTTCTATAGTGCGTGGACTTCCGAGACCTATTTATTGAGGTGTATACAAGGTTGGAGGATGCGATGATGAATATTTTTATCACACATGCGTGTGATCTTTGGATTGGTCCTGCAGTTCCATAGGCGTTCTACGTACTGTATACAGGGCGGTCTCCAGGAATCTGAGGTACCGATGGCACCCGTCCCCATTGGGTATGGGTATAGCTTAACCAAACCCGCACCCGCGTCCTACGTATCTTACCCGCACCCACACCCATACCCGCATCTGGGTATAGATTTTATACCATACCCGCACCCGTCAGGGTATTAAAAACCCATGGGTAAACCCACCCAACAACTTAACGAGGCAATATTAACAACATAACATATAATAAAAACAATGACATGTAGGATTATTTATTCACTAATTCGATCCTGGGTGATGAGATCGATCGTGCGGGGCGTCGGGACGTCCATGATGCAGGAGATGAAGCGATCGGAGGCGTGGGCGATTGGCCGGGGCGTCGTGTCATGAGTTGACTTAGACGCGGCGGGCCTGACGGCGGGGTGGGATAAAGTAAAACCTAATTAGTCTTAGGGTTAAACTAAATTGACTGTAAATTTAGCACTTGTCTCGTTTGCTCTAGGTATTAAATTTTGAAAATTGTGATTTTTCTAGAGAAATTCTCATTTCATATGCAAAACAAACTGGGTACGTGGGTATGTGGGTATGGGTTCTGCTATACCACACCCGCACCCAATATACCCACTGGGTACACACATTTTACCATTTGCATACCCATGGGTAATTTCCTTTTACCAAACCCTCACCCTACAGGGTAAAAACCCGCAGGGTAGGTGGGTAATGGGTACCCATTGCCATCGGTAATCTGAGGCCCCGGTGCGGAATGCGATGTGGAGCCCTAAAATTTATTATTTTAATAGTCTATAAAAATATTAGTCTAACTTCGATACTTCATCAGTTCTTTTTGTATGTACTTATAATCTATCAAATATTAATACTAAAAAATGGTAAATATAATAACCTTATATATTCTACTCAATCGTACAAGTTTCAGGAGACTGAATCAAATGGCTTAGAAATGTCCAGTTTCAGTAGCAAGGAGTGGACGGCCTCACTCCCCCCTTTCTTTCTCTCTCTTCCTTCTCTTCCCTTGAGAGTCTGATCAGTGGCATTTGTATCCAAATTGCAAGCATGTTTATGTGCATAATTCACTCACATTTGAAGCTATGTTGACTAATTATGCTACTGAAATAATAATAAATAAACTATATTCATTACTTGAGTTATTTTACAGCCTTGTTGTCATATCTGCAGGATTGGTGCGCAAAGGCACCAAAATTCTACACCAAGGCTGAGTAAGGATCTGCTGGAGACATGTGCTTAGTGAGCAAGGGCCTAAACAGAAAAGAGCAGGGATCTTCTTGGGCAGAAAGAAGAGAAGTGGAGGGACCAAGCTGCAAAAGAACCAGATCAGATCAAGAAGAAAAGGGGCAGCCAGCTCCAATCGTGAGGCAGGCCTGGCACTTCTATTCCCCAATCCCCATCCTCTTCACCACCGGCCGCCGCCGCGGCCAGGCCAGGCGTGGCGGCGCGCCGCCGCAACTCCACCGCACCACCAGACAACACCACGAGCTGCACCGTCCCCTGCGTCTCGACCTCCTGCCCTTCACCAACGACTCAGCGACGACGACGACCTCCCCAAGAACTACGATCTGCTGCTCTTCCTCAACCTCCTCAACTGCTGCTGCTCTTCCGTATCTGTCCCTGTCTCGTACCTTGCTTCCCCTTCGTCTGTATCTGTCCCTGTCTCGTACCTTGCTTCTCCTGCTTCCAGAACTGCTAAACTCTTGCTCCTTCAATTCTCTGTGTAAACTGTTTTGTTCATTCATCTATGAGTAGATCTTGTATGGTTGAGTACTGGCAGCGTTTTGAGTGACACATCTCGCTGTTGATTCTGAATTCTACTCGATTTATGCATGTTTTTTTGATCTGTGGCATGTATGGCTAGTCTCTGCATGCTCATTTTGTTGCAACATTTTTCCTTTGTCCCCAATTGCTTGTTAACTCACTTGGATCTGGACTGACAACCCAGAAAAGAGTGATCTTCGTGCTTTGAATTTTCTCCTTCCTTAACCTGCTAAAAAACCCTTGCTGGCAAGACTAGTATCTGCCAGTTGCTTGAAGTAATTCTCTTGAAGTAATCAAGAAGAAGAATAGACTGTTGGGGTAAGAAACAGCTCACCAGGCACATATTGTAGCAGCTCACAACCTTCTGCGTCCTCTCCTTTTCTTCATGCTCTAGCTCCTCTCAAGTCCTCATCACCATGCCATGAATCCACCAGGATCCCAGGGGATATCGACTCGAACCATTTTGGTCCTGAAGGAGTGGTACACAAGTGACAGCCTAAGAATATTCTCACAGAAACAAAGAGTGAAAGTGACAGGGCAAAGGCCCACAATATCATCAATTGAGTACCCAATAATATAAGTATAGCAATAAAGCACATGCTGAGGATGATAAGCATTCAGGGGTGTGATATGAGCAACATTAAAGCATGCATCCTTCAACATAATTCTAGCATATGAATAGTAGGTGTTATCATCATGAGAATGAGCAATGTTGCTGAGAGAATGTGCATTATCAAGTTTGGGCAAATCATTTTTCATTCCTTCCTTTAGAGATGGTATCATGCAATGCAAGGTAGTGATAGAATGTTCAGAAGGAAACATGTCATCAAGAGGGTTAGATAAACCTGTTTTGTCACCCTCTAGAATGACAACATCTTTGTCCACTTGAAGCTCTTCTTTATCTTCATCTTTTACTGCAGCAGCTTATTTAATCTCTCCCGTCTTGGGCTCAGGTGTTGCTAATTGTGAAAGCCTTTCATTCAGCTGCATCACTTGTGAGTTCATCTGGTCCATCAATCTTATTGTTTCTTCTTGAATTCTGATACCCATGATGAATGCTCTTCTTGAGGAGTGGACTGAGCACTTGACTAAGGATGTTCTTGATGAAATTCAGGGGCATAAGCTGGAGCTGCATAGAATTGATGTTCTTGATTCTTCTCTGGACACCTAAATTCCTGCACTGGATAACTAGGAGAAAATGATGAGATAGGTGGGCTGCTGTTCCTATATGTCATACTTGGGTTTTCAGGCCATCCAGGGGAATAATTGTTGTGGTATGCACCATGCTGTGGAGCAAATTTCATGCCAAAACAATCTAGAGTGGGTGAATAACCACCACACTGACAATCAGCAGGTGTATGGCCATGAATACCACAAATGTGACATACAGGAGCAGCATGAGGATTACCAAAGGAATACTGATCAGAATGCATAGGCCCATCATCTAAAACTATACCTCGCTCAAAAGCCAATTGATGCAATCTTTGAGAAAGCTTACTTTCATGTTCTTGAATTTTTTCCATAGTAATGGAGCAATCATTCACCTGTCCGTGATGATCTGAATAGAATGCCATATCCAAGGTGAAACTTGTTCAACTACAATCTGCACAAAAGGAAGAAGAAACAAAGAGGAACACAGAAAATAACTAGGACAAAGGTTAGAGGTTAAAAATATGCACACCAAAGACAAACAAAGACCTAGTCTATAGCCTAACTCAATTGTTCGACGCTAGTCCCCGGCAACGGTGCCAATTTGATTGGTAGTGGTTTAGGGGGGTTTTTGTTATCGTCTCCACAGGGATCAAAATCTATTGGTGCTTTTCCTTTCCAGAAGCTTGGCACAACGAAAAGGTGGGTTGGTGTTTTACGGATCTAGGCTAGTTCTTGCGGATCAAGCAACAGGAAATAAAAACGGTGACAGCAAAGGGGAGGCTAAGGAAGATCTCGCGGACAGCAAAGGGGAGGCTAAGGAAGAGTGGATCGTCAAACATAACAAAAGCTCAAAACTTCAGCAAGGTGGAGGCTAAGGGAGAATCAACAAACACATAACATGAACATCAGCAAAGGGGGGCTAAGGAAGAGTTCACAAGCAACAAAGTCACAGCACAATTACTAAGTTCACACAAACAGAGCGATTCAGAGAGTTACAGAGAGTTTTCACCGAAGGGGTTGGAGAGGATCGAATCAGTTCGTCGCTGCGGCAGCAGAGGAAGCAGAGGCGGGAGGCTAAGGAAGATACAAACGAAATAGAAGCAGGGAAGTAGACAGGGACAAATACGGATCAAGGGCTTCTTCTTTCTTCTCTTTCCTCGCGGATCTTCTTCGCCATGCTTCTCCAAGGTTCTTCCTAGTTCTTTGGTTCTTGATCTGGGTGGAGTAGTTGGGTCTTGGATCTGGTGGATGTGGTGGAGTGGTTCTCCTGGATGCGGAACTCTCTTCTTCTTGGACAAGGAAGCCGCTTTATAGGCGCTGCGGAAGTGGCGAGGGCCGCAGTCGATGGCGTGGTTGGTGGCGAGGCGGGAACTTCCGCCGTCGCTTTTCAGCTTTTTGCCCGGACGCACATGGTCTGCTCCCTACTTTATCACCTTTTTGACTCTTCTGGTTTCTTCTCCTCCAAGTTGATCGATTCCCTCCTTGCTGATTCAAACGCGTGCGCAGCGCAAGGGAGATACGCTCGCTTACTTCTCTTCTGGCTTCGAGAGGCTCCCTCGCGAGGCATTCATCCTCGCGAAGCAAAACCCTCGCGAGGCCTTTTTCCTCGCGAAGCGTCAAGTCCTCTGGAGGCGTCTTCTAAGCAACAAATTGAGTTGGAGATGAAGAAATATGTGCCTTGGCGCACTGATCTGCAAAAAGTGGATAACTGATGTAAAAAGCATTTAAAACCTTGATTGAACTTCTCAAATATGAGTAGATTTAGGGTTTTGGAAGTCGAAAAGATGTGCATAATTCAGAGTGATCAGAGTCCACCGGTCTCCCCCATCTCTGTTCTTGCTCTCGCCTAGCGGCGCTGCCGTCCGGTGCGGTGATGGAGGACTGGAGCGGATTGTACAGAGTAGATGTAGTGTTTTCGGCCGTGTGTCGGTTGTGGGCTTGATGCCTGGTAGTAGGAGTGGAGCACCAGATCTTCCCATCTAGATCTTAGTTGTTGTAGGGTTCCTCTCTCTTGTTCTTCTTCTCCGGCGGGCGGAGCTCGAAGTCGAGGGGAGAGCCGCCATCCCCCACAATAAAAAGGTGATGGGTGTTGCCTTCGAGCGGCAGAGGTGCTGGGGGCGTGATTTCTTCCCGGCCGGCCGTGGAGGCGAGGGGGAAGGGAGTGCTTTCGCAGTGAAGCTTGTGGTAGATCAACTCCCGGCCGGACGTGGAGGCGAGGAGGAGTGGATCTACGGTGTGCTGACCTCGGCCTCAAGAAGGTGGTGGTCCTGCCGCGACTTTGTTGCTGTCCGGTCTTCTTCTTGCTGCTCAGGTGGTGGCTTTGATGATGACTGTGCGGTGGCAAGGTTCGGCGATGGGTGCTGGCCTGTGCCTCTCGAAGCTTCAGGCGCGGAAGCTCATCAGCAACGGCGAGATGCGCCGCTTCTACTCAAGGCCGATGGGGTCACTCCGCTCCCCGGTGCTTCGGCTCCAGGTGTTCTTCTTCCTCTGCGTGAGGATCATCAGTTGTTGCAGCGCGACATACTACGACGGTCTGCCACCAAGTGGTCCGTCCCCGGTGGTGGGCGTCAAGCCGGTCGCGGTAGCACAGCTCTGTATCGACGGCGGAGACGAGGGACTCGATTGCTTTTCTCTGAGGTCCCCTATGTAAAATCTAAGGGCATGTTTGTAATTTCCTACGCTTTTAGGGGCCTGAATGTAATTTTTACCTGCCGTTTTTAATGAAGCTTCAGGGTCTTCTGGCCCCGTCACCCGTTCAAAAAAAAAAAGGAGCAAGGAGTGATTTCCCCCCTCTTAGCACCTTTCAGACATAGCGGCATAAGACTACAAAGGCAAACTATAGGGCCGTGTCTACAAGACTACAAAAGCAGTGCACTCAAAAGTCAAAACATGCACAGTAACATTCGCAAAAACAAAAATGCACAATAGATCCAATGAAATCCTTTTTTATTTTGTGATACTGATAAAGCAAATGAACTAGATAAAGCAAAGCAGTCAGACATTGCTTTCTCATTATTTTTGGAGAGAACATAAGCCAACAATAATGTTAAGTACAGGTCACTGATCACTAGCTAGACGATAATTGGGTCGATGGGCATGGAAACCCGCTCAAATTAGCAACGGCCTTTCACGTCAATGCAGCAGTACGTCGCCGTACCAGGGCTGTGCCCGTCCGTCACACACAACTTTGCATATTATTTTTACTGCATATACATATTGTTCGGTCGATCGCAACTTACAACTATATGGGACATAGGATCGATATAGGAGTAGATCTCATCCGGAGAACGGCGCTCTTGTTTTGGCCTGTTCTTATTTACAGGCGGCATCGATCGTCATGTTGTGAAAACGTCTCGTTGTCGCTAACTTTTAACTTGACTTGCCAAGGAAACACACCACGTGAACGAACATACAGTGTGTCGTCGTTTTATTATTTCCTTTTTCTTGCAAAACAATCATCGTTCGAACCACGTAGTACTTACATCCGAAACTATAATCATGATATGGTACAGGGAAAAAGAATGCAACCGAAATACCAAAAGCAATGCAATGCTGTGATGTGTCGCCGCCGGCCGGCGACATACCCCGTTCTCCTGACAGCGCCACTCCACCTGACTATTCCGTTACCTTCGGATGATCCCTTCACACGCACTCCACCGTCGGCGCCCACCACAAAAAGAGCCACCACCTAGCTGGCAATGTTGTCGAGTGATCGAGGTGATCCCCACGATCGAGTCTATGTGGATGATCTAGCATGATATTAGTTGGGTTTCCTGCAGTTGTTGCGGATCTCGCCGTTGGATCCCGTGAGCGGGCTGATGTTCCCCATCTTGATCATGGCGGTGACGAAGTCGGCCGAGAACGCGCCGCCGTTCCCCGCGTACCGCTGCGCGATGCCGTCCACCGGCCCGCCGTTAAACAGCTCCTGGTCCGAGTGGAGCAACCCGAAGCGGTTGAGCAGGTTGCGGTAGTAGCCGTTGTCGAAGCGCACGGAGCTGAAGGCGTCCAGGGGCGCCAGGTTGCCGTCGGTGCCGCCGCTCTGGGGCCCGCATACCTGCCGCCGCCGCGTCGCGAACCCGGCGTTGATGTTGGTGTCGTTGTAGATGCGCGACCGGAAGCTCGCGCACCGGGCGGCGCCGATGGTGTGCGCGCCGGAGAGGGCCACCATGTCCCGGGAGTCGAGCCCCTTGGAGGCGAAGGACGAGATGAGCGTGGCGGCGCTGGATGACGGGGACGGGAGGTTGCTGTTCGCGGCTTGCTGCGTCGTCGTGCGCGCGTCCCGCCGGCCCAGCGGCACCGCCCACGTCGGGCCGCCCAGCTGCATTGCATACATACACACACAGATATGTCGATAAGTACGGAGAGTAACTAAACGCTGAGAGTGTGATACACGACAAGATTGACCGACTGAGAGATGTCGAGCTTCAGTCAGTAGCTGTAAGCGGTTGTCCGCGCAATCGTCCCACATGTCAAAAAGCATACATGTGCTGACTAGTTTGTCGATCGCGCGTGCGTTGTTAACAATGGAGAGCGAGTGTCCTTTTCGGACAAGGCGACAGCTAGTTCGTTGTACGGTGTGTCGGCAGCAGATGCACGTAACTAAATCGGTCTATATATTTCACTGAGACATACTCCGTACTACAGTACTAAATGTGGATGCATGGTGAAGTTAAGTTAATTACCAGGTTGACGCCGTCGCGCGCGGCGACGGCGAGGATGTCGGCGCAGGAGACGACGCCCGGGCATGCGGCGTCGACCCGGGACTTGATGGCGTCGATGACCTCGAATCCCCGGAGCGAGTTGGCGTTGGGCCCGGCGTTCTTCTCCCCCGTCAGCGTCGACGAGTCGTCCAGCAGCACCGACCCGTCGCAGCCCTGCATATGCGCGCGCGGCAGCCAATTCCCATTAATTTCGGCTCACAGCGTGTACATGCGCAGAGATTTCTGACGACGGAGTATGTACAACGTACGTTGACGAAGCAGTCGTGGAAGAAGAGGCGGAGGATGGAGGCGCCCATGCGCATCTCCTGCTGGACGGCGGACGCCATCCCGGACCGCACGATGGACTCCAGGCTCGGGCAGCTGCCGCCGTAGTACGTCGTCGAGAGCTGCGCCACGGTGGCGGCGGGGGCGAGCGCTAGCAGGGAGGCGACGGCGGCCATGGCCACCACTCTACCGAACAGAGCAGCCGCCATTGCGAATTTGCGAGCTCCCCTTCCCCTCCTCCAATTCCCTTTTGAGGTTGGAGCAGCAGTGGCAGTGGTAGTGGTAGTGGTACCACCTCTGAGCTGCGGCTGCCCGTGAACTATATAGCGTCCAGTCTCGTGGGCGGGCGGTTGTTGCCACAGGAGAAACGCAAGTGAAATTAACTACTCATCACGGGGCCAGTTGAGAATCCCGTCGCGGCCGGCCACCATTCCTTTCGTTCGTGACAGCTCTCAACGAGCTGCGATCCTAGCTAAGCTACCACGCGTGCAAGCATGATCCTGCTACAACCATGTCACCGTCTTATACGCCCATGCCAACAGAAAATTGATACTCAGTACTCTACCTAGCTAGAATCCGGCCCGGCCGCAAGTGAATTTAATTGTTGGTTATCTCAGCTCACACCTTTCTATGTACACTACTAGTATGTTATCAAGCTACCTTGCCTTCTGGTGTACTCTTAGGAGTGGATTAATTAGCAGCTGTGTTGGTACGATAATGCGTTTGGTAACACGAGCAAGCAGATGGTTGGTGGTGGCTAACGAACGAGCTAGCTAGGGCACTGTGCGCGGAGCCCGCCAAGACGTAGCAAATCATAGGGCATGTGCCTTTGCGCGGCTGTCCAGCCGATCGAGCTCGTACGTCTCTTGGTTGGGAAGAGCCAAATCCTCCTATCAATACCATGCGCACCACGTACGTACGCGCGCGTGGCTGGATCTAGCCTGGAGAATTCATCCTTTTTCGGACTACGGATTGACGTCTAGCTTGTGCAATCCCGTTGGGGTCGCACGATTTCGTAGACGAAATTCTGCGGAATTCCTATGTTCCGAATAGTTTTGAAGAATGATCTTATCAGGAAATATGGAACAATTCGTGAACCGGCCATGTCCACGGCGATTCTGAGCATCATGGTCAGTGCTCTGTAGAGGTGTTCTAGGCAAAAGGAGGCGGCAACACTGGTGACTTCGTTGTTGGTAGTGCTCTTCGACTACGAATTTTCAATTTTCGGGGTGAATAATATTGGTTGTACCCGACAATGGTGAATATGTAATCATTTTCTTATTAAAGGCGTTGCTTTTTTCCGCAAAAAACGCAAAAGCTTTGTGTTTCGATTCATTGATAGATAAGAAGAGTTCGTTCACTACATGCATGCTAAGAAAGAGCAGACAACACCGCATGCAACACAATCCCGTAGAGTAGAACGAATACACTCGATGCGAAGCACGAACTCCACACCAGACTGGTCCGAAGACAATCACTATCGACATCAAAACTACCAAACAAAGGAGCATCTCCTAAATTGAGAAACATGCGTTTCGACCAGTACCAGTCGGCTCCGACAACCGACGCCTCCAACTGAACTTCCCTTATCGATGCACCATACGCCCATGATGCCTGAAGGAGTGGCAAGCGGATTGTGGGGCTTGGTCGGTCTCAAGAGAGGCACCTTCTTGGACTCACCGACAACAACATGCATTACACCTTGAACATCAATCTTGGACAACGGCGAGCGCCGAAGGAAAGCAACAAGGAACTCGAAGCCGTGTCTCCAAATGTGATGCTCCCAATGGAGGGACGACGTCGAGAATGCTGCCATCACGCCGATCCAAAACTGAATCTAGACTTTCGTCTGGAGACATCAACCAAACCGAGAGAAGCCTCCAAGAAAGGGAATGACGCCCATGGGCACCATCGCAGCCTGCGCCGACCGAAGACGGGCAATACTCTCGTCCATATTGATGCCCATGTTGAAGGAATTTTTTGGAGATTGCTCGGACTTCCTCCGGGTGAAACCCATCATCTTGCATTAGTTGCGTCGCCGCCGCTCGTGCACTTTTTTCTTCCTGAAGGCGTCGCATTTGGAGAACCTATACATTCTAGGTGTTGCCAGTGATGGTTGTTTCTGCTATGAGTCATTGGTCATTTCGTACACAAAATTCTGCGGAATTCCTATGTTCAAAATTGTTCTGGAATGATCTTACCAGGAGATATGGAACAATTCGTGTGTATTAATTCCTAGTGGACCGGCGATGTCCATGTCGATTCTGAGCATCCTGGTCAGTGTTGTGTAGAGGTGTTCTAGAAAAAAAGGGGGCGGCAACACTGGTGACTTCCTTGTTGGTAGTGCTCTTCAAGTGCGATTCTCAATTTTCGGCGTGAATAATATTGGTTGTACCTGACAATGGTGAACATGTAGTCATTTCCTCATGAAAGGCATTGTTTTTTTCCGCAAAAAAGGCAAAAGCTTTGCGTTTAGATTCATTGATAGATAAGAAGAGCTCGTTTATTACATGCTTAAGAAAGAGCAGACAACACCGCATGCAACAAAATCCCGTAGAGTAGAACGAATACAACTCGATGCGAAGCACGAACTCCACACCAGGCTAGTCCGAAGACAATCACTATCGACAACAAAAATATCAAACAAAAGAGCATCTCCTAAATTGAGAAAAAGGCATTTCGACCAGTACCAGTCGGCTCCGACAACCGACACCTCCTACTGAACTTCCCTTATCGATGCACCATACGCCCATGATGCCTGAAGGAGTGGCAAGCAGATTGTGGGGCTTGGTCGGTCTCAAGAGAGGCACCTTCTTGGACTCACCGACGACAACATGCATTACATCTTGAACATCAATCTTGGACAACGGCGAGCACCGAAGGAAAGCGATAAGGAACTCCAAGCCGTGTCTCCAACACTAGTAGGAAAAGGCTTATAGCCGAAATGGTACACTGGCAAACACGGATAAATGTGCGTCGCCGCTACTTATCGCTGGCCCACACAAACCCTGTTCGCCAACGATAAGTAGGGTACCGCTGGCGCAACGTTTACATAGTTCGCCAACGCTAGCAGCTGCCTAGCTGCGCTAACTACAGCTGGCGAACAACACATCTGGTACGCCAACGGTACAGTACCCCTGGCGCACAGGGATGTATGTCCGCCAGCGGTAAAAAGCAACTGAACCGCATCCACTCGCTTCTTATCCCCTATGAGTTCTTCCTTCTTGGGGACGAAGCGCGCGTGCCGGCTCGCGCTCCTCTTCCTCGAGCTCCCCACCATCTCCGTCTCCCCCGTCGCAACCACCCACTGCCCCCGCCACCGCGAGCTCAAGGCCGCCTCGCTCTACTCCTACTCCCCGCTATGAACCCTCACGTGCACCTTCCCTACCCTGACCCTCTGCGCCCCTTCCGCCTCGTCCTCTCCTCCATCTGCTTCTCCTACCGCTCCAACACCTCCTTAATCGACTTCTCAGCGTCCTCCGCCTTCTCCGCTATGGCGCCGCTCCTCCCGCACCTCCTCGCTGCCCCTCCCACCTCCCCCTCCTCCCCTTCCCCTTCCCCTCCGCCTCCGCGCCATGCCCCGCGACCGTCTCGGTGCCGACAGACCGGCTCGCGACCAGTACTGCTCCCGCTGGCACCCGAGTGGACGTGGAGCTGCCGTGCGGGATGGTCGCGGGGTCGCGCGTGACGGTCGTGGCGCGGCCCAGGAGAAGGGACGGGACAGGGGCGACGTCGCGGTTCATGGTGGGGGGCTGGTTGCCACCAAGGTCGTGCAGGGGGGATCCGCCCAGGATACTACACTTCAACCACAGGCTCGCCGAGGATTTCAACGGCCGATCCGTCATCGTGCTCAACACCAGCTGAGTCGGTGGCGGATTGCGGCAGCAACGCGGCGGCGCTGTCGGATTGCAGCAGCTGCGTCGGCGGCGGCGGATGGCTTTTTTTTATAAAACCTGAAAACAATACCACTGGCGCACATATATATGGTATTCGCCAGCGGTAAGCTGTCTTACCGCTGGCGCACACCTGTTCGCCAGCGGTAACCTATTACCACGCAACCCTGTTCGCCAGCGGTAGGTCAATTATGTTCGCCAGTAGTAGGCTTTCTCCTACTAGTGCAAATGTGATGCTCCCAATGGAGGGACGATGTGGAGAATGCTGCCATCATGCCGATCCAGCATTGAATCTAGACCTTCGCCTGGAGACATCAACCAAACCGAGAGAGCGAGGGAAATATCGACATATCTCGGCGACGCCTCCAAGAAGGGGAACGATGCCCATGGGCGTCATCGCAGCATGCGCCGACCGAAGACGGGCAATACTCTCGTCCATACTGATGCCCATGTTGAAGGAATTGTTTGGAGATTGGTCGGATTTCCTCCGGGTGAACACCCATCATCTTGCATTAGTTGCGCCGCCGCTGCTTGTGCACTGTTTCTTTACTGAAGGCGTCGTTTTTGGAGAACCTTTCTTACAGTCTAGGTGTTGCCCGTGGTGGTTGTTTCTGTTTTGAGTCATTGGTCGTTCTGGCAAGACTTTTTTCTCTCTTTTAGCGATGTGCATCCTTAATGTCTCGACTAACTTTTGACATAATATCGTTGTAGGGACTGAATGTAATTGGTATGGTCTTATAATATTAATACATTCCCTTTATCCAAAAAAATATACTGCATTAAAAGGAGATGACGAAGATAGCTGGTGGTAGGCGAGAGTTTTACGTTTTGGCATTTGGGGATTAGGCTCGAAAAAGTGCGTAGCGTATGACCTTCTGATCAAAGAAGTGGTATTATCTCTGTCAGAAAAAAAGTAGTACTATTAACTAGGAGCCGTCTTGTGAACTGCAATTCATCGTTGTCAGTTCACAACAAAAAAAAAAAAAAACAGGGACAACGAGTTAGTTTCACTCTGCCTAATATGGTTACCGCCAAATGTAACAGGCCTTCTACAAATGGACAAATAAGCTCACATGTTGACCAGTGACAATGTTCTGGACCGACAACCGTCAGATGCCAACACAGAAAGGAGAGATCATAAGTCCACTTGTATCGCATGGCAATAATTCATCTGTTCATCAAGATTCAAGGCGATCTACATTGTCTGATAGAAATATGAATTAAGGGAATATACACTGTAGCTTGCATGAAAGATGGAAAGATCCGGAGCGCAACTTTAATCATTCTAATTGCGCAAAAGTTGGACAGTCAAGTTGGTTAATATAGGTAGGTTCAAAACATCACAATCATTCAAAGTGTCAATCATGCTGCATAGCGAACTTGCGTAAATGGAATCGATGCGCTCCATCGACGGATCAGAAAAGTAGAAATTTACATATATAATCGCAAAGGTTCTTGAACAATCCTGTTGGTTTAGTCTTGGGTCCTAGTAGGTTGTCGTGCTCTCCTTTGCTTCCTTGCTGGAAAGGTTCCACCCCGTTGCGAACTAAACTTGGAGAGAGATAGAGCGAAGCATGTCTCCTCTAAAATTCAATACGGAACCTGCAAAACTTCATACATAAAAAAAAACAAGACAATATTTTCATATAAAATCCGATTTTGAGGAATTTGTGCTTGTCTTGAAAATAACAACAAGATAAAACCTCACACAGAGAAAAGACAAAGATTCAAACAAGAAAAATGATGTCAATCATGCAAAGGTTTAAGCTCTTTGTGAACGATGCAAACAATCCACTCATTCGAAAGCCCACTTGATAATACGGATATGTATCCTATGACGCGGTCTCCAAACAACCACCTTGACACCGATAAATAAAAAACCTATAAGGTTATACCTCGCCTTGCGCATTTTACTTGATCTATACGATGACGACCATACTTGACTCAAGATGGAACACTTTTGTTGATTATATTTGCTTGGTGAAGACATAATTGTCAATTACCACCCATACTCCATTATGGGAAACCTCATATAGGAACATATTCATAAGTCCATTACACAAAAATGGATGATAGGATTCAAGCAAGTGATTTTCGAGATGCTGATCATTAACTTGCACCGGTCAGCCACTCATGAAATATAAGAAATCATCCTTTTGAGGCAAATCCATAGAAAGATAACTACCCCATATATAAACACTAATCACATATATCATGGGTTCAACAAATCCGCCCTCCTCTGCGCGAAGAACTGGCGCTCGGCTTCGGCATCCTCCGGAAAGTTCTCCCGCCACACCGCCATGGCGCACTCGTCCGACGACTCGGCGACGAGGAGCCGGCGCTGGTGATGCCGGTGGCGGAGCTGCTCTTCGCGTGTCACGAGGGGCGTCAGAGGAGCAAGGTCCTACGCTTGCTCGCGGGTGCGCGTGTCGTGAAAATTCATGTCGCGGCGTGGCCGCTCGAGCCGCCACGTCGTATACGTGTGTCGCCTTGTGCATGGTCTCGTACGTACCGAGAGACACGTGGTAGGCGCCCGCGCAGATCTCCGAATAGAAGGTCCCCGACGGCCGCACGCGGACGCCGTGACAGCCGGAGGAGCTGATGCGCTGAGGCATCACGACGGCGGGGCTCGGCGGGGCGGCGGGCGCTGTGGAGGCGGATCGGCGGCGTGGCGCGAGCGGTGGGAATTGATAGGGATGGAGACGTGGAGTCTTCAGCGCGGTCGCGTGGCGGTTGAGTGTGACGACGCGTTCGATTTTATAGCGCGCGGCGTAGCATACGCCTTAAAAATACCGCGCGATGCCGCTTTTTCGCGGGCGCGCTATTTTGACGCGTCTGCTGGAGCGCCGCGCACTTTCGCTCTCCCGTCCGAAACTGGCGATTTTAGCGCGTCTGTAGGGATGCTCTAACTTTATATTATTTACTACCATTTCAAAAAGGAAATTGTCCAAGTAATCGAGAAGGTAGGTACATAACAGGGGCGGATACAGGGGGGACCAGCAGGGGCCCTGGCCCCCCTAACCCCACTGATTTCTTGCTAAATTTTTTAAACAGTGTATATTTTGAAAATTTTACCTAAGCCGGCCCCACCTAATCTCCAAATTTATCAAATCCTGCCTCCGCTACGTAGCCACGTAGGTCTGTCTGGCACTGGCACTGGCCTACCCCAAATGTTTTACCTTTGGAGGAGATGATGATTGCCGCTGCCGGGAGACGCGAGTAGTGCGCTGGTTCTGTACGTAGACGGTAGACCGTATCTCCCCCGGATCCAACGGTGGATCATTGGCGCAGGATTTGCCTCCGGTTGGGCTGGCGCTATCATCCTCCCAGCGCCATGTGAGCTGTTGTAGTTAGGAGCCTTGGTACTACTAATCATCGACTGCGTCTCCAGCTTTACTACAACCTTTTTTTATTAGCACCATCCTTCCCCTTTCCCATGCTGCATGTTTAGTTAAGCTTGCTAACTAATTTTGTTTCCCTCCAAAGAAAACTAAGCTTGTCTTTTCAGTTCACTGGCTTTTCAATCATTTACTAAAACCCTAGCTAGCTTGATGCTGACCCTCCAGCTGGGATTCACGTACGGGCATAGACACACCATGCATGACGAGGACACCGCTGACCGACGCCGAGAACTCCTTTTCAAAATGGAGAATATATCCACTAATTAAATCGTACAGTGTGCACTATTTCTAGTCTAGCAATAAATAAAGTTGATAAAATACTCAAATAATTCCACAAATTCATACGACAAGTACGTATTTTTTCATGCCATAGAATTAGCCAAACATGATCTCCTGCGTCATGAAAAAAGATCAATTTAAGGCCCCCTTGGAACAAATAAATAACATAGGAATTTTGGAGGATATGATTATACTATAGAAAAAATATCTATGGTTCTGTTTGTGACAAAGGAATAAGAATCCTGAGTTTCTCTGAAATACGTATGGAATGGACTATTTCATAGGAATTTAGGAGAGTAAAAAAACACGAGGTCTTACCTGATGTTTTCATCTTTTTGTGCCTGCGATTTTCGTGTTTTTCCTGTGAGACATCTATGCTTTTTAAAGTTTTTCAGTGGTTTTGCTTCTTGTAGGAATCCATGATACTCGACATCTCAATTCTTATGTTTTTCCTACATTTTGCGTTCCTGCATTTAAATAGTAAGGCCTTCTTTGATTCGTAGGATCTCAAAATGAAGGAATAGGAATAGGAATAGGAATTAGATAGGAATGCAAGTGCAAAACTGAGACCACGGGAATGTTTCCCTTTGCTGCCTCGTTCCTTCCAAAGGAATGGAAAAATGAGCTCAGACTGGATTGTTTCTTTCCCATGTTTTCCCTAGGAATCTGGTTGTAAAGGAAAACTTCCTTCAAATTTCCTTTGGTGCATTCCTTTGAATCAAACGTTGCTACAGTACAGATTCCTATAGGAACATGAATCCTACACTTTTCCTATACAAATCCTGCGAATCAAAGGAGGCTAATACCTCTATTTCAGAATATAATCCATTTTAGCAAGCTAGTTAGCTTGCTAAAAAGGAGCTCGCTAAAAAGGATTATATTGTGGAACGGAGGGAGTACTAAGTAGCACATTTCTCTCTGTTTTGGGAGTATACAAGAGCCGAGCTTGTGTCTTAATGTTTCATACAAGGAGCATACAATGACTATCAATCCAATACTTATGGAGTTATCCATCAGTTTTAGGGTATGTTATCACCATGAAGTCGATGTAGTTACTATGATATAGTTACTAACCTATGGAGTTATCCATCTGTTTTACAGTATAGTTATCATTATGAAATCTTTGTAGTTACCATGCGTTCTAGGTAATATTTACCAACACACGACTTACATAGTTACCCATGTTTTAGATTATAGTGAACACCATGAAATCGATGTAGTTCACATGCATGATTTCTAGGTAACAATTACCAACCCAACACTTACGGAGTTACTCATCTATTTTAGATATTTTTATCACCGCAAAATCGATATAGTTAATATGCTATGTATGTAATAGTTACTCATTTGTTTCAGAGTATAGTTATCACCATAAAATCAATTTAGTTACCATGCTCTCTAGTCAATAGTTTCAAACCTAATATCCATTTGTTTTATGTATAATGGTAACAACGAAATCGATATAGTACTATGGAGTTACCTAGGTGTTTGAGCGTATATGTACCCACTTGTCCATGCTACGATCAACATAAAAAACAGATAAATCACGTGTAAAATTAGGTGATAACTTATTAGATCAAAAAATCATGGAGAACAACTCAAAGTAAGATCCAGTTTCAAGATGAAACTAATTATGAATAGGTGGTAACTCATGTATGACAGCCGGTAACTAATATCTTACTGGCTGGTAACTTTTAGGTAAAAACTAGTCGTCAAAACATATTTATATGGGATATATTTTTCAAAATCTTGTCGCTGTTCACCCAACGGTGAAAACAGGTTCCAAATAGACAAATAGTTCAAGTTACGAAATATTTTACATTTTTTTATTTTGCATATTGATGATGTTACGAGCTATGTCGGTTTGATGTTTTCAAAAGTTAGAAGTTGCAATATGTGGTCTGACTAAGAGGAAGACATAGTTACATGCATGTGAGTGAACTTTTGTTATAATGTTTTATGGTTATGCCCATCCTATGAGCATCTCTAGCAGATATATTAAATACCTTGGCCCGCAAAATTTCGGCCGATATGCGGTTTTGGGCCACTTTGATGATCCAAACATGCCCCACATATCGCCCGGCCCGCAAAAACTTACTGGATACCCACTAAATCATCCCGCGATCCCGTCATATCTTGGGGATCAGGGCAATATAGGGTTATCACCCCCCGTAATCACTCAACCGCGATCTCGCCTCCTCCGACCCCATTTCTCCCAACTCTGGTGAGCTCTCTCCGCTTCCCGCTCAAGATCCATGCCTCCGCACCAGGACATGATCGCGGCGGCCTTGGTGGGAGCGTGGCGGCTATGCGCCTCCGAGCGGCAACGAGGAGGTGGCCCGCAAGCTCGCATGTAGTCGTTTGACGAACTAGGATGGATTGCGCACCCCCGGGCACATTCCCCACCTCCACAACGCCGTGATGTGGAGGCGGGGTCCTTGTTGGCCCCCGGAACCGAAGCGTGATAAGATTAGGGTTAGATCTATGGTTAGTTGAACGTTTTTATGTATGTATGCATTATTTGGTGAACTTTGTTCCACTGTTTGTTACAATGACCATATGTTTTCAGTTAGCAGATTTATTCATGCAAAATTAAGTGCGAATATTCAGTTTCGTTCGGCTACTTACACGCATTTTGCAAACCATAAAACGCTTCGTGTTTCAAAAGTTAGAAGTTACAATATGTGGTATGACTAAGAGGAAGACACGGCTACATGCATGTGAGTGAATTTTTATTAGAATTTTCTATGGTTATGCCCATCCTATGAGCATCTCTAGCAGATATGCTAAATACCTCGGCTCATAAAATTTCGGCCGATATGCAGTTTTGGACCACTTTAATGATCCAAACATGCCCCGCATATCACCAGCCTGTAAAAATTTACTGGATACCCACTAAATCATCCCGCAATCCCATTATATCTTGGGGATTGGGACGATATAGGGTTATCACCCCCGCAATCTCTCAGCCGCGATCTCACCTCCCCCGACCCCATTTCTCCCAACTCCGGTGAGCTCTCTCCGCTTAAGGTACGACGACCCTAGGACAAAACGGTGTACCTGGCATTCGGGCAAGCAAGCAAATGGGGTGAGAAGAGGCCAAATCGGAGCAAGGTGGTTGAACATGAATCGGACCCAAACCGGCCCGTGCACGTGCACGTGCATCCATCCCGGGACACGACGAGGACTCGAGCGGTTGCACACGCACACGCACATGCTAGCTAGCTGGTGTATGTCCGCTCTGACGTTTAGCCGCTTTACGTAGTAGCCCTATCCCGGTCCATGTGAGGTCTCCTATCATGTAAGTTTTGTATCGGCGTGCGTACCTGATTATCTCGAGAGCTCCACTTGCGTCGTCTCGTCTTGGTTTCTTGCGCGACTCGGCAGCAATCTGCACATGCAAGATTTGGAAGGTTGTGACAGCAGGAAGATGTACCATTCGGAGTATGGTACTTCCAGGCTTTTGCCGCTTGCTATGTTGAGAATGGAACGTTGAGGTCGGCGTAGTTCCGTGTCGAAAGACTTGCTGAAAGTTCAGTGCTCTCTGACAAAAACTGGGTTGCAGAGGCAGTTGTCGAGATCATCTTTGCCGTGTTCGTGCAGGAGATTTTATTTGTCGCCTTTGGGGGTGGGACATATATTTGCATCGTAGTAGTTGCTTCGGAAGACAAGTTAACGAACATGGCATATATATATATATATATATATATATATATATATATATATATATATATATATATATATATATATATACACACTAGCAAATATGCCCGTGCGTTGCTACGGATTGATTTTTTTTACTGAACGGATCTATTTGGCACAGCTGTGTAGAGAGGGGGCTCGCCGAAGGATGATGGTAGGCACACAACTGCCGACTTGCGAGGAGCGCGGCTGACCACGCGAGCCCATGAAAGGGGCGGCGTGACGGCGGTAATGGAGGCGGAGGAGGTGCAGCGAGGTTCCGCGGTGGTCCGGCAACGGCGGCGTGGTTGTCAATGCCCGAATCGGTACGGCGACGCTGATCCGGTCGTCTGGATAAGGACAAGACGGACGAGAGAAAGGTAGCGGAAATCTTAAAAGAACTCGAACCGTTTTCTTCCACTTATAAGTGGCATGGTGGGTAATTTATATCAAATCTAGGGGCAATTTTAATGTCGGACGAAAATTTTGGGAGAAGCAACTCTTCCTTTATTATTAGGTAAAGATATATATATATGTAACACATGCGGTTCAACGAGATTTAGTTCAAGCAGAGACACAATATATGGTGGTCGTCTCACCTCTCAAACATGGGGGAATTGCAGAAATCACCTATTATTGAAGAAAAAATGCATTGTCTCCCGAGCTCCCATACTTTTGATATATTAAAAAAGTTAGTAAATTGTTTCAAAAAATTATGAAAAAATGGAGACACACACATATAAGTTTTTTAACACATGTGCAAAGTTTAGGAATGAGATGCACTGTGTGAAAAAATAATCTGGGGCCAAAATGAGATCTAAGAATACATTTTTGACACTACTGGTTTTAGTTTTTTCGCACTGAGCACAAAAAAGTCATTTCATTCGAACACTTTGGGCGTGTGTTGAAAACTTGTATATATGTTTGTTTCCAACTTTTTTCAGAATTTTTCAAAATATTTTACTATTTTTTTAATTTAGCAGGAGCATGTGAGCTCAGGAGCCAAAACGCCTCTCCCCTATTATTGTTGCTCGTCCTTGTTACAAAAACTACTCGTGAAATAATAGTTTGCACGTAGATCCAAATTTCAGAGCAAGTTGATTAACAGTAGATCGTAGATCGGAGAGTTAGATGATGATGTGGCATCTTTTATTCACAAGAAAGCACATGACGATGTACACTAACTAATATGAGAAACTTTGAAACAATTTGGATCAACCACTTGAAAGTATTGTCATTTTTGTGACATTCGGCAAAATTTGTGTGAATTTTTAAAAATTTAAGAGAGTATGTAAATTCCGTACAGGAAACAATATGAACTAACTAACATGGAAAAGTTTGAAACAATGTGGGCTACTTGTTTGAAAGTGTCATTCATTTCTTAAATTCGACCAGAATTTTATGATTTTTTCAAAAATTTCGAGACAACTCATGACACTTGATCAAACAATACCACATGATCACTGACTCATGGGTCCCGATCGTTAGATCTGCGGTCAACCATCCGAATAGTTGGTGGTCTATGTAAAAAAAGGTAAAATGAGTAGTTGTGCAACGATGGCACCAATAGTTGTGGTTTCTGCAATTTCTCCTCTAAACCTAGACCACGGGAAATGTTCCACCATCTCTTTATTTCAATGTTTTTTTTTCTTTTGCCATCACTTTTTCTTCGCTCTGTATCTTTCCTCTTTTCATGTATTTTCTTAGGGCATGACCTACGGGTTGCCCCTATAACAAAACGAGAATGGTTAAAGATGGGTTGCCTGCTGGGTTGTACCCTGCGTTCCGGTTAGCCAACACCGGTAGAATCAGACCACATTAGTTTACAACGTGATTTAAAATTTCCAGCCGCTAGTTCCCTTTAGAAAACTTTTAACCAGATATGGCGTCTCTCAAAAGGAGAGCCGGATCCTGTGAATTTGTCAAGCCTGACTTTTCTTGACTCAACCATAATCCTGGGCCCGCATGTCAGTGCCCAAAGTTAGGAAACGGTTAGGGTTGGCAAAGTCAGTGGACCCCATTCAAAAAACATCAGTTAGGATGACATTTTTTACATGCCAAATATGCCCGTCAGGTTGGCTTATTTTGAAAGACCTGGACGAAAATGGATAAGTCATTTGAAATAAGCCATTTGAATGGTGTATGTGTGTTTGCGAGAATCTCATAGGTCCAAAAACAGTCGAGTTTTTCAAAAAAACCATCTCAAACTCCCAACATATACTTTGAATTGTGAAATCCGCTTTGGCTCCCGAATGCATATGCACCCGGTATTTAAAACACAAATTTTGAAATGTCGAAAATTCAGAAATAAAATTTACAGATACGTCTTCACATTCTATGTGTTCCCAAAGTGATTTCACGGAAAACCGATGTTTTTATGACCTGTGCAAAAAAAAGACCAAAAAGACATATATCGTGAAAAGCCTTATTTTAGCACCAAATTTTGTCTTTTTAACACAAGCCACAAAATATGTCCATTTTTCATGAAACACTTTGTGACCACATAGCATGTTAAGATCTATGTGCAGGCATTTTTTTTGTATCCTTTTACCATTTCAAAATGTATTTTAAATAAAAGGTGCAGGGAGGCAAAACACCACTCCCAAATCTTTGAATTGGAAACATACCCTTACGAGCTTAATGGGGTACCACATTTAAGAATTGAAATATTTATTTAGGTATATCATTTTCTTCGGACATCGTTTTGTTCACCCCCTATAGTCAAATCCTAGATCCACCCTTGCATACCATTCTGCTTACAAGCAGTGAGGCACATAAATGTGCCACTCCACGAGGGGAAATATCGAAACGAGCGAGCTGCAAGATCAATGCGCGCGCGCAGTTGTCATGCAGCTACTCCCTCTGTCACAGTTTATTAGGCGCGTGCGTATCCTAGATCGCCAATTTGATCAAGTTAATATTAGTTATATATTATAAAAAATATGTCATTAGAAAGTTTGGACGTTCTATTTTCTAATGGTATAATTTTTGTATTATATAATTTACATTATATAGGTTAAATTGACGACCTAAGGATACACGTAAGACTAGTAAACTGAGACGAAGGGAGCTAACACAGATCATTGGGCGTAAGGCTAGTAAACTGAGACTAGAAAATTGGGAGTACGATTATTCCTCTCGCGCTTCCGGCCGGCAGCTAACACAGATCATTGGGTGTCGCCATTGCCTGTCCTGGTCCCGGTTACGGCTTGGCGTGGTGGATATGAAGCGGAGATTTAGATTGACGTGCACATGCATCCGCATATGTATACAAACTCGTAGACCACGTATGTACGGCAGAGATTGTTCGGTTCCACGATCCAGGTCGGACAATCGGCTCGGCAGGTGTGGCGTCCCGATCCATCGCCATTATGGGAGTCACGGGAGACGGGATGGATGCAGCAGCGGTCGTCTGGAGTTATCATCAAACATTCCACGGAGATCGATATCGATCTTCAGCTTCAACTGGCAGTGGATTGTTGATGATTAATCTAGAGTGCTGTACGAGTTTAATTCTGGGCGAAATGGGCAAAATACACAATGATTCCTGTGATCAGCTGTGAACGAGCTGACGTAGCACTACACTAAGTGTTGCTGCACCGTTACTTTAATGAAGTTTCTCGCCGATTCCTTTTTCTGACGGTCGCAATTCGCAAACGCTGTTTTCCTCTAAACCCGAACTGCCGATGAATTGGGCTTCGAAGCTCGTGGGTGCACGACTGCACGAGGGGCCGGTTTCTTCCCTGGTGTAGGCTATCTTCTTAGGCCCAAAACGCAAAAACTGGTCTGGGCTATTTCCTAGGCTTTACAGTAGGAAGTTTGTGTTATGGACAAGTAGGCTGAAATCTGTAAAGGCTCTCCAAGTTTAGACCAAAATTCCTGAAGTTGCCCAAAACACAGTTGGGCTCGATTCAGGTCTTGTTTCTTAGGGCCTATCTAAAGTCATTTTTCTTACAATACTATTTCGATATTTCTCAAACTAAAATCATTTATTGAAATTCTAACGCTCCGTTTGGATGTTTATATTGGGCCTAGATATTAGATATTCGGGTGGTGCCAGTCCCGAATGCCACGATTCTAGTTGTTTGGCGGGCCTAGGTATATATTGAAGCTGGGTATTCTAACTCGTTATCGCGGGACAGCTCGGAACGGTAAAAGAAGAGACCACCTAATGTCGAGGGGTAAGGCTCGACATCGCTGTGTATTCGGGATCCCACGAGGCTCGTACCTGTTCGCGACCGAGCAGACAGACGCTCGCGCTCCATCCCCGCGCGCTAACCTAGGGACGGCCGACGGCGACCCCCTCGCGCCACCCTCCCTCCCAGCCGCACCTTTTGTCTCTCCCTCTCCTCTCATATCTCTTTCCACCGCAGGTCGGGACGATTGGAACTTGGAAGGAGCCCTACGGTCGGCCCTGCGGTCGACGCATCTGCATCCATAGCTCCGGCCGGCCGGCCGGCGCATTTGCATCATGATCTGCAACGTTTATTGCAGCTATGATCAAGACCTAGGAGGACATTACGGATTGCATATGATCCAGAGCAAATAGAGAAGAGATATCAAAGCAAAAAAAAAACAGCTAATAATTTAAAATCTGAAGGAAACTTTACCCTGCCATTTAGAAATACAGTACAGAGGTGTCAAACGAGAAACCTTCTAAGTTTTAAAACTTGAATTGTCAAACAGTCAAACTTTTATAACTGGATGAGTTCTGTAAATATGTGGAAAATTATTTTATTATTGATTGTTGTTGCATACACTACGTACATAACTATACCGTGATCAAACTCTCCTAGAAGTGCAATTCATTATTTAGACCATCCAAACAACATCTGACATTCAACCTTAGTATCTAGTCTGGTGTTCGAATATCTAACACATCCGAACAGAAATATTGATATAGTTTCAATATCAATATCCTATACATTGGACATTCAACCCAATATAATGTGAAGCCTCCCAATACAAATATCCAAACGAAGCATTGATGGTGGATATTGATAAGTTGGGCGGTGCCCCAAGCGAAGGCGGAATTGTAGCTAGTAGCAGTTTTCCCTCAATTAAAGAACCGAGGTTTATCGAACCAGTAGGACTTTGAAATCAACAACGAGGTGAATGTTGAAGATCTCTGGCGCTTAACCTTCAACAGACGTGGACCTGCACATACTCAACCAAAATACTTTGCCCCCAACGGCGGAGAGGTTGTCAATCTCTCCGGTCTCGCAGAACACAAAGCGGTTAATTGTATGATGAAATAGATAAAATATGAAAAGTGACCAGAGGAGTAATGATGATTAAAAGCAAGTAAATGAGGTTGAAAACAATGTAAAAAGATGGACCGGGGGCCATGGGTTCACTAGTGGAGTCTCTCAAGTAAATAAAATATGCATGCGATGGATGAATGAATTACAGCTAGGCAATTGACAAGATCATGACACAAACCCAATCTAGCTATAACAAAAAGGACATGATAATATTTATGGAGGCATCACGACAAGGAACAAAGACTGTTGAATCCAACTGCGTCTTTGTCTAAATAGTACACCGTGGATCGCTATCCAGCCTGTCACCCAACGGTATTAAGTTGCAAGCAACAGACAATTGCATTAAGTAAAGTGCATGAAGTAAGCAATACTAATATCAAAATAGACATTAACACCGCTGTTTTACCCTTAGTAGCAACAGCACACCCTCGCCCTTAGACGTTTCTGTCACTCGTGCCCAGGAACAAAAGGGGGCATGAACCCACTATCTATCATAAATACCCTCTCTTGGAGATACACACAATCACTTGGCCAAAGTAACTACGCACATCGGAGAGCATGCAAGAACATAAATTACTCATATAAGAATCATGCACAATCTGAACATAACTTCATAATCCATCGGATCCCAGCAAACACATCAAATAGCATTACAATAATCGATCTTGATCATGTTAGTCAGCTCAGAAGATCATAAGACATGAAGCACAAGAGAGAGACTACCATCTAGCTGCTGCCATGGACCCGTGGTCTAAGGTGAGACTACTCACAAATCA
The DNA here is from genome assembly GCA_012064385.1 of Puccinellia tenuiflora. Lineage (NCBI taxonomy): Eukaryota > Viridiplantae > Streptophyta > Magnoliopsida > Poales > Poaceae > Puccinellia > Puccinellia tenuiflora. The sequence continues at coordinate 657,600 of QRDG01000802.1, forward strand.
TCCCGGAGGAGGGCATGTCGATGAAGAGCCCTCCGGGATCGATCTCCCCTCCGGCAGAGTGCCGGGATCAGCTTCAGATTGGACCCCGAACTAGGGTTTTCGGTGACGACGCGTCAGGGTCGAGTTTCTGGAAAATAATCACCGCCTCGATGTTTTTAGGTTAATTGTGATTTTATAGGAGTCGAAGGGGGCCTAGGAGGTGCCCACAGGGCAGGGGCCGGACCCACCCGCGAGTCCCCCCTAGGCCGCGGTAGCTACCCGCGTGTGCCCTGTGGGTTGCCTCCGAGGCTGCCCTTCGGACTCCGTCTTCGTCTTGGCGTAAAAATAATCCCCGTAAATTTTCGTCCAATTCTGAGAATATTTCCAGAAGTAAATTTCTGAAACAAAAAGACAGCAAAAACAGGGAACTGGCACTGGACATCTTGTCAATAGGTTAGTCTGACAAAATGCATAAAAATAATATAAATAACATTAAAAACATGTGACAACATCACAAAACTAGCATGGATCACTCAAAAATTATAGATACGTTTGAGACATATCAGCATCCCCAAGCTTAACTCCTACTCGTCCTCGAGTAGGTAAGTGACAACAAATAATTTTTGATGAGACATGCTACCAACACAATCTTGATCAAGATAGTAATGCAAAGCACATGAAGTGAATAAGGTGATCCAAAACAATTGTCTATAGTTGACATTAAGCAAACAATGATTAACAAATGCTAGAAACTTTTCATGAATAAGTGCGTTGGAGACATGGAACCATACATAAGGTTTAGAAAAAGAATTGCGAATTATGTCTCCAATGTAAAGTATCAATCATTCTTCAAAGCATCTAATTAGTCATTCATGAAAATAGCCAAGCTCAAGTCAGGTGTCCTAATCCATCTACTTCATAAATCAACTGTTTCGAAGTCTACTCAACTAGTGCAAGTAAGAAGTGGCTTTGGCACCATGATGTTATGGCAAAGAGAACAATAATGGAGGTTTGGAAGGTCAAAAAGAAAGGCCCAAACAGTGGAGAAGATAACCACAAGATGGAAGGAAGTCCCGTAGTTGACACTGTATGAGGAGTAGTGATTGCCATGCAACGGATGCACATAGAGCTATAAGTGTATGAAAGCTCTCCAATGGAACTAGTGGGGGTGCATCCAACTTGCTTACTCATGAAGACCTAGAGCTCACTTGAGGAGGCTCATCCTTGGAATATACAAGCCAAGTTCTATAACGTTAATTCCCCACATAGTTATACAAATGAAAACATGAAAACTCTCTATAATGAAGTGTAGGTGCTACTAGCACAAGTGTGGAATAAAGGATAGTAGTGCTGCCCCCTCTCTCTTTTATATTTCTCTTTTTTTTAATTGTGGCCTCCGTGGCTCTTTTAAATTTTCTCTCATTGGTCTCTTTTGGACTCTTTTATGTGGCCACTTTGGACTCTTTTCAATATGCTCACAGGTAGGGGCAACACTCTATTTTTACAAGATGATCATCACACTTTTGGTACACATAACTCATAAGACTAATAAATAATGTATAAAAGAAGATATGCATGATTGAGCGTAGTGTGGAAAAAATGTAGAACATGTGGCAAGCCACGCTGCACACTAACTCAAATGATTAAGCAAACTATATGGTAATGAAGAACGACATCAAGTCATAATGTAATGATGGATGTTGCATGGCAATGTATCTCGGAACGGCTATGGAAATGCCGTGGTAGGTAGGTATGGTGGCTGTTTTGAGGAAGATAGTTGGCTTATGTGTAGGAGAACAGGATGAAGTTCTCCCACGGAGTTGGATGTACTCGCGAAGTATGCACCAATCTCAATGTGAGAGAGGGCATTGCGCAGCACCGAAGAGGCTAGCAAAATATGGAAGTGGAAGTGCCAAAAACCAAAGCTCACAATGCATTTCATATATTGCAAACAACTAGCAGTTTCAATGTTCCACAAATGGTTAGAGACACCCCGAGAGGGATCGTGGCGGCGACACAAGTGCCCCGTTGGCTTCCCCGGCCGTTGCAGTAACTACCCACTGGGGACTTATTTTCAACTTAGTAGAATTCATGACACATTAGCATTGTTGACTCATGCTTTAATAACACCTCTCCACTAATCAGCTCTAACACCATTAACCAACACATTTTAACCATTAGTTATTTTAGTGCCTCAAAACAATTGAAGAGTATCAAATTATCCATATAGTGATCTACAAGACTATGCAGGTTTTTCTATTTCATACTACTGCCACATGCATACATTTTTCCGATCTAACCCATTAACCAAGCAACCAAAACAACTCTCAAACAAATATAAGTGAAGAACAAGAGAGTTTAACTTAACAACTAGCAGCTCTAAACAAGATAAAAGCTAAAAGCGAGAGCTTACTAGAAAACAGACAGTAGCTAAGAATAATCAAAAGATATAAGCGAAGCAAAGGAGTATTCAAACGAAAAAGCGGAGCGTGTCTCTCTCCCACACAAATAAAGCTAGGATCCAATAAAGATATGACCAGCAAACAAACAAATAAAACTGAAAGTAAAAATACGCTCCAAGCATAGCACATAATATGTAAAGTGATAAAAACGAAGTTCAACGAAGACGACCTTATGATAGTCGATGAAGATGAGGGGATGCCTTGGGCATCCCCAAGCTTTGACTCTTGATAGTTCTTGATATTCAGTGGGGGTGCCATGGGGGCATCCCCAAGCTTGAGCTTTGATCCATCCTCGATTTCTTCATATTCCTCTCATTTGGAACTTAAAGTAAAAGATGGGTTGCCTCCCAACAAGATCATAAGACACGAAGCACAAGAGAGAGACTACCATCTAGCTACTACCATGGACCCGTGGTCCAAGGTGAGACTACTCAGAAATCATCCCGGAGGAAGGCATGTCGATGAAGAGCCCTCCGGGATCGATCTCCCCTCCGGCAGAGTGCCGGGATCAGCTTCAGATTGGACCTCGAACTAGGGTTTTCGGTGATGGCGCGTCGGGGTCGAGTTTCTGGAAAATAATCACCGCCTCGACGTTTTTAGGTTAATTGTGATTTTATAGGAGTCAGAGGGGGCCGAGGAGGTGCCCACAGGGCAGGGGCGGGCCCCACCCGCGGGTCCCCCCTGGGCCGCGGCAGCTACCCGCGTGTGCCCTGTGGGTTGCCTCCGAGGCTGCCCTTCGGACTCCGTCTTCGTCTTGGCATAAAAATAATCCCCGTAAATTTTCGTCCAATTCCGAGAATATTTTCAGAAGTAAATTTCTGAAACAAAAAGACAGCAAAAACAGGGAACTGACACTGGGCATCTTGTCAATAGGTTAGTCCGACAAAATGCATATAAATGATATAAATAACAGTAAAAACATGTGACAATATCACAAAACTAGCATGGTTCACTCAAAAATTATAGATACGTTTGAGACGTATCAAGCATAAGAAAGGGTAAGCTCTCTAGCGGTCACCATGTGCTGCCCCCTACGCAACAAACATGCATGGTTAGTCGCAGGCCCATCATCCAGGCCTCGTGGGTGCAAATTTTGGGTTGTTTGCTTGCATGGTCCGAAGCCTATACGTGCATCGCATGTCGTGGTATTGTCGAATCTAGCCGCGGCAGGGGTGCCATCGAGCTAGGTAGAGCGAGGGGTTTTGGAGAAGTTGGGGATTCCGGCTTAGGGATAGACACAAGTTTACCCAGCTTCGGATCACACGACGGTGGCGTGATCCTACGTGCTGCTATAAATCACTATATAGGCAATATCGCCGAGTTACAGTGAGATCTCGCCGAGATTGAGGTTCTCGTCGAGATGACTCGTATCAGGAATCTGTCTGCCCTCAGGCGTCCCGTAGGCCGGCTTATAAAGGCGTCCGGCCTAGGGCTTACAGGAGAAAACCTACCGACTAAGTCAGAGTCCTAAACTAATCCGGCTTGGGCTTTGTCTTGTGGGCTAAGTCTTCCGCAATACCAGCCGCCTTCTGGAACCTTCCTTAGCCGGATGGGCCTCCTGCGCTTCATCATACTGGGCCGCCCGATAAGCCGGAATTCGGCTTATCACCACTATGGGCCACCCTGGTATTCTGGCTTAACTCCATATCCGTGAGGGTACCTGTTCGGCATAACCCCAACAGTAGCCCCCGGAAAGCTTCAAGTACTTGTTCGGTTGGCTTCATCTTCCCGACAAAACTCCATCCGGGAAGATCTTCATCTGTCTCTTAGTCTTGGAGCATTCCTAGAAACTTTGCAGAACATGCCGAACTTGTTTGCCGATCTCATAGTGCCGGCTTATTATGTCGGAGAAATCCACTTGAACACGTACCGACACGCGTCCGCCGATTTGACTACTCTGTCAGACTCGATAGAGTGAGTGGAGAAGCATCTTTGAATGTAGGGGCTAACAGCGTTTTTCCCGCGCGAGAATCGAGGAGTCGGAGGAGAGCAAACGTCTCACAACGGCTAGATCCGCGACGCGTGGCGAAAATCTCGGCCTGTGACCGTTGCGCGGATCTCGGCGCGTCCACTATAAATCCCGGACGTCTCGCCTCCGCCGCTGCCACTCGCCATTTGCAACCCTAGCATCCATCTCTCCAGATCTCTTCTCCTCCAAACTCAAGTTCTTCCTCCGAGCTCCATGGCATCTAGCGCTCCAAGCTCACCGGTGATTGAAGCGACGCCACTGGATTCGGCTCCGCCGATGGGCGGCTCTCTTTCCGCGGCCGCCGCCGCCGTCTCCGAGCCATCCGCCGCCGCCACCGAGCCCTCCGCCGCTACAGCTGCATCCTCCCCGTCTCCGGTGACCACCTTCACCGTGCCAGGCCGCGATGAGGTGGCCCTTGCGAAAGCCGCAGCCGAAGCCGCTGCCTCTGCCACTCAAGCCCCCAAGGCTTCTGACGCCGCAGCTGAAGGAGCTAGCGCTGGAGAGGAGGATGAAGAAGAGGAAGCCGGCAGCAACAAAGGTGCTGCCAACAACCCGACACATAATTGGGTTGGCTCTGCTGTAGAAGAAGGCGAGCTCGAAAGCATGGCAGCGATGGCGTCCTTCCTCCGGCATCTTCCACTTCGCCGGCTTGGAGATCCGCCTTGGACGACCCGTATCCAACCCCAGTCCGGGACGAGCGGGTACTTCTCTCCTCCCACGTCTCTAGGGGTTTTTCTTTGCCGCCGTCGGCATTTCTGATAGAAATATTCGACCACTACGGCCTCCAACTCCATAACATCACCCCGAACAGTTTGCTATACATCTCCGGCTTTGTAGCTCTATTTGAAGGTTACTTAGGTATAAAACCTAGGCTAGACTTCTTCCATAGATGCTTCTTAGTCAAGAGGCAGACTGTCAACAAGGAGCTGCTAGTGGTCGGCTCAATCAGTTTCAACTGCCGCCGGGATATCGACTGGTACCCTCAGGTACCAATCGTTGATTCGGCAAAGGGATGGGCTTCGACCTTCTTTTACTGCAAGGACGTGGCACCGCCGAACCGGCTGGAGGGCCTTGCCCCCTTCACAGATATAGCCGGCACGCCCATGCCGTCCTGGACGAAGAAGCCGTCGGCGAAGATGCCGGCAGACCATGCCGCCATTCAGGCGAAGATTTCGGAGTTAACCTCCGGCTCTCCTCCCCTAACTGGGGAGGACACCATAATATGCTGGGTCAAAAGACGGATCCAGCCCCTCCAGCACCGTACCCGCCTTTTGTGCGAGTACACTGGTAATGCTGATCCCATGAGGACCAGCGAGAAAGACATGGATGAGGAGCTCTACCACGCGCGCCTCAACCGCCTAATCAAAGCCCGGCCCAACGAGGGTCGGCAATATGAAGAATCGATGCCGATGTTCACGGCATCCAACCCTCCCCCAAAGGTACTTTGCCGAAAACAAAGTTCAATTCTTTGAAGGGATGTTAGCTTTATAGCCACAAGCTGACTTGTTTTATTCCTCAGATTCCGGGCCTTTCCGCTTCTGGATCAGCTGGCACGTCGTCGTCCAGCAAAGTGATCCAGCGTCCCGTTACCTTTTCTTCGGCTCAAGCAGAGAGCCGGAAAAGGAAGAGCCAGTCTATCACGATTGGCGCCAAGTCATCCGAAGATGACAATGCTCTCGCTGGGCTCAACATCCCCAGCAAGAAGTAAGTCGGCTGACAACGCTTTGTTTTCTTCTTGCTTTGATATTGAGCCGGCCTTGCTGAACTTGCCCCTTATATCGTTGCAGGATAAAAAAGGGCGCGCCCCTTAAATCAAAGGTATGCGCCACGCGGAAGAAGGCGTCTCCCGCTGTAGCTCCTGCCACCCCGGTCCCGAAGCCGAACCCCGCCGAAGAGGGCGCCCGCACTATGGCGGCAGGTCCTATCTTAGGGAGAGCCGGGACTACCCCTCCTTCGCAATGGACGGAGATGACGGGAAAGGTGACAGCACCTCCTTCCCCACCAAGGGCTGAAGCTCCGGCTAATGATGCCCCGACTTTCCCTCCAATCAAGGCAGAGGCCTTTGACGCGGAGGGGTATATTAAGCCGGAGTTCATGAACCGGTTTATGCGCGTCCCTCGGTTGCCCCGAAAGAAAGGAACCACTGTCAGGGATGACGAGCCGGAACAGACCAAAGCCTATGACACCCTTGATGTCATAGAGATCCTTGAGGACCAGCAGCAATACTTTACTGAGTCCTTTGATGCCGGCATGTCCCTTCTGCGCGAGCACTTCCAGGTAAATATCTTCCCTAGTAGCCCCCGAGCACTATGCCGGACTAAATTAGAGAAGATAGCCGACATAGTGGTCCGAGTTAAATGCATCCACCTAGCCCCCGAGCATTTAGAGTGCCTTCATGTAGCCACCTTGTCATTAAGCTTTAGGCTTTTAGCAAACTCCTTACGCAGATTCATCGAGAAATTGGCGCTGAAACCATCACTTCTTTGGGTTTGCGAAATCAGGAGATGCGCCGACTAAGGGCAGAGCTGGCAAACAAGGACACCATTATTGCCGGGTTTGAAGCAGACCGGGTCATGTATCAGGGTAACAATGCCGAAAAAACTTTCAATTTCTTGCTTCCAGCTTTATTTGTCTGCTAACAATATGTTTGCCGCAGATGCCATCAACAAGGCCAAGGAGTTCGCAGACAACGTGGGAACGTCGACCAGCTCCGCAACGAGAACATTGAGCTGAAAAAGCTTAATGAATCGATGAAGACAGAGCTGGAATCGGCTCAGAAAGCTCTTGTGCAAGCCGAACAAAATCTGGAGACAGAGAGGCAACAGAGCAAAGATTCCCTCCGTGAAGTTCAGGACCGGCTTGACAAGCGTCTGGACGAATCACTGGCAATAGACAACCAGCTTTTGAGTAAGTTTTATACTTAAGAACTCATTTTTGCTGCGTTTGTGTCTGCCTGCTTAACAAGTTAACTTCGCCTTTTACAGCTCCGGCCGGCTTGGGCCATGAACTGACAGCGGAGAACCGGCTTGACCGGATTTTGGAGATGGGGGAGATTATCCCGAAGATACTTTCTTCGGGAAAAAATATTGTTGAAAAATTCTTTCCCGGCAACCCCGAGTCTTTGGCGAACCTGGCAGATTTGCCGGCCGAGCTGGACGAGGCAACTTCGTTCTTTGACGAACGGCTCCGATCCAGCGCTCGCGGAGGTGCGAAGACGGCTCTGGGCTTAATGATGGCGCACTACCCAGAGGCTGAAGCTTGGCGGGTGGCATCCGGCTTTCCTCTTGAAAAGGAGGACGGCTCACCGCTTGATGACCAAGATCGCAAGAAGATTCTTCACTCCGTCTCCGGCTATGCCAGCAAGATTGCCAAGATGGTATCATTGACCACCATCTTCAAGGAAGTGCCGTGCCCGCCAACACCCGTCCAATCAGATGATGACGGCGAGGAGGCGAACTGATATTAAAGCCGAATTTGCTCGTTCGAGCCGGCTTCCCTGAAAATGTAAACTTTAGATGTAAGCAAGTCGAACAGTGTGGAATATTTTGTAAATAACTGTCTTTTGCCATATTTAACTTATCTACTTTGCAATTTTGCAAATTTTATGCCTCAGTTCAATCTGGCCTTGACACCTTAGCCTTTAAGTGCCGGCAAACCTATTGCGAAGCAAACTTGCTGAGCAACAGGGTACACAATGACCAAACTGTTTAGACCCAGATCAAGTGCCGCCTTTCGGTGCCGGAACACTTTGAACCAACCCGGCGCAAAAAGCTATCAGACAAACGTTATTTGGCAAAACTTTGTTTTTTCATCGCCTTAAGGCGGATCTAACAGAGAAGAGAGTTTACCAACTAGCAACACAGGCAATTTCGGGTAAACAGATAATATCAATAAGATCATTGGGAAATAAGGGATGGTACAGATTCTCGAATTCGACATGAGAGAAACCAATTTTTATTTCATGATCACATTGACATGGTTACAATAGAATTTGCTAAGTGTAAAAAGGACGTAGCTGAGCGATATTCCACGGACGTTTCGTCTCATCTAAGTCGTCATCTACATGCCTTTTCCTCTTTCGACCTTTCTTCCTGGGATCTTTCTTTGAATCCCTTAAGTCGAGGAGGTAATATGACCCGTTTTTCAGAACTTTGCTGATAACGAAAGGCCCTTCCCATGGCGGGGATAATTTGTGCTGCCGGCTTTGCACAAGCCGAAGCACTAAGTCGCCCTCTCGAAAAGATCGACTCCGCACTCTACGGCTCTGATAGCGACGTAGATCTTGTTGATAGATGGCGGATCTTTGGAGAGCTAACTCTCTTTCTTCTTCGAGGACATCTAAGCCGTCTTGACGTGCTTCTTCTGCGTCTTCTTCGACGTAGGCTGCGACTCTAGGCGAATCGTGGATCATGTCGGATGGGAGTACCGCTTCTGCGCCATAGACAAGGAAGAAAGGGGTGAAGCCGGTTGATCTATTTGTGGTAGTACGAATACTCCATAAGACCGCCGGTAATTCATCAACCCACGCGCCGGCTGCTCGATGTAGAGGAGTTTCAAGCCTCGGCTTAATACCCTGCAGAATAATGCCGTTAGTGCGCTCTACCTGTCCATTGGATTGCGGGTGTGCCACCGATGCCACATCGAGTCGGATCTTTGATCGGCTGCAGAACTTCGCTAGCTCACCGACGGCAAAGTTTGTGCCATTGTCAGTGATAATGCTATGCGGTATGCCGAATCGGGTTGTAATCTCGACGATGAACTTTGTTGCTGTAGCCCCGTCGAGTTTCTTGATGGGCTTTGCCTCCACCCACTTTGTGAATTTGTCGACCGCCACCAGCAGGTGGGTTAAGCCTCCCCTTGCCGTCTTAAAAGGTCCCACCATATCGAGCCCCCAGACCGCGAACGGCCAAGTGATAGGGATCGTTCGGAGCTCCTGAGCCGGCAAGTGAACCTGCTTTGCGTAGCGCTGACATCCTTCACAAGTCTTGACGATGTTGATAGCATCCTCTTTAGCCGTCAGCCAGAAGAATCCGTGCCGAAACGCCTTGGCGACTAACGCCTTTGCCGCCACGTGATGCCCACATTCGCCGGAGTGGATTTCTTCTAAGATTTGCCGTCCTTCCTCTGGAGAGACGCATCTTTGGAAAATGCCGGATGTGCTCCTCTTGTAGAGTTGTCCGTCAATAATCGTGTACGCCCTTGCTCGACGCTCAATTTGACGGCTTAGCACCTCGTCGCCCTTAGGCAGTTTCTTATTAACCAAGAAATCAATGTAGGGTGTGGTCCAATCTGGGGTTACCAAGCACACCTGAACTGATTCTGCCGACAAGGGTAATCTTCATCGCCGCCTTTGATGGACGGCTTGTGAAGGTGATGGAGGAATACGTCTGGTGGCACTGCCTTTTTCTTGGATCCTATTCTGGCCAAGGCGTCAGCAGCTTCATTGTCATCTCGGGAGATATGTCGAACCTCTAAGCCGGCAAAGCATCGGCCGAATTCGTCGACTGTTCTTCTGTATTCCGCCATTGTGGGACTCTTCGTGTCCCAACATCCATCAAGTTGCTGCACAACCAGATCTGAGTCGCCATAGCAGAGGATGCGCTGTACTCCCAATTCCTTAGCCATGTGAAGACCATGAAGGAGAGCCTCATACTCTGCTACATTGTTGGTGGCGTTGAAGTGGATTCGGAGGACATAACTGAGCTTATCACCCTTAGGCGATTTTAGAACTACTCCAGCCCCCGAGCCTTCCTTCATCTTCGAGCCATCGAAGTGCATTATCCAGTACTGAGAATCCGGCAAAGGTGTGCTTTCCATCGCCTCTGTCCAATCTGCAACAAAGTCGGCTAAGACCTGAGATTTGATGGCGGTCCTCGGCTTGTACTGGATGTCGAAAGCTGCTAACTCGATGCCCCATTTGGCGACTCGACCCGTTGCGTCGGCATTGTTGATGATTTCCCTTAATGGAGCCTTGCTGACCACCGTGACTGTGTGATCATGGAAGTAATGACGCAGCTTCCTGGCGGCAAAGAATACGCCATAGGCTAACTTCTGGTAGTGGGGATAGCGCTGCTTCGAATCTGAGAATACCTCGCTAATAAAATAGACGGGGCGCTGATCCGGCCATTGCTTTCCCTCTTCCAGGCGCTCAACTACAATGACGGCACTGATAACAAAGTTTGTGGCCGACAAATAGAGCAAAAGTGGCTCTCTTTCCCTTGGAGCCGCCAAGATTGGAGCATGCGTCAATGTATACTTCAGCTGAGCTAAGGCTGCTTCTGCTTCCTCCGTCCAGACGAAATTATCCGACTTTTTGAGGAGTTTGTACAGAGGCAAAGCTTTATCTCCAAGCCGGCTAATGAAACGGCTTACAGCCGCGGCGGAACCCGTAAGCCGCTGTATGTCCTTCAGACAAGTCGGCTTCTCGATGTTCTGAATCGCCTTTATCTTTTCCGGGTTAACTTCAATTCCTCTTTGGGAAACAATGAAGCCCAGAAGCTTGCCTGCGGGTACACCGAAGACGCATTTTGCCGGATTAAGCTTCATCTGGTACTCCCTTAGGTTTGCAAAGGTTTCCGACAGATCGGCGATGAGATCGCCACGCTTCTTCGACATGACTGCAATGTCGTCAACATAGACGTGAACATTGCGGCCAATTTGCTTGTCCAGACACCGCTGCATACACCTTTGGTAAGTAGCACCGGCATTCTTTAAGCCGAACGGCATTGTGACATAGCAATAATTGCCATACGGCGTAGTGAAGGATGTCTTGATTTGATCTGACTCCTTCATCTTTATCTGATGGTAACCCGAATAAGCGTCCAGAAAACATAGCATCTCTGAGCCGGCAGTTGAATCAATGACCTGATCGATGCGCGGTAAAGCGAACGGATCTTAGGGCAGGCTTTGTTTAAGCCGGTGAAATCAATGCACATACGCAGCTCAGAGGTGTTCTTCTTTGGGACTAGCACGGGATTTGCCAACCAATCAGTGTGGACAACTTCACGAATGAATTTGGCGGCTGTGAGCCTTAGGATCTCCTTTCCAACCGCCTTGCGCTTCTCAGTTCCGAGCCGACGAAGGCCTTGCTTGACCGGCTTTGCGTCCTTGTTGACTTTTAGGGAGTGCTCGGCAAGTTTCCTCGGGACACCTGGCATGTCAGATGGTGACCAGGCAAATATGTCCCGGTTCTCACGGAGAAACTTGACGAGCTCGCCTTCCTATTTGTCGTCGAGACCGGTACCGATGATGGCCTCCTTTGTCGGATCATCCTTTGAGAGCTTGATTTTCTTGGTGTCATCCTTTGGCTTGAAGCTTGAGTCGACTTTAGAGGACGGCTTTTCAGTCGCCGGCATCTCATCGGGACCAATTGTTTTCTTGAGATCCTCCAACTCTTCCCTGCAGATTGCTTGTTCAGCATGGACGGCATTGGAGGCCTCGCATTCCTTGGCTTTCTTGAAGTCTCCCTTAACTGTGATGACGCCATTGGGTCCCGGCATTTTCAGCATGCTGTAGATGTAGCAGGGCCGAGCCATAAACTTGGCGAAAGCCGGACGTCCAAAGATTGCATGATATGCACTTCTGAAGGGAACCACCTCAAAAGAGACGTCCTCAGTCCGAAAATTATCGGCTTCACCAAAGGTGACCTTCAGGGTAATTTGCCCCATCGAGGAAGCTTGTCGTCCCGGCACAATCCCATGAAACTTCACAGTACTGTGGGTGAGTTGTGACTCGGAAATACGCATCCTCTTAACGTTGCGGTGTAAAGTATGTTGATACTGCTGCCGCCATCCATGAGTACCTTTGTCAACTTGTACTTGTCGACTATTGGGCTGACGACTAAGGCGTAGGTGCGCTTTGCAGGAACTCTATCCGGGTGATCGCTGCGATCCCATGTGATGGGTGTGTCGGACCAATCCAGATATTGAGGAACTGCGGGCACCGTAGCGTTGAGTTCTCGCCAAGCCGCCTTTTCTTTGCGTGAAGAATCTGTTGCCAGGTTGACAATGAGACTTTCGGCATGCTTAGGGAATTTGCTGCCTTTTTCTTTGGAGGCAGCGTCATCCGACTCTGAAGCAGCTTCCTCCTTCTCTTTGTCGTCCTTCCTGGACTTGCGCTTGTTCCTTGACTTGCCGGCTTTGGGGTCCTTAGCGATGTCTCGATTAATGTGACATTGCTGGAGCGTGTGGGAACTTGTCCCATCTGGCCTCAGATGATGGACACAGGGGTTGTGCTTGATGTCGTCATACTTCACCGCTGGTGGCCGGGATGATTGGTTATTTGCCGGCTTCTTGCCTTGCCACTTGCCATTGCTTGAACCACCCTTTCCAAAGGCGGCAGCGACCTCATGAGAAGGGCCGGCTTGGTCTTCAACCTTCTTTTTCCCGGACTCGCGTCGGCGGCTTTCGGCATCCTCCCTGTTGTCATCATCAGCGGCGGCGTACTTGTTTGCACAAGCGAGTAAGCCCCCCAAAGTTTCCGACTCGTCGCTGTAGATCATGAAGCGGAAAGTCGTCCCCTTCCTCAGAGATTGCTTGAAAGCGTGGATCGCCTGAGTTTCTGAGACGCCTTCGCAAGCGTTCTTGATTTCACTCCATCGTGAGACGAACTCACGGCTAGACTCGTTCCTTTGCTGCACGCACCGCTGTAAGTCGAAAATCGACTTTGGGCGCTTATATGTGCCCTGGAAGTGCTGGATAAAAACACGCTTCATGTCACTCCAGGTATGAACTGTCCTTTCGGGCAGACCTTCAATCCACATGCGTGCCGTCCCGGTTAACATCAGGGGCAAAAATCGCACTGCCGAGTCGGCGCTGCCTTGATATATGTCGCAGGCACTGACGTAATCTGAGAGCCAGGTCTCAGGATTAGCCGTACCGCTGTACTTCTCAACCATCTTTGTTACGTTCGACAAAGTGGGAGGTAGAATTTGCTCTCTGATTGTTCTGCCAAAACACTTGGGGCCGAGGTACTGGGCATCTCTGGCCGACTTCCTCTCCTCGATTAGGCTTCGAACATCATTGGCTGGTGGCGGTTTAGCAACCGACTTTTCTTGTCTTGGTTCTTCCCTGTGACGGCTTTGGCTCGCCCGGCTTGCATTACGCGGAGGGCTTGGAGTCCTTTGTCGTCGTGGAGGGGGTATGTATTTGGAAGGGTTATCTCCCTCTTTGCGCGGTGGAGGCGGCGGTGGAGGTGGCATATGACCTCTGTTATCCTCCCTTCGGGGTTGATTTTCCCCTTCACGTCGTCGCTCCTGACGGGGTGGAGCCACCTTTTCCTTGCGAGGGTCCTCTTTTCGCTCTCGGCTCCAATGCCTTTCCTGACCAGCCTCACGATGGCGTGAAGAACCTGTCCGGGATTCCGCGCCTCTAGGCTGCTTGTCCTTCGGGTCCTTGCTGCCTTTGTTGTGACTGCTTGAGCCGGCCGGGTCGTCATCTGGGTCGGCAGGGGCAGCAGCCATTGGCTTGTTGGCGGTTGACTTGCAAAGGCGAGAATCATCAACAAGCCGCCCTGTTTTGACTTGCGAATCATTCTGCTGCTGCTGTGCAACCTCCAGTAGATAAGCCGAATATTTAAGCCGAGCGTCACGATCCAGAGATTTGTCAAACATGACCTCCTGGGCAGCCTCCATATTTTTGGCTGGGGTATTGAAGTAACACAGATTTGTCACCGGGTCACGTCGGTGGTGGTACTTCCTCCAGACTGAATCTACATGATCGGCTTCCCACTTGCTACGGAAATCCAACCTCTTATGCAGGTTCTTATCACGAGCCGGACGGAAAACATCGTCAGCCCCCTTTTCCCTCTGCTTTCGGATGAACTCCGTTTCCTTGTTTGTGAGCTCAACTTCACGCTCTACTATCTGGGCGGCTTGCTCCTCAAGTAGGGCGCGGCGCTTCTCAATGTCGTCCAGCGATGCGTTTGGAGGGAGTGGCGTCAACAGTTGCTTGTAGCTCGCCATCTTTCTTTCGTGCTCCCTCTCCGCCGCCTCGCCGGTCTTAGCGTCAATGTCGTCTCCTCCAGCCGGCCCTCTGTCTGCCCCCTTCGATGGAGCCAGTGGCGGTACGAAATCCACCTTGAGATTTCCGGCTTGCGGAGTTTTTTCTTCGCCATTGGCGGCTTTCGAGGTGTTGGGGTCGGCATTAGGATCCGAGATGTTTCCCATCAAGACCTCGACAGGGCGTCCCAAGCAGGACGCAACCTTCCGACTGAAATCGTCGGATTCTCCTTCAGATTCAGGGTCTTGCTCCATAGGAGCGGTGTCCACTGATCCGGCTTCTGAATCTGCCTCCATCTGCAAGGCAGGAAGGATTGACTCAGGTAGTGTCGTCGACTCGTTTGAGCCGGATTCTCCAGCCATGCCGACGAAGTGGAACTCCGGCGCCGCCCCTGAGGTTGCGTCATCTTCGGAGTCCTCATCGTCAGCATCAAACGCTAGATCCAGATCAGCTAGCTCCTCAGAGTCCAGATCCGATCCGTCTTCAATGTTGTAGGGGTGGGCGGTGGGCAAACTCGATGTGAAACCGAGATCGTCCAAAGCCTGGGCGGTGAAGCCGACGAAGATGTCGAAGCCGCCGATGGAGATAGTGGACCAGCCGGCGGGATCCTCCTTTGCCGGCGTCCAGAGGCCATCGTTGAAGACGTGGCCGGCTCCTGATTCGTCGAAGTAGCTCACCATGCCGACCGCGATGGTGTCGCCGACTCCGCCTGCAGCTCCTGGACAGATCGAAACCCCAGAGGTCTCCTGCCCCACGGTGGGCGCCAACTGTCGTGGTATTGTCGAATCTAGCCGCGGCAGGGGTGCCATCGAGCTAGGTAGAGCGAGGGGTTTTGGAGAAGTTGGGGATTCCGGCTTAGGGATAGACACAAGTTTACCCAGCTTCGGATCACACGACGGTGGCGTGATCCTACGTGCTGCTATAAATCACTATATAGGCAATATCGCCGAGTTACAGTGAGATCTCGCCGAGATTGAGGTTCTCGTCGAGATGACTCGTATCAGAGATCTGTCTGCCCTAAGGCGTCCCGTAGGCCGGCTTATAAAGGCGTCCGGCCTAGGGCTTACAGGAGAAAACCTACCGACTAAGTCAGAGTCCTAAACTAATCCGGCTTGGGCTTTGTCTTGTGGGCTAAGTCTTCCGCAATACCAGCCGCCTTCTGGAACCTTCCTTAGCCGGATGGGCCTCCTGCGCTTCATCATACTGGGCCGCCCGATAAGCCGGAATTCGGCTTATCACCACTATGGGCCACCCTGGTATTCTGGCTTAACTCCATATCCGTGAGGGTACCTGTTCGGCATAACCCCAACNTAACAGCGTTTTTCCCGCGCGAGAATCGAGGAGTCGGAGGAGAGCAAACGTCTCACAATGGCTAGATCCGCGACACGTGGCGAAAACCTCCCGTGACCGTTGCGCGGATCCCGGCGCGTCCGCTATAAATCCCGGACGTCTCGCCTCCGCCGCTGCCATTCGCCATTCGCAACCCTAGCATCCATCTCTCAGATCTCTTCTCCCCCGATCTCGAGCTTTTCTTCTAAGCCCCATGGCATCTAGCGCTCCAAGCTCACCGGTGATTGACGCGACGCCATTGGATTCGGCTCCGCCGATGGGCGGCTCTCTTTCCGCGGCCGCCTCTGCCGTCTCCGAGCCACCCGCCACCGCCTCCGAGCCCTCCGCCGCTACAGCTACATCTTCCCCGTCTCCGGTGGCCACCTTCACCGTGCCAGGCCGCGACGAAGTGGCCTTTGCGAAAGCCGCAGCCGAAGCCGCTGCCTCTGCCACTCAAGCCCCCAAGGCTTCTGACGCCGCAGCCGAAGGAGCTAGCGCTGGAGAGGAGGATGAAGAGGAGGAAGCCGGCAGCGATAAAGGTGCTGCCAACAACCCGACACATAATTGGGTCGGCTCAGCTGTAGAAGAAGGCGAGCTCAAAAGCATGGCGGCTGATGGCGTCATTCCTCCGGCATCTTCTACTTCGCTGGCTTGGAGATCCGCCTTGGACGACCCGTATCCAACCCCAGTCCGGGACGAGCGGGTACTTCTCTCCTCCCACGTCTCTAGGGGTTTTTCTTTGCCGCCGTCGGCATTTCTGATAGAAATATTCGACCACTACGGCCTCCAACTCCATAACATCACCCCGAACAGTTTGCTATACATCTCCGGCTTTGTAGCTCTATTTGAAGGTTACTTAGGTATAAAACCTAGGCTAGACTTCTTCCATAGATGCTTCTTAGTCAAGAGGCAGACTGTCAACAAGGAGCTGCTCGTGGCCGGCTCAATCAGCTTCAACTGCCGCCGGGATATCGACTGGTACCCTCAGGTACCCATCATTGATTCGGCAAAGGGATGGGCTTCGACCTTCTTTTACTGCAAAGACGTGGCACCGCCGAACCGGCTGGAGGGCCTTGCCCCCTTCACAGATATAGCCGGCACGCCCATGCCGTCCTGGACGAAGAAGCCGTCGGCGAAGATGCCGGCAGACCATGCCGCCATTCAGGCGAAGATTTCGGAGTTAACCTCCGGCTCTCCTCCCCTAACTGGGGAGGACACCATAATATGCTGGGTCAAAAGACGGATCCAGCCCCTCCAGCACCGTACCCGCCTTTTGTGCGAGTACACTGGTAATGCTGATCCCATGAGGACCAGCGAGAAAGACATGGATGAGGAGCTCTACCACGCGCGCCTCAACCGCCTAATCAAAGCCCGGCCCAACGAGGGTCGGCAATATGAAGAATCGATGCCGATGTTCACGGCATCCAACCCTCCCCCAAAGGTACTTTGCCGAAAACAAAGTTCAATTCTTTGAAGGGATGTTAGCTTTATAGCCACAAGCTGACTTGTTTTATTCCTCAGATTCCGGGCCTTTCCACTTCTGGATCAGCTGGCACGTCGTCGTCCAGCAAAGTGATCCAGCGTCCCGTTACCTTTTCTTCGGCTCAAGCAGAGAGCCGGAAAAGGAAGAGCCAGTCTATCACGATTGGCGCCAAGTCATCCGAAGATGACAATGCTCTCGCTGGGCTCAACATCCCCAGCAAGAAGTAAGTCGGCTGACAACGCTTTGTTTTCTTCTTGCTTTGATGTTGAGCCGGCCTTGCTGAACTTGCCCCTTATATCGTTGCAGGATAAAAAAGGGCGCGCCCCTTAAATCAAAGGTATGCGCCACGCGGAAGAAAGCGTCTCCCGCTGTAGCTCCTGCCACTCCGGTCCCAAAGCCGAACCCCGCCGAAGAGGGCGCCCGCACTGTGGCAGCAGGTCCTATCTTAGGGAGAGCCGGGACCACCCCTCCTTCGCAATGGACGGAGATGACGGGAAAGGTGACAGCACCTCCTTCCCCACCAAGGGCTGAAGCTCCGGCTAATGATGCCCCGACTTTCCCTCCAATCAAGGCAGAAGCCTTTGACACGGAGGGGTATATTAAGCCGGAATTCATGAGCCGGTTTATGCGCGCCCCTCGGCTGCCCCGAAAGAAAGGAACTACTGTCAGGGACGACGAGCCGGAGCAGACCAAAGCCTATGACACCCTTGATGTCATAGAGATCCTTGAGGACCAGCAGCAATACTTTACTGAGTCCTTTGATGCCGGCATGTCCCTTCTGCGCGAGCACTTCCAGGTAAATATCTTCCCCAGTAGCCCCCGAGCACTATGCCGGACTAAATTAGAGAAGATAGCCGACATAGTGGTCAGTCAAATGCATCCACCTAGCCCCCCGGCATTTAGAGTGCCTTCATGTAGCCATATTGTCATTAAGCTTTAGGCTTTTAGCAAAACTCCTTACGCAGATTCATCGAGAAATTGGCGCTGAAACCATCACTTCTTTGGGTTTGCAAAATCAGGAGATGCGCCGACTAAGGGCAGAGCTGGCAAACAAGGACACCATTATTGCCGGGTTTGAAGCAGACCGGGTCATTTACTAGGGTAACAATTCCGAAAAAACTTTCAACTTCTTGCTTCCAGCTTTATTTGTCTGCTAACAATATGTTTGCCGCAGATGCCATCAACAAGGCCAAGGAGTTCGCAGACAACGTGGGAACTGTCGACCAGCTCCGCAACGAGAACATTGAGCTGAAAAAGCTTAATGAATCGATGAAGACAGAGCTGGAATCGGCTCAGAAAGCTCTTGTGCAAGCCGAACAAAATCTGGAGACAGAGAGGCAACAGAGCAAAGATTCCCTCCGTGAAGTTCAGGACCGGCTTGACAAGCGTCTGGACGAATCACTGGCAATAGACAACCAGCTTTTGAGTAAGTTTTATACTTAAGAACTCATTTTTGCTGCGTTTGTGTCTGCCTGCTTAACAAGTTAACTTTGCCTTTTACAGCTCCGGACGGCTTGGGCCATGAACTGACAGCGGAGAACCGGCTTGACCGGATTTTGGAGATGGGGGAAATTATCCCGAAGATACTTTCTTCGGGAAAAAATATTGTTGAAAAATTCTTTCCCGGCAACCCCGAGTCTTTGGCGAACCTGGCAGATTTGTCGGCCGAGTTGGATGAGGCAACTTCGTTCTTTGACGAACGGCTCCGATCCAGCGCTCGCGGAGGTGCGAAGACGGCTCTGGGCTTAATGATGGCTCACTACCCAGAAGCTGAAGCTTGGCGGGTGGCATCCGGCTTTCCTCTTGAAAAGGAGGATGGCTCGCCGCTTGATGACCAAGATCGCAGGAAGATTTTGCACTCCGTCTCCGGCTATGCCAGCAAGATTGCCAAGATGGTATCGTTGACCACCATCTTCAAGGAAGTTCCGTGCCCGCCAACACCCATCCAATCAGATGATGACAGCGAGGACGCGAACTGATGTTAAAGCCGAATTTGCTCATTCGAGCCGGCTTCCCTGAAAAATGTAGACTAGATGTAAGCAAGTCGAACAGTGTGAAATATTTTGTAAATAACTGTCTTTTGCCATATTTAACTTATCTACTTTTGCAATTTTGCATTTTTTATGCCTCAGTTCAATCTAGCCTTGACACCTTAGCTTTTAAGTGCCAGCAAACCTATTGCGAAGCAAACTTGCTGAGCAACAGGGTACACAATGACCAATCTGTTTATACCCAGATCAAGTGCCGCCTTTCGGTGCCGGAACACTTTGAAGCAACCCGGCGCAAAAAGCTATCAGACAAACATTATTTGGCAAAATTTTATTTTTTCATCACCTTAAGGCGGATCCAACAGAGAAAAGAGTTTACCAACTAGCAACACAGGCAAT
Organism: Puccinellia tenuiflora; assembly: GCA_012064385.1. Classification (NCBI taxonomy): domain Eukaryota; kingdom Viridiplantae; phylum Streptophyta; class Magnoliopsida; order Poales; family Poaceae; genus Puccinellia; species Puccinellia tenuiflora. The sequence goes on from QRDG01000802.1 coordinate 677,207, forward strand.
TTCGGGTAAACAGATATTATCAATAAGATCATTGGGAAATAAGGGATGGTACAGATTCTCGAATTCGACATGAGAGAAACCAATTTTTATTTCATGATCACATTGACATGGTTACAATAGAATTTGCTAAGTGTAAAAAGGACGTAGCTGAGCGATATTCCACGGACGTTTTGTCTCGTCTAAGTCGTCATCTACATGCCTTTTCCTCTTTCGACCTTTCTTCCTGGGATCTTTCTTTGAGTCCCTTAAGTCGAGCAGGTAATATGACCCGTTTTTCAGAACTTTGCTGATAACGNACCCGGCGCAAAAAGCTATCAGACAAACATTATTTGGCAAAATTTTATTTTTCATCGCCTTAAGGCGGATTCAACAGAGAAAAGAGTTTACCAACTAGCAACACAGGCAATTTCGGGTAAACAGATATTATCAATAAGATCATTGGGAAATAAGGGATGGTACAGATTCTCGAATTCGACATGAGAGAAACCAATTTTTATTTCATGATCACATTGACATGGTTACAATAGAATTTGCTAAGTGTAAAAAGGACGTAGCTGAGCGATATTCCATGGACGTTTTGTCTCGTCTAAGCCGTCATCTACATGCCTTTTCCTCTTTCGACCTTTCTTCCTGGGATCCTTCTTTGAATCCCTTTAAGTCGAGCAGGTAATATGACCCGTTTTTCAGAACTTTGCTGATAACGAAAGGCCCTTCCCATGGTGGGGATAATTTGTGCTGCCGGCTTTGCACAAGCCGAAGCACTAAGTCGCCCTCTCGAAAAGATCGACTCCGCACTCTACGGCTCTGGTAGCGACGTAGATCTTGTTGATAGATGGCGGATCTTTGGAGAGCTAACTCTCTTTCTTCTTCGAGGACATCTAAGCCGTCTTGACGTGCTTCTTCTGCGTCTTCTTCGACGTAGGCTGCGACTCTAGGCGAATCGTGGATCATGTCGGATGGGAGCACCGCTTCTGCGCCATAGACAAGGAAGAAAGGGGTGAAGCCGGTTGATCTATTTGTGGTAGTACGAATACTCCATAAGACCGCCGGCAATTCATCAACCCACGCGCCGGCTGCTCGATGTAGAGGAGTTTCAAGCCTCGGCTTAATACCCTGCAGAATAATGCCGTTAGTGCGCTCTACCTGTCCATTGGATTGCGGGTGTGCCACCGATGCCACATCGAGTCGGATCTTTGATCGGCTGCAGAACTTCGCTAGCTCACCGACGGCAAAGTTTGTGCCATTGTCGGTGATAATGCTATGCGGTATGCCGAATCGGGTTGTAATCTCGACGATGAACTTTGTTGCTGTAACTCCGTCGAGTTTCTTGATGGGCTTTGCCTCCACCCACTTTGTGAATTTGTCGACCGCCACCAGCAGGTGGGTTAAGCCTCCCCTTGCCGTCTTAAAAGGTCCCACCATGTCGAGCCCCCAGACCGCGAACGGCCAAGTGATAGGGATCGTTCGAAGCTCCTGAGCCGGCAAGTGAATCTGCTTTGCGTAGCGCTGACATCCTTCACAAGTCTTGACGATGTTGATAGCATCCTCTTTAGCCGTCAGCCAGAAGAATCCGTGCCGAAACGCCTTGGCGACTAACGCCTTTGCCGCCACGTGATGCCCACATTCGCCGGAGTGGATTTCTTCTAAGATTTGCCGTCCTTCCTCTGGAGAGACGCATCTTTGGAAGATGCCGGATGTGCTCCTCTTGTAGAGTTGCCCGTTAATAATCGTGTACGCCTTTGCTCGACGCTCAATTTGACGGCTTAGCACCTCGTCGTCCTTAGGCAGTTTCTTATTAACCAAGAAATCAATGTAGGGTGTGGTCCAATCTGGGGTTACCAAGCACACCTGAACTGATTCTGCCGACAAAGGGTAATCTTCATCGCCGCCTTTGATGGACGGCTTGTGAAGGTGATGGAGGAATACGTCTGGTGGCACTGCCTTTTTCTTGGATCCTATTCTGGCCAAGGCATCAGCAGCTTCATTGTCATCTCGGGAGATATGTCGAACCTCTAAGCCGGCAAAGCATCGGCCGAATTCGTCGACTGTTCTTCTGTATTCCGCCATTGTGGGACTCTTCGTGTCCCAACATCCATCAAGTTGCTGCACAACCAGATCTGAGTCGCCATAGCAGAGGATGCGCTGTACTCCCAATTCCTTAGCCATGTGAAGACCATGAAGGAGAGCCTCATACTCTGCTACATTGTTGGTGGCGTTGAAGTGGATTCGGAGGACATAACTGAGCTTATCACCCTTAGGCGATTTTAGAACCACTCCAGCCCCCGAGCCTTCCTTCATCTTCGAGCCATCGAAGTGCATTATCCAGTACTGAGAATCCGGCAAAGGTGTGCTTTCCATTGCCTCTGTCCAATCTGCAACAAAGTCGGCTAAGACCTGAGACTTGATGGCGGTCCTCGGCTTGTACTGTATGTCGAAAGCTGCTAACTCGATGCCCCATTTGGCGACTCGACCCGTTGCGTCGGCATTGTTGATGATTTCCCTTAATGGAGCCTTGCTGACCACCGTGACTGTGTGATCATGGAAGTAATGACGCAGTTTCCTGGCGGCAAAGAATACGCCATAGGCTAACTTCTGGTAGTGGGGATAGCGCTGCTTTGAATCTGAGAATACCTCGCTAATAAAATAGACGGGGCGCTGATCCGGCCATTGCTTTCCCTCTTCCAGGCGCTCAACTACAATGACGGCACTGATAACAAAGTTTGTGGCCGACAAATAGAGCAAGAGTGGCTCTCTTTCCTTTGGAGCCGCCAAGATTGGAGCATGCGTCAATGTATACTTCAGCTGAGCTAAAGCTGCTTCTGCTTCCTCCGTCCAGACGAAATTATCCGACTTTTTGAGGAGTTTATACAGGGGCAAAGCTTTATCTCCAAGCCGGCTGATGAAACGGCTTACAGCCGCAGCGGAACCCGTAAGCCGCTGTATGTCCTTCAGACAAGTCGGCTTCTCGATGTTCTGAATCGCCTTTATCTTTTCCGGGTTAACTTCAATTCCTCTTTGGGAAACAATGAAGCCCAGAAGCTTGCCTGCGGGTACACCGAAGACGCATTTTGCCGGATTAAGCTTCATCTGGTACTCCCTTAGGTTTGCAAAGGTTTCCGACAGATCGGCGATTAGATCGCCACGCTTCTTCGACATGACTGCAATGTCGTCAACATAGACGTGAACATTGCGGCCAATTTGCTTGTCCAGACATCGCTGCATACACCTTTGGTAAGTAGCACCGGCATTCTTTAAGCCGAACGGCATTGTGACATAGCAATAATTGCCATACGGCGTAGTGAAGGATGTCTTGATTTGATCTGACTCCTTCATCTTTATCTGATGGTAACCCGAATAAGCGTCCAGAAAACATAGCATCTCTGAGCCGGCAGTTGAATCAATGACCTGATCGATGCGCGGTAAAGCGAACGGATCTTTAGGGCAGGCTTTGTTTAAGCCGGTGAAATCAATGCACATACGCAGCTCCGAGGTGTTCTTCTTTGGGACTAGCACGGGATTTGCCAACCAATCAGTGTGGACAACTTCACGAATGAATTTGGCGGCTGTGAGCCTTAGGATCTCCTTTCCAACCGCCTTGCGCTTCTCAGTTCCGAGCCGACGAAGGCCTTGCTTGACCGGCTTTGCGTCCTTGTTGACTTTTAGGGAGTGCTCGGCAAGTTTCCTCGGGACACCTGGCATGTCAGATGGTGACCAGGCAAATATGTCCCGGTTCTCACGGAGAAACTTGACGAGCTCGCCTTCCTATTTGTCGTCGAGACCGGTGCCGATGATGGCCTCCTTTGTCGGATCCTCCTTTGAGAGCTTGATTTTCTTGGTGTCATCCTTTGGCTTGAAGCTTGAGTCGACTTTAGAGGACGGCCTTTTCAGTCGCCGGCATCTCATCGGGACCAATTGTTTTCTTGAGGTCCTCCAACTCTTCCCTGCAGATTGCTTGTTCAGCATGGACGGCATTGGAGGCCTCGCATTCCTTGGCTTTCTTGAAGTCTCCCTTAACTGTGATGACGCCATTGGGTCCCGGCATTTTCAGCATGCTGTAGATGTAGCAGGGCCGAGCCATAAACTTGGCGAAAGCCGGACGTCCAAAGATTGCATGGTATGCACTTCTGAAGGGAACCACCTCAAAAGAGACGTCCTCAGTCCGAAAATTATCGGCTTCACCAAAGGTGACCTTCAGGGTAATTTGCCCCATCGAGGAAGCTTGTCGTCCCGGCACAATCCCATGAAACTTCACAGTACTGTGGGTGAGTTGTGACTCGGAAATACGCATCCTCCTTAACGTTGCGGCGTAAAGTATGTTGATACTACTGCCGCCATCCATGAGTACCTTTGTCAACTTGTACTTGTCGACTATTGGGCTGACGACTAAGGCGTAGGTGCGCTTTGCAGGAACTCTATCCGGGTGATCGCTGCGATCCCATGTGATGGGTGTGTCGGACCAATCCAGATATTGAGGAACTGCGGGCACCGTAGCGTTGAGTTCTCGCCAAGCCGCCTTTTCTTTGCGTGAAGAATCTGTTGCCAGGTTGACGATGAGACTTTCGGCATGCTTAGGGAATTTGCTGCCTTTTTCTTTGGAGGCGGCGTCATCCGACTCTGAAGCAGCTTCTTCCTTCTCTTTGTCGTCCTTCCTGGACTTGCGCTTGTTCCTTGACTTGCCGGCCTTGGGGTCCTTAGCGATGTCTCGATTAATGTGACATTGCTGGATCGTGTGGGAGCTTGTCCCATCTGGCCTCAGATGATGGACACAGGGGTTGTGCTTGATGTCGTCATACTTCACCGCTGGTGGCCGGGATGATTGGTTATTTGCCGGCTTCTTGCCTTGCCACTTGCCATTGCTTGAACCACCCTTTCCAAAGGCGGCAGCGACCTCATGAGAAGGGCCGGCTTGATCTTCAACCTTCTTTTTCCCGGACTCGCGTCGGCGGTTTTCGGCATCCTCCCTGTTGTCATCATCGGCGGCGGCGTACTTGTTTGCACAAGCGAGTAAGCCCCCCAAAGTTTCCGACTCGTCGCTGTAGATCATGAAGCGGAAAGTCGTCCCCTTCCTCAGAGATTGCTTGAAAGCGTGGATCGCCTGAGTTTCTGAGACGCCTTCGCAAGCGTTCTTGATTTCACTCCATCGTGAGACGAATTCACGGCTGGACTCGTTCCTTTGCTGCACGCACCGCTGTAAGTCGAAAATCGACTTTGGGCGCTTATATGTGCCCTGGAAGTGCTGGATAAAAACACGCTTCATATCACTCCAGGTATGAACTGTCCTTTCGGGCAGGCCTTCAATCCACATGCGTGCCGTCCCGGTTAACATCAGGGGCAAGAATCGCACTGCCGAGTCGGCGCTGCCTTGATATATGTCGCAGGCACTAACGTAATCTGAGAGCCAGGTCTCAGGATTAGCCGTACCGCTGTACTTCTCAACCATCTTTGTTACGTTCGACAAAGTGGGAGGTAGAATTTGCTCTCTGATTGTTCTGCCAAAACACTTGGGGCCGAGGTACTGGGCATCTCTGGCCGATTTCCTCTCCTCGATTAGGCTTCGAACATCATTGGCTGGTGGCGGTTTAGCAACCGACTTTTCTTGTCTTGGTTCTTCCCTGTGACGGCTTTGGCTCGCCCGGCTTGCATTAGGCGGAGGGCTTGGAGTCCTTTGTCGTCGTGGAGGGGGTATGTATTTGGAAGTGTTATCTCCCTCTTTGCGCGGTGGAGGCGGCGGTGGAGGTGGCATATGATCTCTGTTTCCCTCCCTTCGGGGCTGATTTTCCCCTTCACGTCGTCGCTCCTGACGGGGTGGAGCCACCCTTTCCTTGCGAGGATCCTCCTTTCGCTCTCGGCTCCGATGCCTTTCCTGACCAGCTTCACGATGGCGTGAAGAACCTGTCCGGGATTCCGCGCCTCTAGGCTGCTTGTCCTTCGGGTCCTTGCTGCCTTTGTTGTGACTGCTTGAGCCGGCCGGGTCGTCATCTGGGTCGGCAGGGGCAGCAGCCATTGGCTTGTTAGCGGTTGACTTGCAAAGGCGAGAATCATCAACGAGCCGCCCTGTTTTGACTTGCGAATCATTCTGCTGCTGCTGTGCAACCTCCAGTAGATAAGCCGAATATTTAAGCCGAGCGTCACGATCCAGAGATTTGTCGAACATGACCTCCTGGGCAGCCTCCATATTTTTGGCTGGGGTATTGAAGTAACACAGATTTGTCACCGGGTCACGTCGGTGGTGGTACTTCCTCCAGACTGAATCTACATGATCGGCTTCCCACTTGCTACGGAAATCCAACCTCTTATGCAGGTTCTTATCACGAGCCGGACGGAAAACATCGTCAGCCCCCTTTTCCCCCTGCTTTCGGATGAACTCCGTTTCCTTGTTTGTGAGCTCAACTTCACGCTCTACTATCTGGGCGGCTTGCTCCTCAAGTAGGGCGCGGCGCTTCTCAATGTCGTCCAGCGATGCGTTTGGAGGGAGTGGCGTCAACAGTTGCTTGCAGCTCGCCATCTTTCTTTCGTGCTCCCTCTGCGCCGCGTCGCCGGTCTTAGCGTCGATGTCGTCTCCTCCAGCCGGCCTTCTGTCTGCCCCCTTTGATGGAGCCAGTGGTGGTACGAAATCCACCTTGAGATTTCCGGCTTGCGGAGTTTTTTCTTCGCCATTGGCGGTTTTCGAGGTGTTGGGGTCGGCATTAGGATCCGAGATGTTTCCCATCAAGACCTCGACAGGGCGTCCCAAGCAGGACGCAACCTTCCGACTGAAATCGTCGGATTCTCCTTCAGACTCAGGGTCTTGCTCCATAGGAGCGGTGTCCACTGATCCGGCTTCTGAATCTGCCTCCATCTGCAAAGCAGGAAGGATTGACTCAGGTAGTGTCGTCGACTCGTTTGAGCCGGATTCTCCAGCCATGCCGACGAAGTGGAAACCCGGCGCCGCCCCTGAGGTTGCGTCATCTTCGGAGTCCTCATCGTCAGCATCAAACGCTAGATCCAGATCAGCTAGCTCCTCAGAGTCTAGGTCCGATCCGTCTTCAAAGTTGTAGGGGTGGGTGGTGGGCAAACTCGATGTGAACCCGAGATCGTCCAAAGCCTGGGCGGTGAAGCCGACGAAGATGTCGAAACCGCCGATGGAGACCGTGGACCAGCCGGCGGGATCCTCCTTTGCCGGCGTCCAGAGGCCATCGTTGAAGACGTGGCCGGCTCCCGATTCGTCGAAGTAGCTCACCATGCCGACCGCGATGGTGTCGCCGACTCCGCCTGCAGCTCCTGGACAGATCGAAACCCCAGAGGTCTCCTGCCCCACGGTGGGCGCCAACTGTCGTGGTATTGTCGAATCTAGCCGCGGCAGGGGTGCCATCGAGCTAGGTAGAGCGAGGGGTTTTGGAGAAGTTGGGGATTCCGGCTTAGGGATAGACACCAGTTTACCCAGCTTCGGATCACACGACGGTGGCGTGATCCTACGTGCTGCTATAAATCACTATATAGGCAATATCGCCGAGTTACAGTGAGATCTCGCCGAGATTGAGGTTCTCGTCGAGATGAATCGTATCAAGAGTGCGTGCCCTAAGGCGTCCCATAGGCCGGCTTATATAGGCGTCCGGCCTAGGGCTTACAGGAGAAAACCTACCGACTAAGTCAGAGTCCTAAACTAATCCGGCTTGGGCTTTGTCTTGTGGGCCAAGTCTTCCGCAATACCAGCCGCCTTCTGGAACCTTCCTTAGCCGGATGGGCCTCCTGCGCTTCATCATACTGGGCCGCCCGATAAGCCGGAATTCGGCTTATCACCACTATGGGCCACCCTGGTATTCTGGCTTAGCTTCATATCCGTGAGGGTACCTGTTCGGCATAACCCCAACAAGTCCCAATGCGCGTTCTCGTCAAACACCACGTCGCGGGTGATGGCGACTCAGCTTGTAGCCGGTTCGTAGGCCCGATAACCCTTCGTGCCGGGTTCATACCCCCACGAAGATCATCGGCTTGCTGCGATCGTCGAGCTTCTTCAGCCCGGGTCGCGTCTCTCTGACATGCACCATGCACCCGAACGTGCGCATGTAGTGCACATCCGGCTTGCGGCCATGCCAGGCCTCGAACGGCGTCATGCCGTCCACGCTCTTGGTCGGCGACCTGTTCAAGATGAACACGGCCGTCGACACCGCCTCACCCCAGAACTCGCTAGGGACTCTCTTGGCCTTCACCAGACTACGGTCATGCCCACAATCGTCTGGTTGCATCGCTCCGCGATGCCGTTCTGCTGTGGGGAGTAAGGAGCCGTCAGGTGACGCTCCACTCCGAGCTCCGCACAGTATGCCGTGAAGGAGCCGGAGGTGAACTCGCCTCCGCGATCAGTCCTCAGCGTGCGCAGCTTGCAGCGGGACTCCGACTCGGCTCCTGCCTGGAGTCGGATGATGACGGTTGCGGCCTCGTCCTTTGTCACAAGAAGGGAGAGCCACATGTACCGCGTCAGGTCGTCAACTAGCAAAAGGAAGTACCTCTTGCCGCTTGGAGTCGCCGGGGTGATCGGCCTGCAGAGGTCACCATGGACCAGCTCGAGTCGCTCCTTCGCCCGGAACTTCGCCTGCTTGGCGAAGGAGGCTCACTGCTGCTTCCCTGCTAGGCAGGCGTCGCAGAGCTGGTTCACGTGCTTCACCAAAGGGAGGCCACGCACCATGCCGCCATTCGTGAGTCGGCGCAGGCTGTCGAAGTTGAGTTGCCCGAACCTCGCATGCCAAGTACAGGCCGAGTCGGCACCTACATGCACTGCCAAACACACCGGCTGGGCGACTCACACTGTCAGCTTGTACATCCAGTTCGGCTCCCGCCTGACCTTCACCAGGAGCTGCCGCTCCCTATCACGCACTCGGAGGAGCCCGTCCTCGATCAGCACCTGGCAGCCATTCTCGTCGAACTGGCCCAGGCTGATGATCTGCGTGTTCAACCGGGGTATGTAGTACACCCCGGTGATGGCCCGGTGCTCGCCTGACTTACAGACAAATAGCACCGTCCCTTGCCCGCAGATGTCGACTCACGAGCCGTCGCCAAACTTGACGGTTCCGACAATGCTGGTGTCGAGTTCCGAGAATGCGGCGCGGTCACAAGTCATGTGATTGGTGGAGCCCGAGTCGAGGTACCAGACGCCCTCCTTGGCGTCCCCTCCTTGCGCCAAGTTACATGCACCTTCTCCTCCAGCAGGAAGAGGGTTGAATCCTTGCGAGTCGACAGGGCCAAATCCTCCTGAGTCGCCTTCTTCGGCTCCTCCTGAGCCGGCATGTCCCACTCCGCGACCCAATGGATCCGCGAGTGGTCACTCCCTCCAACTCCGCCACCGGTCGAGTCCCTGACTCTGCCACCGGTCGAGTCCCTGACTCTGCCACCGGTCGAGACGAGGGTGCCACCTCCGATGTGCCCGACTCTGCCTGAGTCGATGCTAGGAGTTGAAGGGCATACGCCATGGTGCACGCCTGCATCATGAGCAGCACGTCGTCGTTGTCGCCTCCACCGTGCACGAGGTGGGCCTCGCTCTCCTCGCTCTTCTTCTTGCGGCAGTCTCGCGCCCAGTAGCCAACGACTCCGTAGTACCGACATGAGTCCTTCGTGACGCGGTTCCCGGTGACTCTCGCACCCGGGTTGCCCTTGCCGCGTCCACGCGGCTTGCCGCCGCCGCGTCCGGCTTGGCTGGACGATGAGCCTCCATCTCGCAGCTTCATCCGCGCAAACCACTCCTCTTCCGAGAAAAGTAGCTTGCCGGCTTGCTTGACCACCGGCTCCTCCAGCTAGTAGCGCTCCCCAGCCGCCTTGAGCCGGCCGATGAGCTCTTCGTTGGAGAGCGTGTCGAGGTTGAGTAGGGTCTCGATTGAGCATGCCTTCTGCGAGAACTTCTTGGGCACAACGGAGAGAAACTTACGAACGACCTCCGGCTCACCGACGGTGACTCCGAGTATGCCGAGCTGCGACACAAGGGATGACAGGCGCATGCCGAAGTCGTCGATGTCCTCACCGTCCGCAAACTTGATGCACTGGAGCTGCTTCTTCAGCGCTGTTACCTTTGCGTCACACACCCGGGTCACCCCGAGTCGCATCGTCTTCACCGTGTCCCAAGCTTCCTTCGCCGTCTTCTTGGCGGCGAGGGTGGAGATCATCTCCGGCGGGACGGAGCGCAGCAGATACTCCATCGCTGCGCGGTCCGTCTCGCGCTCCAACGACCCAGACCTGGCGTGCCTCCAACATGATCTGCATAAGGAGGGCCCAGTCCGTGTAGTTCGACTGCGTTTAGCATCGGCCATGAACCACCGGAATCACGGACAACTCGCTGGAGTACCACCGAGTTTCCGCCAGCCTTCTGCTCCTCCTCCACGAGCTTGCCTGCCCCGGAATGAGCGCGCCCGTCTCTGGTGCCATCTCCGGCGAGCTCTCAAACTCACAAGGCTCTGATACCAATTGTTGTCCCTAATGCGAATCGTAAGAGTGAGAGAGCTAGAGAGGAGAGCACCGGGGGAGAGGAGAAGGGGAGGTGTGTTCCGTGAATCTGTTTGCCTCAATTTTCTCTTCTCTATTCCTCCCTTTAAATAGACGGTCGTGGCAAGCCGCTTACAAGAGTCAACTATCCCGTCACATCCGACTTGACATGGCGAGTACTACACTACGTCATGCCATACCGCCACTGTTGACGACATCATGACACGAGTTCACTGTGGATGACGCCACAGACTCGTCTACATTGTAGGTGACGTCTAGCACGTCCTATCTACCTACTCTGTACCATCTGTACAGTGCACCTGGCGGATCCGAAGACAACTCGAGTCCCGGTTACTACTACTGTCGAGTCAGAACAGGCTCCGACTCGACGACTCGACCCGGGACACTCCCCGAGTCGGCACACTTGCCCGGGTCCCTCGGACCCGACAAACCGTCGACTCCTCCGAGTCTTCTCAGAACACAAGCCTATTCCAACATTCATATCATGATCCTTTGCGTAGCACCCTTCAGTCCATGCATGTTCAAGATGAGTCTACAAAGATAGGTACGTCAAATATACTACACTATATATGCCAAGTACCGAAGCAGGTATAGCACCCAGATTATGCTGTAGCAGGGCATAGATATTTGCGCTGTAAATCTGTAATGGTCTGTATGTGAAATATACTGAAGCTGTCAGAAGTACCCAAAAAAAGATACAACACCCATATTATACCGTAGCAGTGTAAAAATAGATGCGCCGTAATGAATCTCTGAAATATACTGAAGCTATGGCGAGTACAAAGGCAGGTATTGCTTCAAGAGGTCAACAATGGAGAGGAAAAGCTTCCTCGAGAGTTGGGGACTATTGGGGAAGAAGTATCGGACCGTTATGTGCAGCTTTCGTGCACGGCGTACAACCGCTTGCCGTAGGTCCGGCGGTACCAGACTGCACCGCACACCGTGGTCTAGCAGTACTACCGTAGCGGTATCTCAAAATCCCAGGTGCGGTACTACCGGAAACCTCACCTGTACTGCCGCTGAATATTAATCCAAACTAATTTGGAGGCTCGCGTGGTAGTACTATAGAGGTACCGGTCTGGTAGGGTAGGGGTATGCAGTACAATTTTTCTGTCCGGTGGTACCTGAGTGGTACTTCTAGCGGTAGTACCGCTGGCTGATGGCTGTGGTACCGCTGCGGTACTACCGCCACTTAGGGACCACCAGGCGTGTTGGAGCAGTACTACGGCTACACGCCCCTGTACCACCGCTGGTCGGAGAAAACTGATGAACCCTGAAACTTCATAACTTTTGCAAATGAACTCCGAATGGAACGAATCCAATTTTGTTGGAAAGAAAATGACAAGAGCTAACCTATAAAATATCACACATGCAAAGGTGTGATATCTTTCTCAAGGAAGAACCACTAAAGCTTCCAAAATTGAAAACACAATAGAGGAAGAATGCAAAACTCGTTTTCGGAGGACTTGAGCTTGTCATGAATACCATGACAAGCACCGAGACCTCACCATGGAGCAGTGCATAGAGCCTCCCACACAAGGTGGGGTCTGGGAGGGATTATAGGAACCTAATCTTACCCCTGCAAAGATCAGTGCAGGGAGGCTGGTTCGAACCTAGGACCTCTTGGCACAAGTGGGGAGGTCCTCACCACTGCACCAAGGCCTGCCCTCACCGAGACCTCACCATGATAAGAGAAAAATAAGAACCAATAAAGATGATGCAAAAGGTTTCATCTCTCAACGAACGATATAATCAAGATACTCGCTCGAGAGCCCTCTTGATACTACGGTTATTTATCGTATAACCTGGTCTCTCAACTAACATCATGAGACAGGTGAAATAGAAAATTTATTAAGATCATACCTTTGTCTTGCGCATAATCCACATGAGCTATATGATGAAGATCTTGACCTTCTCAAGTTGGACCACCTTTATTGATTGTGCTCCGCTCGGTGAAGACTCACATATTGGTCCCCCATACACCAATATGAGAGAGACACTCTTCAACATATCTTCACTAGATCATTATCTTCAAATGGGTGGCAAGCTTAGACCATGTGATATCTTCGTGATGATCATCTTGAACTTGCATCTGACACTAGTAGGAAAACAGTTACCCGTGGCGCACCATTTTTGGTTACCCGTGGCGCAGGGCCCTGCGCCACGGATTGCCACGCCACGGGTAACATTTCAGCCGTGGCGCAGGTGTCCCGGTGCGCCACGGGTAACAAAATAGCCGTGGCGCACCTCTGCGTCCTGCGCCATGGCTAAAGTGCGCCATGGGTACGCATCTAGGTGCGCCACGGCTATGTGTTCTGAGAAGTAAAAAAAATGCCGCCGCCGCGTGCGGGGGCAGCGCTTCGAATTTGGGCGTTCGCCTTGTTCAAACGGGACGGCGGCCACCGATGGACGAGCACCGCTCCAGGACGGCCGCGCCTCGTGCTGGACGACCATGTCTCGAGAATGGCCGCCACGACACGGATTCGCAGCTCCAGTACGGCGGGAGGCTCATGCTCGGCGTCACGGCCGTAGTCACCATCGGCCGGAGTAGGTGGACATCGTGGGCGTTCTCGCCGGGGAGGAGGACGGGGGCTTGACGAGGAGCAGCGGTGGCGGCGCTCTGGCCGTTGAGGTCGCGGAAGACATGCCACCAGAGCTCCAGCAGGCCGTGGACTGGGGCGGCGGCGAGCTCGGCTTCGACTTGGAGCCTGACCGCCATCCGGGGCCCTTCCTCCTCGACGCCGCGTACTGGCGGCTCCGTCCGCGTGCTCGCGCATCCCGGGGGGCTCTCGTGCGTCTGGCCACGAGGAGCGTCACACGGCGGTCCGGGCGGCTTGGGGGCGCCTGCTTCGGCCACGGGGGGGCGCCGCGCCCGGCCGCTGGTCCTCGTCTACGGCGGCCACGCGTTCCTGCGGCGGCCAATTCCTCGTCGCCGGCGCCCGTGCTCCCGCTGCGGGGAGAATGGAGGTCGTGTATGTGAGAGAAGGAAGGAGGCAGAGAGAGCAATGTGTGGATGTGCTTGTATCAGGATAAGGATAAGGTAGGTGGCCTACAGATTGGATCTGAGAGCCGACGAAAAAAAGAAAAAGTAGCCGTGGCGCAGAGTCATCGTGTGCGGCACTAATACAACCGTAGCCGTGGCGCAGCAGAAAGGTGTGCGCCACGAGTATGTGTCCACACCTCGCCCTTCCGCGTCCCATATGGGAGCACAAAGCACGAAAATTACCCGTGGCGCATCAAAAAAGTGATGCGCCACGGCTAATATGTTACCCGTGGCGCACGAAAAAAGTGGTGCGCCACGACTAAGGAGGGTGCCCCTCCGTCGACCCAGTGTGCACTTAGCCGTGGCGCACCGCTATTTTGGTGCGCCACGGGTAATGGCATATGCGTGGCGCACCTGTGTCTGGTGCGCCACGGCTAGATACTCGTGGCGCACCAAAATGGTGGTGCGCCATGGCTAAGTAATCCACCTATAAGCCTTTTCCTACTAGTGTGACAACCTTGATGACGATCACCACTTGACGTCATCCTCCATGAGCAACATAGGATTTTCCTTTTTATGCATGCTCATGGAGGGATACCATGCATGAGATTATTTGATCCCTCGTGCTACATCACTAGCCTTGTGTGTTGATCAATTTGCACTTAGCCTAGATCAGCAAATAATTTTCTTCTTTAGCCTTTGAATCCAACATATGGTATTCAAGCATGCCTATGTATCAAACCTACAAGTATAGCTCAATGCAAACGGTACTTCGTAGAGATTGTCATTAATTACGAAAGGCAACTATACTCTTTCAGTTAGCAAATAGCATTGCCTAGCATATGTATTGGCCACTTTTTTAACGCAATAACCCACCGCTCGATTAAGGTGTTGCATCCATGGGTTAGGATTTTCGCTCGGTACAACACCAACCAAACTTATTTTTGTCACGGCTAGGCTTAATGATTGTTCTGTTTAGCTGCTGGTCCAGTCTATTTTTTCATAAAGGATAATATACTAATATCAAAACGACATCAAAATACATACGGCCTCTGCAACAACTCAATACAGGAACAAATCGAGACATCGAGATTGCACACAGCCAAAAGGAAAAAAGAAAGAAAAACAAAAGTTGATGCAGCAACAATAACAACAACCACTACACTAGACAACACATGACTGCGAGAAAGGTTATCCAAAAGCAACGCCTTCAGAAAGGAGTCGTCGTCAGATCCAGACAAAGAGACCGTCACACTGGAGACTCTTCGAAACTCCATGCAATGTCTTCAACAAGGTAACGATGACTAAGCAACGCCATTGCCAGGTAATCATACCACGGATTTTCACCCCGGAGCTCAAAACCCTGTACTCAAAGACCAACACCATGCCTCAGCATCCCTGTGATGTCTCCTCCACTTACCAAGCTATCATCATCCTACATATCCTTAACATTCTCAACTTAAACTAAATGCCCCTCCTTTAGCACGGAACATCATGGTCTGAAAAATCGACTAAACAACTAGTTCTTCGTATACACAGAAACATCATCGGTCCATTAGACCTATCAATGGCATGCATGCAGCAGAGAGACTGATATGCACATCACAATCATGGTCCTGATGTGACCTTGCCACACAACTGATAACCATGTCTGCGTGAATGTGTTGGCGAGTGCTGACAACTGCCAGTAACGGATCAGAAGGAACGTACCTTCTGATATCCTCTGACGTCTGCCGTCGAGCTGCTGGTCCCTCCCTCGACAACCGGGGAAATGTCATCGACATTTCTTAGCTGCTCCCGATGACCATATCCACACATCGAGAGGTGAATTACCTCGCAGACTGTTGTACCAGCAGATCAGACCTACAGACAACCTGATGCGACGGACCGAGCTATGGCCACCCGCTCGAATCGTCGTTGTCGCCATGGCTGATGATATCACCGCTTTTGCCACTCACCACCATTGCCGTGTGTCGCGCCGCACCAACCACCGCGAGATCTAAACTCCCACGTTAACAGCTAAGGGAAAACCCATGATCCAGCACACGAAAGCTTCACACCTCCGATGCCAATCCCCGAGAGAGGAGACTCCACACCTCACGACAAGAGGACGCCGCACCCGGCGAACAGGCCACCGCCGCAAACATACCACCAGGCCACCGTTTAGTGGCTGGGCCCGCCCCTGCAGCGGCGAAGGCTGGTGGCAGCGGCGGCGAGGAGGCCGGCTATTAGGGAGCTTTGGCGGTGCTAGGGTTTGGCCCCAGTGCCGCCCTGGGGAGCGACACGGGAGGTTATACGAAGTACACATATGGTATACACCAAAGCCGCACCATGAACCGTTTTGACCCAAGGGTGCGCACTAGAGTAGTCATGCCAGAATGAAGGTTATCTTCATGTAAAAGCAATACCAAATGAATTTCAGATAGTTCTTCGACCGAATCAGGCCTATCACCTTAGATACAAAGACAAGAATCACACGCGATGATTGATAAGAGTTGGCATGCTATTGCAACAGATAAGATAAGGTAATCTAGCTAGTCGCTTCCAATCCATTCCCATGAGCAGGGTGCAGGAGTGTTATAGTGCACAATGCACAAGTAAACAGGAGGCATCTCCAAACCCTGGAGAAGTATAATTAAAGAGGGGAAGGAAAACTGTTATACCAGTAACATCTTAACAACAACACAAGAGGAAAAAAATATTGCAGGTCAAGTTCTTTTATCGAATTGCTCCGCATGTATCCATCACCTCTATGTATACTTCCCCTAATATAAACATGTGTGTATCTTTTTCTTCTCTTGTGGTATTGGTTTTCGCTTCACAGAGCAAATCCCATTCGATTGCAAATCCAAATTAACCCAAAGCTCAAACGAAGAACTAGTCCCCTTCCGTGGGCACTGTTCTGCAGTAATCTCTCCAAGAGAGGGGGCAAGAAAATATTTCGAAGCCTCTCCGCCATGGCCTCCTTGGCCTGCGTGCTGTGATCTCATTCTCGCCGGGTCGAGCCCTTTTCCATACAGAACCCAACGGCCGGACCGACGAATTTCAAATCCTCTCCTCAGGATTCGCTGAAATAATCGTCGTCGCCAAGCTAGTTTGCTCAAACAGCACCCCGAACTTGCTCTGAAAGTCTGAAAGATCCGTGTATTATGAAGCAGGGAGCGGCAGGGGCAGGAGGACCGGCGGCGAGGAGGGCGGGACGAGCGGCGCCCGGCAGAGCGGGCAGGTGCGGTGGCCGTGCGCGGCCCAGCGGTCGAGGCAGGAGCGGTGGAAGACGTGGCGGCAGCCGCGCGGCCGGCGCACGCTCGCGGCGCCGTGGAAGTCGCCGAGGCACACAGCGCAGCCCTCCGGCAGCAGCGGCGCGTCTTTGTCTGCGGAGAGGAGCGCGTCGAAGCGCAGCGCGGGGGAGTGCTCCTCCAGCTCCAGGCCGCCGCCGCCGCAGCTGGTAGGCTCGTGGTGGTGGTACTGCTGGTGGAAGTGGTGGTCGGCGAAGGGGTCTTCGGACGTCGTGGTCGGGTAGTAGTCGAGGGTGACGTCGTCGGCGCCGACGAGGCGGAGCAGCCAGGAGGAGACGCGGCGGAGGTGGCCGAGCAGGAAGAGGAGGTTGAGGAGCAGCCTCGGCATCTCCGAGTACACCACCGGGAACCCCATTCTACGGGTCGCAGCTAGAGATCGAGAAGAGAAATCGGCCGGGCTGGAAAAGTAGCAATTCTTTCCCGGACGAGGAAGGAGGAGGCGGAGGGATCTCGCATGGCACTCAGAACTCCGGCCTTTATAAGGAGCGGAGCTAGCAGCTAGAGGTAGCTCGCAGCTGGAGCTGGTGCAGGGAAGGAGGAGTGATGGTGCAGAGCTGGACGGCGACAAAGACAAGCTGCGGAGTGTGCTTCACAGTGACGAGATTATGTGACGACGATCGAGATTAAATGATTGATTATAGGTGGAGAGGGTACGTCGGTCGATCGATGGGTGGAGCGTGCTGCGTCAGTGCATGTGTTGGTGTTTCGGGCGGGAGGAACAGGTTCAGGTGCGCCTGTCGACTGGCTCAGCTGCACGCCTCACCCTCCAGCTAGCAAGACCGTACACATGTATGCAGGAGCAGGAAAAAGATTTATTATAATGCCCATACTGTGCGCATGTGCAGTAATGCGTAAGGACTGGAGTATCTAACGTGCGAACCTTCTCGGGTTAATATTATGTGGCGAACTCTAGCCATCCCCCCGAGAGCCCAAGCACCCACTTTTTGACGCCGTCGGACCATTTTCTTCCTAGCCGCCCTCCAGCACCCCCAAGGCCTCGTTTTTCACCGGATTTGAACCAAATTTTATCCGGCGTTCCAGGCCGAACCCAGCGCCCCGGGTTCGGTCTGGGGGCACCGGCGAAAGGGAAAAAACGCGCGGGCCAGTCCTGTCGGCAAGAGAACGCACCTTTCCACCAAAAGGTTCGCCCTATTCCTCGCCTCCTTCTCCCCGTCGCCGGCACCACCTCCTCCCTTCCGCCGCGAAAGCGCCGCCAGAATAGCCCGCGAAAACCGCCGCCACGACACGCCCTGCTGTACCCTCCCACCCCATCCGCCGCCGCCCGAGTTTTGGAGGTGAATCGCGAGAATCGCTGTCGTGGTCAAGCTTCGCGTCCACCTTGCCCGCGAGGTGTTCGACGTTTTGCCTCGATGGACTCTGACGATGAGGAGATGCTCGCCGCTCTGCTGGAAGAGGAAGCCGACGGCGCCGCCGCCGATGACGAAGAGCACTTGCAGATGCTAGCCTGTCTGGCCGGCCTGTACGCCGCCGATGCACAGCCGAAGCGCGGTGGCTCGGCACCAAATCGCCAAAAGAGCAAGCCACGTCAGCGTGCCGAAGGCTATTGCATGTTGTACGCCGACTACTTCGCCGATGATCCATTGCACGGCGAGAAGACATTTCGACGCCGGTTCAGAATGAACCGGAAGCTCTTCCTCAGGATTGTGCATGCTGTTCGAGAGTTCGACAGTTACTTCGTTTGCAAGAAGGATTGTACCGGCACGGTTGGATTTTCCTCGCTGCAGAAGTGTACGGTCGCTTTGAGACTGCTTGTATATGGAGCTCCAGCTGATTCGCAGGATGACTATCTGCGCATGGCCGAGTCCACCATCCTTGAGTGTTTCTACAGGTTCTGCAGAGCCGTAGTGGGCGCGTTTGGACCTGAATATTTGCGAACACCCACTGCGGAAGACACTGCTCGGATCCTAGCCGAGAATGAAGCAAGAGGATTTCCTGAAATGCTAGGAAGCATCGACTGCATGCATTGGAAATGGAAAAATTGTCCATTTGCTTGGCAGGGGATGTACAAAGGGCACAAAGGCGGTTGCAGTGTCGTACTTGAGGCAGTGGCTTCATATGATACCTGGATTTGGCATTCCTTTTTTTTGGAATGCCAGGATCTAACAACGACATCAACATCCTGCAGTGCTCACCTGTCTTCTCCAATCTTGTTGAAGG
This sequence comes from Puccinellia tenuiflora, assembly GCA_012064385.1. Taxonomy (NCBI): domain Eukaryota; kingdom Viridiplantae; phylum Streptophyta; class Magnoliopsida; order Poales; family Poaceae; genus Puccinellia; species Puccinellia tenuiflora. The sequence continues at coordinate 696,131 of QRDG01000802.1, forward strand.
TAATGCTCCCCTGGTGAACTTCGAGATCAACGGGCACCATTACAACAAGGGGTACTACCTGGCGGATGGAATTTATCCAAAATGGTCCATATTTGTGAAGACTATCTCAAACCCTGTGCCGAAGACGGCTCAAGCTTGGTTTGCCAAGTGCCGGGAGGCTTGCAGGAAGGATGTCGAGCGGGCATTTGGTGGGATCCAAGCTCGATTTGCTGTTGTCCGGTATCCTGCTATGTCCTGGTCGAAATCCCAGATGTGGGAGGTGATGACTTGTTGTGTGATCTTGCACAACATGATCATTGAGAGCGAGCGGAAGGATCCAGTGGATGAAACTGAGAAGAAGGTGCCATACTTCAGACAGGGCCCTCTCGCGGGCGAAGATCCGGATGAGAGCCGGCGTCTGCCTGTACCGAAATCATGGACTGCCTACCTTGCAAAGCGTCAGGAGATCTGAGACCCAGTAGTTCATGAACAATTGCAGCAAGATTTGGTGGAGCACCTGTGGAGGCGCAAAGGCGAGATCTAGATTTATGTAATTTGATTTGAAAAACTTGTTTTAAAATTTATGATTTGTTAAACTATTTGTAATAATTTTTCCGTCAAATTATTTGATACAAATGATACATTTGCTATTAAAATCGGGTTCTATGATTATTTTACGACCGAAACTAGGCAAAGAAACGCCGGTTGGGGGCGACGCGACTGGGAATCGGCGCGCCCCCAGGGCGATTTTTTTCGCCGGTGCCCCCCCAGCAGGCCCAAAAAAACGCCGGTAATCCGGCCTGGGGGGGCCAACGGCTGGAGTTGCTCTAAGCCTAATAAGAGCATCTCACCCTAATCCTAGCGGCCGCCCTCCCCATCTCTCCTCCTGCAGCCGTCAGATCCCAGCCGGGCAAAGCCCGTGCGGGAGGATGATGGCGCGGCGGCGGGGCGTCCCTCTGCTGCTGCTCGGAGGTGTGGCTGCGGCGATGGATCTTGAGCATGTGCGCATGTGCAATAATGCATAAGAACTGGAGAATCTGAAGTATGGATGTTCACGGGCTAATATTATATGTCTCCCACCTCTTAGATGGAGGTCGATTTAGGGGGTGCCCGAATACTTGTTGAACTGACAGGGGCAACACCCAGATATCCTGAAAAAACACTAAAATTTAAATTAAAGACTCAAAAATCATTTGAATTTTAGGATATTTTATAATTGACATTAAAAATAAATAAAAAACACTGAGTGGAGGCTTGAGCGTACCTCCGTCCATTAACTAATCGGAAGTTGCTTCCCTCACCATAGATGAGTCGGTAATCTTCATAACACGGCACTCAATGGTCGTGTTAGTTTGCTCGATGACTATTTCTCTCGGACGCTAGTAGGATGACATGCTCCGGCACGCAAGGAGGTGGCTCTTGCTCCTCCTCCTCCCCGTCGAAATGGCTCTGACTCTGGAGATGGGTAGGTTGGAGGCGCTTGTGTGTGTGCGGCAACGGTACCGATGGACCAGTTGGTGGCGAGACGGAGAACCTTTTTTGTGACGGGGGGAGGAAGCTAGCATCGCGGGAGTCGACGGCATGGTTGGAATTCATACGAGGGAACTTGGCGGGAGCCGATGGCAGGAAGTGGCAGCGAGGGCCGAAACCCATAGGTGGTTGGGAGACGAACCTTCAATTTAATGTCGGTGATGCGTGGGAATCCACATTGCCGCCGTGTCGGGAAGCGGGATCGTCCACCTGGGAAATCGAGAAGGTGGTTGGGTGTCTTTAAACAATGAAGACCGGCCTCCCTACCAACGACATGCTGAACCCGCCGGTCGAAGTGGCGGCGCGTCCGACATTCCCAAGGGGTTGTTAGACATTTTCTCAGGTCGTCCGGAGCGATGAGAGACACCGTTTAGGGTTCTTTTCATGTCCAAACCTATCGGGCCAACAGGAGAAGGGCTTCATGGGGCGTCAGTGAAGATGCTCTAGTTGTTGCTAGCCGGTGTGTAGGATGGCTATCTTCCAAAGTCAGCACACTTGGGTGTGTTACTTAACTCACCGTTCTCTCGTTAAGAGAACATGAAGAGCGGTCGCACGCTCCCAAGCAGTTGTGAACAGCTTGGACGTGGACATGCAATAGATGCACCGGCCGGCCGTGCGAATCATACATACATATATGGACGCATAATTCATTGTCGGAGACATGCATGCGCGCCACGACAACAATGCGATATGGAGATCGACGGCCACGTACGCTGTTCTCGGCCAAGGCAAGACATGGCCGGCACGCCCATGTGTGATCGGCCGACGGATTAATTAACTAAACCCGGCCAGATCATTGCAACACAAATTAGCTATTAATCCGTACATTTCGAGCTATAGCTAATTAAGCTTGGTTGTCTCTCGCAAGAGGACAAATCATTAACGAAACGAACCCTGGATTTTGATCGATTGATCTACAGGGGCGATGCAGAGATCGAGATCGACAGGGAAAAGGAGGCACGGCCGTGTGATTGGTGAAGGTTCGATAGGGCTGGGCCCACGGTCCGGCATGCGTTGATGGGCCTGCACCGACTGCCCGACAGGGCGGCAGACAGAATGGGACAGCTAGCCCCGGTACGTGGCCCATGTTGTCCCCATCGCTCCCCACGCTAGTGGACGTCCCAACCGGATGGCACGTCCCGCTCAACCACATACCGGCTCTCTCTCTCTCTCTCCAGGAAAAAACAAATATCCAAAATAAACCTTAAATTTATAGACGAAAGCTAAATCTAAATCTGAATTTGAATCCCGGAATTTGGCACTCTGAATTATCCAATCCCGGTCTATTTTCAACCCTAGACCTGTTTGACCCATAAAAAATAAATAATTCTAAATTAAATAATTAGTTACTCTCATTGATAAAGGAGGCCCACCTATCATGCGATAATGAGAAGCACGTGAGAGGCTCGTCGGTGTTCACTTCCGCGCGGCGGAGGGCGACGGTGCACATCGCTAGAGGACACGAGAGAGGATGGGGACTGTGCCAAACGACGCGGTGTCTCACCATGATGTCGCGTGCTTGCTAGTACAAGGCGGGAAGCCCGGACGGCGACGAGTTCGTGCGGTGGAACCCTACCGGGATAGGGGGAAGAAGCGGATGATTCGCCTGATTCCGGGCGTTCCGGCAAGCGCGACTCGGGGATGTCGCCTCGTCCGTCGTCCGGCCTCGCCGTGCTGCCTACCACTAGCGGTTACTCGTTCCCGCGGCCTCCCGTCACTAGACCGAGCTAGAAGACGAGGGAAAGACATGTTTGGTGTTGTTCAAATCCCTAAACGGTGGGTCCCTATTGTCAATGAGAGTATCATCCCGGTCTGGTTTGTTGCTTTCCCAATGCGCCAAGCAGATCTAGGGTTGAAAATAGACTGGGATAAGATAGTTCAGAGTGCCAATTTCCGGGACTCAAAGTTTAGGATTCGATTTAACTTTTGTCTATAAGTTCAATGTTTATTTTGGACTTTTTTCAAATAAAAATCAAGCCCAACGTGTCTCTATTGATGAATTTTATTTGTAGCGTGTTGGGGCGACAAGCAGAGGAGACGAGGACCCGTCGATGACTAGCCGGGAAAGAGGAGGGAGTTAGGGGTTTTAGAGGAGAGTGGCGGTTGTGACCTCATTTTCGAGATGGATGATGTGCCTACTCAGGCTTGAAAGTAGATGCATGTAACATATTTTAGCTCATCAGTAAATTCCAATCATCCGCTAGAAAAGCAAAAAAAAAATCAAAATGGAGGGTGTACCCCGAGCCTCTGCATCCAAAGGATGCACACAGCCGTTTTTATTAGATTATTCAACAAAACCTTACAAGAGGAATACAATGATCAATCCGAAATGAAGCCACCAACCTAGCGACAACTCAATATACATAGAAGAGTGATGAAGGGGGTGGACAATAACAGAGCCGTATGCCCTGACAACACACCAACGTACATAATCAAAATACCGAAGGCCACACCAAGCCGCCTGATAGCGAGCAAGGGGCACAACCGGTACAACTGACCCTCAGCGGCACCGATGCACGTGCTACAGAAGTCGCCGCCGCCATCTTCCTCTAACCGATCTTCATCTTCAGGACAGGAACCAAATCATTATCCTTGTCAGGCATGCCGTTGACGCCGCCACGGTGCCAAATAGCTCCACCAACCTGTGTGTGTACATCATCACACGTTCGTCGCCGAGACCCCGCAATGCCACGCCACCGAATCTAACCATCGGAGACGCAGTAGACAAACACCGCTCCACATTCTCGAGACAGGTCCCCCAAGACAGGCCCAACTCCCACACGTTGCCCCCAGCGGGGAGACCGACGCTTAGCGCCGTCAACGTCCGATCCGGAACGAATCTAGGGTTTCCCCTAGAGCGACTTTGGCAGAACCGTGTACTGCATCGCTGATGCCTTCAACAAGGTTACGACGCCCACGGGCGCCGCCGTTGGAGGTCCGACAGTCCAGCTTGTCCACCTTGATCCGGACCTGCTTGTCCACTAGGTGATCCTCACCGTCGTCTCGTGAGGCCGCCGACGATCCGGGACGCGGAGCGCCGTGCCGACCATTGCCAGAGCCGCCGCCGCACAGATGCAAGAAGGATAAAAAACCGGCCGCCTCCGACCAGCCAGGGACGCAGGGCGCCGAGCCGACCGCCCGCTCAAGCCGCCACCCGCCCGCTCAAGCCGCCGCCGCCGCCCGCGTGGACGAGCGAGCAGACGCACGCCGGGCGCGAGGCCCGCGTCGGCGCTGCCACCTAGGGAGGGGGAGCTTCAAAACATGGGGTGGGTGAAAGAGCATGGTTGCCCCCATGTGTGGTTTTGGTAATTAATGACAATCCCTATGGACTAATGTTTGCTTTGAGTTATACTTGTAGGTTTAGTCCATATGCCATGCTTCATCTCCATATGTTGGAGTCAAGGCTAAAAGAAAAAGATTACATGTTGATCAAGGCTAAGTGCAAGTTGATCAACACACAAGGCTAGGAATATATATGATGAGGGATCGTACGATCCCATGGTATGGTAATCAATTGTCAATATAGCCTTGTGAACTAACCCATGATCTATGTGCGTGTATCTCTATGTGTGATTAGCTAGTTCTCCATGAGCATGCAACGAAAGGGGTATCCTATGTAGCCCATGGAGGATGGCGTCACGTGGTGATCGTCATCAAGATAATGGCCAAGTGAAGATATGTCGAAGAGTGCCTCTCCCATCTTGGTGTATGGGGGAGCACGTTGCGAGTCTTCACCGAGCGGAGCGCAATCAAGAAAGGTGGTCCATCTTGAGAAGACAAAGATCGTCATCATCTAGCTCAAGTGGATTATGCGCAAGGCAAAGGTATGATCTTGATAGGGTTTCTATTTTACCGGTCTCATGATGTTAGTGGAGAGACCGGGTTATAGGGTAGGTAGCCGTACTATCAAGAGGGGCTCTCGACCGAGTATCTTAATCGTATTGTTCATGGAGAGCTCAAACCTTTACATCCTTGCAATCATCTTTATTGGTTCTTATTTGGCTCTTATCATGGTGTGGTCTTGGTGCTTGTCGTGCTCGTCATGACAAGACCAAGTTCACCGGAAACGGATTTCGTATGCGTCTTCTATTGCGTTTTCGGTTTTGGAGATTTTGTCGGTTCGTCCTTATGGAAGGGTTCACTCTTCCATTTATTAGAAAAATCTCCCTTCCTTGGTTTAAATATTTTATAGGGTAGCATTTGTCATCCTCTTTCCAACGAAATTGGATTCACTCGATTCGGAGTTCATTTGCAAAAGTTATGGCGTTTCAGGATCTGATGTTTTCTCAGGATCCGATAGTACCGCGCTCGTACCGGTAGTACCGGCCGGCCGGTAGTTCCGGGCTTGTACTGGGCTACTACCGCGTTTTCTCTCTGTTTGAGGTTCGGTAGTGGGCCGACAGTAGGTCGGTAGTTCCGGACCTCCGGTACTACCACCCTACTACCGGGCCCCGCGGGTTTTTTCCCGTTACCGTTGGTGTGAAGATTCCTGTGGGGCGGTAGTGCCGGCCCTAGGGCGGTACTACCGGCCCCAGCGGGATCTGAGCCCAATGGTCAGTTTTTTGAGCCACCTATTTAAGGGGCCTTCTTCCCCAATAGGTAGCTAACCTTTGGCACTCTCTCTCTCCTCCATTGTTGACATTTTGAGAGCTTACTTTCTCTCCCTCCCTCCATGATTCTTGCCTCCATTTAGAGGGAAAAGAGAGAGGAGATCTAGATCCACTATCCCACCAAACCATATCTCCTCTAAGTGAGGGGAACCCTTTGGATCTAGATCTTGGAGTTGCTTTGTGTTTCTCCATGTTCTTCCTCTCAAATGCCTTTCTAGCATTAGTTGCTTTGCTTGGATTTGGGAGTGAAGGACTGGACCACCTTGTGTGGTCTTGCCTTTTGTATTTGGTGCATAGGTTTGAGTTCCCCACGGTAATACGTGGGATTGAAGTTCGAGAAGCTTGTTACTCTTGGGTGCATTGTGTTTCCAAGAGTTTGTGTATCTTGGGTGCATTGTGTACCCTAGTCGGTTTGGTGTCACGAAGACTTCGAGTTGTGAAGCTTCGGGCAAGGTTTGGGAGCCCCCGATTGAGTTGTGGGTGTGTGCCCCAAGATCATAGTAAAGGCTCCGGATTCCGCCTTGAAGGATTCCGATAGTGGAAGGTGAACCTAACCCTTGGGGTGAGGTTCATTGGAGAATAGGGTGAGTCCTTTTGTGGCATCTTGAGTAGGCCTTTTGTGGCGAGCTCACACCCCTCCAACGAGACGTACTCCCTTAACATGGAGGAACTCGGGAATATATCCTCGTCTCTACGTGTCTCGGTTATTTCTATACCCGAGCTCTTTACTTATGCTCTTTACATTGTGATAGCCCTCGTGCTTGAAGTATTATATCTTGCTATCACCTTGTTGTTATATTGCTTAGCATAAGTTGTTGGTGCACATAGGTAAACCTAGTATATTAGGTTTGTGTGCTTGATAAATTAAACGCTAGTTTTATTTCGTATTTATCAAGCCTTATCATAAAAGTTTTAAATCGCCTATTCACCCCTCTCTAGGCGACATCCTTGTCCTTTCAGTGGGCCAACGGAAGGGCGGGGTATGGCCGCAATGTCTGAATTTTTACAATTTGTAAGTTTTTACAATTAATAATTCATGATTTATAAAATATTATAATATTTTTGGAGCTATTTTTTCTTAGAAAAATATGCATATAAGGCCAATTTCATTTCATAGGAAAAAATTAAGTTATTTTCTAAAATATGTTCCATCCAGTATGGAAAATGTCATGTGTGTCAATATAAATTTTTACGCATGTCACGAAAATGTTCACACCACTTTTAAAACATCATTTAAGAATCCTAAAAATAAAGATGATAAATAACTACATGATTTGTTATTTTATAAAGAAATAATATACACACATGTGAACAAAAAATTAATTTTTACATGTCACTGTAAAATAAAAACAATAAAATATATAATGATAAAAACGAATATAAACATAAAAGCTAATTAAAGAGAAATGAAAAGAGATGAAAAAATAAAAAGGAAAGGAAAAAAATGTACTACTGGGCCTCCAACTGTTTTTTTAGAAACTGGGCCTCCAACCTATGCCGGGCATTTGGAATCATGGAAGATCTTTCTACTGCAGATAATCCGCAGCCGCTATATATCGCTTATTGCGAGTCCTATTACGACTCGCCCGCTATCGGTTCCTTACTGGGCTGGCCCATCTCGTGCTTCTTCGTTCCGAGTCGTTCCGCCACTTCTTTCTTCCGGAGAGAGAGAGCGATCCCCTTCTCAAGTTCCTCCATGGTTTCCCTTCCTCTCATTCGGGATCCTTTCCCCTGGATTTCTCCAATCGCGTCCTTGATTTCTACGAATCATACTTACTGTCCTTCACCGTTCCTTCCTCTCAGCTGATTCGGGACCCTTCCCCCTGGGTTTTCTCAAATCTCGTCCTCGATTTCTAGGGTTCTTACTGTCCTTCGCCGTTCATGGCTGCTGCAGGTACATGTATTTTCGTCCCTGTCGTTACGATTTGGTACTTTAGTTCTCTAGCTGCAAACCCTAGTTTGTGTTCTTCGTTTAGTTCGGTTACTTGTCCTCACCAAATCTCGATCTTGCATCAGTCGTCCATGAAACTGTGTTTCTTGCTGGCAATAAGCACCGGATGCTGTATAGTAGAATTAATCTGAAAATCCCAGAATCATCTCCCCTATAAGCACGAGGAGATACAAAAGAAAACATCTACCAGTTTCTTGTAATAAGTAGCGATACTGATCTTAGATGGGATTTTCATGGCATCCTCATCGCAATTACTGGGAAGGCAGTGGAGGTGTTGGACGCGGTTCAAGCTTTTGAACCATTTCTTAAGCTGTAGGGATTCTATGCGATGTCCGATGTGAGGGCGTTTTTTCTGGTTATGTTTAATTTCTTCAAATTTATTTTGTTGAGTACAGGGGCTTGTCTCCTTTTCAGGAATAGTAGTTACAATTTTTCTTTTTGTTCTGTACGATATGACCCAGTTCATGTATTACACCGGAGGGATCCGGGTGTTTTAACTGCATTGTTTCGTGAGTCTTGTCATTTTTGGTTAAGAGTTATGCTGGACCTAATGGCTGGTTAATCCTATAAGTATATTGGACCAAATATTTGTGACACATTTTTTCTTTTCTTTTTAGTTTATAGTTATGTGGGAATCAGTACAACAATAGCATATAGCAACCATGATGTTTTTTGTACATGCTAGTTCTGTATATATGTTTGTACGCATCACACTTTTTTTCCTAGGTAGATGTAGTGTATTTTTAGATATGCCTTTCTTTTTTCAAGTTTTGATCAGTAGGTATCATGTGTTTTCGCTGATTTTCTTTTTCTTTTTGATGGTAGGCATGCCTGATGCTGTTCGTTGTGCAGCCACTATAGGTGATCTTGGATCACATATCATATGGTGGTGAGGGGATTCCCAGTCAAGTAGAAGAAATATAAGATGTAGACAAAGATTGAAACTCATAGACTTGGAGATGCCTTTTTTCTATTCGTTTTTATGGCATGTGTATTCTGGCCAGCTCATTTTGATGTTTATTTGGATGATATCGTGAACAATCAAGATAGACGAGACCATTTCCTACCTGTATATATTTCTCTCATCATGGAGTGTATGGGTTTTCCCCCATTCATAGAAAATGAGCTCACTTCCTTCATTAGATGAAACGTTTTTAAAATATTATTTTTCATATTTTCAAAACCCGGACCATTTTTTTGTCCTTCTATATGTTTCGTGTTTTCAGTTTTCGGTTCTTTTTCCTTTTTCTGTTTCCGTTTTCTTTTTCTTTTTTGTTTTCTTTTTCTGTTTTTCTCTTCTGTAATATCTTTATTTTTCTGTTTTCTTTTTCTGTTTTTCTCTTCTGTAATATCTTTATTTTCTCATTTTCATGTTTCTTTTTATTTTCATTTTTTATTTTCCTCATTTTGGTAATAAAATAATATACTTTTTTTCTTCTTTTCATTTTCATTTTTCCTGTTTCATTTTTCTTTTTTAAAAATAAACATATTTTAAATCTGAACTATTTTTCAAAAATGAACACAATTTAAAATTTGAACCTTTTTTAAAAATGAATATTTTCAAATATCAACCATTTTAAAAAATGAATTTTTTTCAAATATGAACCATTTTAAATTATGAACAATTTTTCAAAAATCTGTTTTTGGTTCATCATTATTTCGGTTCACCCGAATTTTTGGTTCACTATTATTTTTGGTTCACCCGAATTTTTGGTTCACTATTATTTTCGGTTCACTATTTTTTTGGTTCGCCGGTATTTTTGGTTCACTATTATTTTTGGTTCACCCAAATTTTTTGGTTCACTATTATTTTCGGTTCACCTGAATTTTTGGTTCACTATTATTTTCGGTTCACCCGAATTTTTGGTTCACTATTTTTTTTGGTTCGCCGGTATTTTTGGTTCACTATTATTTTTGGTTCACTATTATTTTCGGTTCATCCGAATTTTTGGTTCACTATTATTTTCGGTTCACTATTTTTTTGGTTCGCCGGTATTTTTGGTTCACTATTATTTTCGGTTCACCCGAATTTTTGGTTCACTATTATTTTCGGTTCACTATTTTTTTTGGTTCGCCGGTATTTTTGGTTCACTATTATTTTTGGTTCACTATTATTTTCGGTTCACTATTATTTTTGGTTCACTATTATTTTTGGTTCACTAATTTTTTTGGTTCGCCGGTATTTTTGGTTCACTATTATTTTCGGTTCACCCGAATTTTTGGTTCACTATTATTTTCGGTTCACTATTTTTTTTGGTTCGCCGGTATTTTTGGTTCACTATTATTTTTGGTTCACTATTATTTTCGGTTCACCCGAATTTTTGGTTCACTATTATTTTTGGTTCACTAATTTTTTTGGTTCGCCGGTATTTTTGGTTCACCCGAATTTTTGGTTCACTATTATTTTCGGTTCACCCGAATTTTTGTTCACTATTATTTTCGGTTTACTATTATTTTCGGTTCACCGACATTTTTGGTTCAATATTATTTTTGGTTCACCGACATTTTTTGGTTCAAATTCTATTTCAATTAAACTTAAGGCATCAATTGTGTTTTTTTGGTTCATTATTATTTTTGGTTTACTTGTGTTTTTGGTTCACTTAAGTTTTTGATTCACTGGTATTTTTGGTTCACTATTAGTTTCGATTCAGTTTCTTTTCAGTTCACCGACATTTTTATTTCACTATTATTTTCGAGTCACCAGAGTTTTAGTTTTTCAAAATGGTTCATATTTGAAAAAAAATCATTTCTTAAAAAAACCGATTTTTTTAAATGGTTCATATAAAAACATTTTTTGAGAAAATTTTATTTTTTAAAATGGTTCATATTTTACAAATTGTCTCAAATTTGAAAATATCCATATTTTCAAAAATCTTCAGATTTAAGAAAATGGAAATAATAAAAAACAAAAAAAACAGAACGAAAAATAAATAAACAACAAAATAAAAGGATAATGACAGGAAAGAAAAAATGAAAAAGAAAAACGAAAACTAACCCGTACGTGGGCCGGCCCATGTGTGGAGGTGTCGTTCACGGAGGCACAGGAATCGTGTGGGAATCGTGCGGGCGAGTCGAAGCTACCGACTCGCCACGGGCGAGGTATAGCGCGACCCCAGATAATCTACGTAGGGCACAGCGAATCATCTTCAACACAGCAGCCCCAACATGTATATACAATATCTGGCCCATGAAGCCCAGCGGTACAGGTGAAATTAGGAAATTTGTCTCCTTCATACTGCATGGAAAATTATTTTAAACAAATCTTGAGAAAAATAATACTGGTTACCTCGTGTTACTTTCTGTCTTCTCAATACAAAAATACTATAAGATCTAATGATTATAAATTAACCACCAAATTTGGCATCTGATTAAGGTTAGCCATGAACCTGACACGCACTAGACTAGGAATCTCAGATATTAAGGTCAGCATCAAATCTGTGCTAGATTACAGTGGGCACTAGGATAACAATACCAGTTAAACCTCTCTTTTTAAGAGTCATTTTATTTTTCTTCTTCTCCAAAAGAAGAAATGCAAATCCTTTTTTTTTCTTTTTCGACAACTTTTGTGGCAGGTTAAAGGTAGCTTTTTTATCAACATGGAAGAGGCTCAGCACTTTGCTCAACCATAGGCCTATGCAAAAGCCAATGCTTTTTCTTTCCTTTGCTTTTTAATGGGCTTTGCTTAGGTTAGGGCCTGTACTGTGACTGGGACAACACCTCACTCCTCCATCTAACTGTCCTTGCAAGAAGCTAAAGCCTAAAATGGACATGGCTGCAGATGTGACTCAGACTGTGATCTAAAATCAGTTGATTAAAAAATGTTCATTTATTTTGAACTCTCGTGGATTTTAGCATCCTAGTTCCTGAAAATGTTTGCTAGTAGTATGTGATTCAGTTACCTGAACAAGCATGCTATACTTCAGGTGTGCATAATTCAGCAGCTTTGTCTGAATCCTGCCATGCAGTAGAAACAAGTGGCAGCAACATCGTTACTGCTGATAGTGATAAGTGGGCAGGTACTCGCTGCACAATGCACAATGTACTGCTGCTGACAGTTATTATTCACAATCTAGGAGCTAGCGTTGGCTCGCTGGCCGTTTCCTGATCATGAACTAATATGCAGTTGCAGCCAAGTGAAGTTCTACCATGGCCAATGCCACATCCCGACAATCCGCTTTCCCGGTTCCTCATTGCAATTGGGAGCTGCTCGGCCTTCGGTCTCGCTCTTTCGCTAACTATCAAGGGAGATGGACGAGACAGGGACCATTCATACTAGGTGATCACTCCACTACAACTCACCATCCTGCTTTCCTTTGGATTGGATCGGATGAGATGGTACCGCCTTTTTTTGTGAAACTGAACTGTGTTGGATCCTTACCATGATAAGAATAGGGTCAAGTTTGTAGTCCAAACAGGAGCTCGCCAAACTTACCAAGGTGTGCAAACAGTGGGATCTTCTGGTTGATGCTTCCACTGCCACCGCCAGCTCAGCGATAGAGGAAATATCTTGACAATTCGTGTCGGTATCTTCTCATGGCACTATTAAAAAGGTTCATGTGAGGATGGACTGTTTCATGTCAATAAGTACTCGATGACAAGAGCAATTAGAACTTTTTTTGGAGGGTAAAAGGGTCATTGTCACGTAATCTCCATGAGATCTCTTTAATTTTCAGAAGAATCTCCACATAGTAAAAGATTGCCTATAAGTAGCCATGACAAGAGCAGTGTCATTGCAATATAAGTGAAGGGTGTCAAGGATTCAACAGCGTCAATGTGGGGGATGGCGCGCATCGATGAGTGGAAACCGGTGATCGCAATGCTGGTCTTTGACCTCATCTCTGCCGTGACAACGGCCTTGATCAAGAAGGCGCTCGAGGAGGGGCTCGACCGTCTAGTACTTATCACGCTGCGACAACTGGTGGCCACGGTCTTCCTTTCTCCAATCGCATTTTTCAAAGAACGGTACGTACATTTAATTCAAAGCAAACGATCAGAGCTCAGAACTCAGGCTATAATTTGACGTTGCCGTTGTTTTTCAGGAGCACAAGGCCTAAGCTCACACTAGAGATCCTTGTGTACCTCTTCTTCAGCGCAGCGTTGGGGTACTGTTGCAAACATAACATCATATAACATTCACTTCCTCTCACTAGTACAGTGTCCCGGCTAATGTACTCCCAGATATGATTCTTGTTTGATTCATCATTGCCTTTCTTATTTTGTTCTCCCTCCCATTTTAGCGCAGCACTCTCTCAATATACCTTCTTCTACGGATTACAGTACACCACAGCAACCTTTGCCATAACATTCACCAACTTGGCTCCTGTGCTCACTTTCCTCATCGCTGTTTTGCTAAGGTGTGTGTGCCAATTTTCAAATTTACTACTTTGCATGCACTGTCTTTTGAATGTTAGCTGAAACCCTTTGAGTTCTACTCATGGATGCAGGGTGGAGTCACTGAACATGAAGAGCAAGGCGGGAGCTGCGAAGATCACCGGGACACTCATGTCGTTCGCCGGCGTCATGCTCCTTACCCTCTACAAGGGTGTGGCCTTGACTCACCAAGCTGTGCCTTCAGGCCAGCATGCTGAAGCAGCAGCAGATTCTGGCAAGAAGAGCTGGACCCTGGGTACTTTAGCATTACTGGCAAACTGCCTGTGCTTCTCCTTTTGGCTCCTGCTGCAGTCCAAGCTCACCAAGAAGTACCCAGCACTCTACTCCAGCACTGCATACATGTTCCTCATCAGCTCCCTGCAAGGCGGGGGCCTTACGGCGGCGATACAGAGGAGGGCATCTGTGTGGGCCCTCACAAGGACAGTGGAGATTGTTACAGTACTATATACAGTAAGATCATCCTGTTGCAGTTCATAAAAAGGAGTTAAGAAAACTCTGAGAATTGACTGAACAAAACAAAACCACTTTTTCATATGTTCCAGGGAATTTTGGGGTCTGGAGTAGGATATGTACTGATGACATGGTGTGTCGAAAAAAGAGGGCCGGTGTTCACTTCAGCCTTTATCCCTATCATCCAAATCATGGTTGCCATAATAGATTTCTTTTTTCTCCATGAGAACATCTACCTTGGAAGGTAAACCTTACTTGCCTCAGTTACTAAACCAAGACAGTATCAATGTATCATGATCATTCCTTCATTTCTCGTACTGAAATAGTGCTCAAAATTTTCAGTTTACGAGTGAGTTCTGATTTTGCTCTTGCAGAATTGCAATGGCTGGTCCAAATGGCATCATTTATTCAACTTTTGTATTTTTGTTTTATCCTTGCAGTGTACTGGGATCCATACTGATGATCATGGGCCTCTATATTCTGCTGTGGGGAAAGAACAGGGATGCCTCAATGACGGTAGCATCTACCAAGGAAGAGGAAGAGGAAGAGGATAAGGAGAAGCAAATCAAATCATGATGACCAAACTATGCAACTCCTGGGTTTTAAAACTATGGCACAGCTTCCTCCTTAGTTTCACTTTCATAAACCTACATGGTTTTACCAAGATGAAGAGTATAGAGTGCTACCAGTAATGCAGTTGTCGTATGCGTTTTTGCTTGCACAACGAAGCAATATGTCGGGCTTATTTCCGTAGTTATATTCCCATATTTAGCCCAAATTCTCCAGGTGACTGAAGTGCCAGCTTAAGTTGCTCATCTCCCAACGGGTAGAACATCACAATCTATCACACTGAACTTGACAAGAAAGAAAACTAAAAAAGAAAACTAAAAGAAAAGGAAATATTCGACGAACTTTGTTCATACGACTACCCCACGGTACTGTGAGGGCGGCTATCGAATCAATGCTTTGTGATTTGATTAGGACCTAAAGATATCTTTTGCTCATCAAAGAAGAGGCAGTGGGCATTGGATCTTGGAACTTTCCCATGGGAAGGTGTTTCCCAACATTGTTCTTCTAGACTCTAAAACGGGCTCATGCAAAACAAATCAGTGCTAAAACAGCATCCAATGCTCTACAGTAGGAGAAGGCCATGCAGGAAGGATCACAGGCTATATTTTGCTTGCTAGAAACTGGAAAAAGAGGTACAGAGCTTTACTTTGTTCCACTGAAAATGTGTAATAAAGATGGCTATTCGATTCAGCTGGTTGCGCAATTTGCTCGATGCGAGAAAATTTCTACAATTATTCAGACATTCTGGTGTCAGGACACAAGCATTGTCCTCCTCCCTCTCGGTCCATGTTTTTAGCTCTCGGTCACGTGCGCGAAAACGAAGCCGCAAACCGAAACATGCCTGCAGATGCCAATTTTCAGGACCTTCATCAGTCACCACCCCTATAAAACCATGGCATAACCAAAAACAAATTGCCCATCAGATCATCAAGGCAGACCGCAGACAGACTGAAAAATGTGGAGTGCAGGATGCATGGAGCAGTGGATGCCGACGGCGGCTATGGTAGCCACGAACATCGTGATCGCCGTCATGACCGCACTGCTCAAGCAGGCGCTAAACCAGGGGATGAACCGGCTGGTCCTCATCACTTTCAGGCAGATGCTGGCCACTGTATTCCTTGGCCCCATTGCCTACTTCAAGGAAAGGTATCATCATCATCAAAAGCAAAGACAAATAAATCACGGTGATAAAGCACCTACAAGTACCAGTAGTTGTGGCTGGTATTGCACTGTTGCTGATCATGCACATGCACTGCCTTTTTTTCTTCTTTCAGGAAGACAAGACCAAAGTTCACTGCTGAAATCTTTGTGTACATGTTCCTTAGTGGAATCCTCGGCCCGGTGCTGCTTCAGTACACGCTCTTCGTCGGATTGGAGTACACAACAGCAACATTTGCTGCAACTTTCTCCAATCTGCTCCCAGTGGTTACCTTCCTCATATCACTCGCCTTCGGGTAATGTCCCTTTCTTTTGGTACCAAAAAGACATTTTTGTGAAAATTTCTTGTAGGTCAGCAATAAAGTTTCATGATCTACTAGGTATTATAATAAGTTTAAATTGATAAGGTTTAATAATTTTAAAAGTTCCATTATTTAAACTAGTACAAGAGCTATTCGCAAAAAAAAAAAAACACTAGTATAAGAGCATCCTGAAACGAACTAAGATCCTAATAGCTAGTTTGATTCTGTTGTAATACATTTAAATATGTTTCCATTAGATCTAGCAGACAACATCACCTTAAAATGAACAAACACCAAAAGAGAAAAACTTCGACTTCACGAACCACGTCGATCATGCCAGAGTAATGCTCAACTTATTATCCTATAAAACATAAATTAAACATAATTTTTTCCTGAACATTGTAAAGTGTAAACAAACATTTTATCATAAGCTAGCTGCATTGCACACTCATGAAACAAAAAAAATCATTCATAATTTCTGTTCTAGGTATGAGGCACTGGAGGTGAGGAGCAAGTCAGGGAGCGCCAAGATATCCGGCACGCTGGTCTCCCTCACCGGAGCAATGCTGCTCACCTTCTACAAGGGAGCGTCCTTCACGCACCACCACTTACTATCCTCACCACCCGGCACCCCAGCTGCCGTGTCCAGCGACGACCATGGGAACGCCAGCGCGGTGCGGTGGGTGCTGGGCTCGATGTCGATGCTGGCCAACGTGGTGGGATTCGCGGCGTGGCTGCTCCTGCAGCGGCGGCTCACCCGCAGGTACCCGGCGGTGTACTCGGCAACAGCGCTCATGTCGCTTTTCAGCTTCGTGCAGGCAGCGGCGCTGGCGCTGTCGATGCAGAGGAGCACCGTCGAGATGTGGCGGCTCAGGGGCACCGTGGAGATCATCGCTGTCGTGTACTGCGGCGTAGTGGCGTCAGGGATCGGTTACCTGATGCTGACCTATTGCGTGGAGAAGAGGGGGCCTGTGTTCACCGCCGCCTTCAGCCCGCTGTCCCAGATGTTCGTTGCTGGCATTGATCTCTTCGTCCTCCACGAACCTCTGTACCTCGGAAGGTCAGTCAGCCATTAAAATCCTTCTCTGAAGTCTGAACATTGTTATTTTTCGTCAGAATGCTGTTCCTACATTGCAGTGAGCTTGATCAGTGTTGATTTGGTATTGACTTGATGATGAGATGATGTTGCAGCGTGCTGGGGTCAGTGCTTGTGATCATGGGGCTCTACCTTGTTCTGTGGGGCAAGAGGGAGGAAGCAGCTGCCGCCACGGCCGAGGCTCCGGCGAAGCTGGCGCCGTTGCAGGGAGCAGCTGGTCACGGAGACGTAGCAGAACAGCAGGGGAGAGTGTGACTCTGATCATGTACATATGGATTGACAGAACCTGATCCGAATGACACACTGCCATGCCATGGCCCATGAGTATGATCTTCCAAGCTCCAATTAACAGCCAAGGGGGCATGGCTGAAATTAACATTGTACCATAGCGCATTGATCAGTTAAAAAAGAAGAGAAGTGAGTTAAGATGTTTCAGCTTCTCCTCGGATCCCATGGTGTTTGTTCAATACCTCTATCAATGCTATGTTCAATTGTAATGGAGGATTAATACTATGATCAGTTACTAGTTAGAAATGAGATTACTGATGGCGCCAAATCTATATATAGGAGCATGATGAACCTTTCGTTTTCTTCGTGACAAAATTAGCGAAGTTCGATCTCCAGCTGAATTATTCAACGACAGAATTAACCTGCGTTGGCATGCGCGACACTTGCGTCGTCCTCCATTGACGAATCCTTACTCACGAGCTCATAAATACCATGGCGCGCGAGCACACGCTCTTGCAGCACGACCAAGGTAGCATGGGAACGCATCAGGAGCTCAATCGCGCCGTCCTGGCGGCGGCGCTCGTCCTCCTCCTTGCCACGGCGGCGCGCGGCAGCGCAACCGCGCCGGCGGGGATCGAGGAAGCGTGCCGGAGCGCGGCGAGTCGGGACTCCGGCTTCGACTACACCCACTGCGTGTCGTCCCTCTCGTCGGACCCGCAGAGCCGGGACGAGCGGGACATGCACGCTCTGGCGGCGGCGGCGACGCGGATGGCGATCGAGCACGCGACGGCCACGGAGGCGAAGATGGAGGGTCTGGGCGAGACGGAGGGCTCGCCGCGCGCGCGAGCCAGGCTGGGCCACTGCCAGGAGGTGTACGGCGCGGCCGCGGACGTGCTCCGCGACGCGCTGGACAACATCCGGGCGCGCGTGTACGGGAGGGCCGTGGAGCAGATCGCGGCGGCGCTGGGGGCGGCGGAGCGGTGCGAGGATGCGTGGAAGGGGGAGGAGGAGGAGCGCCGCGTCCCCGCCGTCGCTGCGCACGACAGGGAGTACGGACGCTTGGCCACCATCGCGCTCGGCCTCACCGCCGGCATCGTCTGATACTCTGATCTGTCAATCGGATCCTCTACATTAATTATTACTAGCTAAATGCCCGTGCGGTGCTACGGACGGCAAAACAAATAGATAATTTGACCAAATACTTAATTTAATTTAGTGCACAATTTTCTATATCATCACAACAAACACAAGTTTCTTTCGTAGCACACATGTCTCTCCCATCGTGTCTCTATAATGAGTATGTATTTATGTCCGCTCATAATATGAAAAATCACTTTGGCTCCGAACTCTAGTGATCCCTTCATTCAAAACAAAACTCAAAAATTATATTTGTAAGTTTAAAAAAATCTGGATGTAGTCAACGATTCATGCTACAAGCATGCAAAATAATTTATATTGAAGGCTACACAAAATGACAAAATCTTTTATATTTTGAAGATTTGAAAGGGTTTCTACTCATATCCACATATTTTTCATCATTATTTGCTCTGAATATAAAGTATTTCAAATTGAGATTTTGCGCTTTTGTTGGATACATCATTGATAGCTCGGGAGCCAGAAATATGTATTCCTCATAATGCGTATTCATTCCCAAATCACTCTATCTTAAAATGTGCACTATTATGTCTATAGTATGACTATTTATGTATTTTCACCTGCGTTTCCTTATCCACCCATATGCCGCAAGTAAATGACCAGTCGTCTTTCTACTCCATTCCTAGGATTAATGTGAAAGAGTACACAACTGAGCAGCCTATAATGTGCAAGTTCAGTGATTCATGCTTAGGTGCAATATATACTCTGGAGACACAAAGCAAACATTCATGCTTAACTATATTCAACTCCTCCATTTTGTGTGATTCTCTAGACAATTTGAACAAAAACAAGACAACAATTTTCTTGCTTAGTTCAACCATAACAGAGTAATTCAAAGAGTCCTAACAAAAGAATCACAAGGAATAAAGAACAACTTTCGCAGCAAAATAATAACCCTTTTTTACCGAGAAAATAAGAACCACTTTCACATAGAATCACATTCAGCTGCCATCTTTGGGTTCTGCCTACGAAGTGTGTAGACCGTCTCCTGCAATCATCAGTGACACCTGAAAGAACAAACAATGCCCGGATGTCGCCTAGAGGGGGGGGGGGGGTGAATAGGCGATTAACACTTTTTCTAATTAGGGGCTTGATAATTGCGGAATAAAACTATGTGTTTAAATTAACAAGCCAACAACCTAATATGCTAGGGTTACCTATGTGCACCAACAACTTATGCTAAGCAATTCAAGCAACAAGGAGATAGCAAGATAAGAACTTCAAGCACGAAGGCTATCACAATGTAAATTGCATAAGTAAAGCTCGGGTATAGAAATAACCGAGGCACGCGGAGACGAGGATGTATTCCCGAGTTCCTCCTTGTTAAGGGAGTACGTCTCGTTGGAGGGGTGTGAGCTCGCCACAAGAGGCCTACTCAAGATGCCACAAAAGCCTCACCCTATTCTCCGATGAACCTCACCCAAGGGATTGGTTCACCTTCCACTATCGGAATCCTTCGGGGCGGATTCCGGAGCCCTTTACAACTTCTCTTGGGGCACACACCCACAACTCAATTGGGGGCTCCCAAATTCGTGCCGAAGCTTCACAACTCGAAGTCTTCGCGGCACCTCCAACCGTCTAGGGTACACAATGCACCCAAGAGGCAACAAGCTCTTGGGAACACAATGCACCCAAGAGTAACAAGCTCTTCAACCTTCCACTTCACGTATCACCGTGGAGAGAGCAACCCGATGCAACTATTGCAAGAGGCAAGAACACACGAAGTGGTCAAGTCCTTCACTCCGAAATCCAACCAAAGCAACTAATGCTATGGAGGGATTTGAGAGGAAGAACAAAGGGAAGAACACAAAGCAACCCTAAATCTAGATCCACTAAGTTCCCCTCACTTAGAGGAGAATTTGATTGGTGGAATGGTAGATCTAGATCTCCTCTCTTGTTTCCCTAAAGATGGGCAAGAATCATTGGAGGGAAGTGGAGGAATCAAGCTCTCAAAGATGTGCAACAATGGAGGAGAGAGAGAGCAAAAGGTTCACCAAGAAGCATCGAACCGTTGGGGAAGAAGGGGCACTTAAATAGGTGCCCTGGGAAATCTGGCCGTTGGGCTCAGATTCCCGCAGGAGCGGAAGTACCGGCCCAAGGGGCGGTACTACCGCCCTATGTAAAAACAGCCCCAACGGCTCTCTTCAGAGAAGAAAACCCGCAGGACCGGTAGTACCGGCCCAGAGGGCGGTACTTCCGGCCCACTCAAAAACAGCCTGCCAACGGTTAGAAGAGAAAGCCCGCGAGGTCGGTAGTACCGGAAAAAGGACCGGTACTTCCGGTTTAGCGGTAGTACCGGTACCACTTCCGGTGCTACTTCCGTTAAGAGTCCAGTACCCAACTTTCGCAAGCGGCACTGGGCTCCGGAAGAAACTCCGGAAGTTCCGGGCGGTAGTACCGCTGGGAGCACCGGTACTTCCGGTTTGGCGGAAGTTCCGGTACTACTTCCGGTGGTACTTCCGTTTGGAGTCCAGTACCCAATTTTCGTAAGGGTACTGGGCTCCGGAAGTTCCTCCGGAAGTTCCGAGCGGTAGTACCGCCCGCGTGGCCGGTACTTCCGGTGCCTGAAAAACAGCAGAACCCTGAAACTGAATAACTTTTGCGTGGAAGCTCCGAATCGAGTGAATCCAATTTTGTTGGAAAGAGGACGACAAGAGCTTACACTACAAAAAGTCAAAATATTGAAACAAGCAAGGGAGATTGTGCAAAGGGTTGGAAAGGTGAGACCTTTCCAAGCGGATGAACCGGCAAAATCTCCAAAACCGAAAATGCACAAGTTTTTCATCAAGACTCCGTTTTCTATGATCTTGGGCTTGTTTCGAAGATAATCACAAGCCCTACAAGATCATGCATATACACATCATAGTCTATCATGTGAGGAGGAGAATATAAGGAGAGAGTTTGACCTCTCGTAGAAGGGGCAAACCGGTAAAACCTCCAATACCAAAACGCAAGAAGATATTCATTAAATCTGTTTTTGGTGAACTAGAGCTTGGTATGGAGATGAACACAAGCTCTAAATTCTCACATGGATAAAAGCCAAATAAGAACCAATAAAGATGATTGCATGGATGCAAAGGATTGAGCTCTCCACGAACGATACGATCACGATACTCGGTCGAGAGCCCCTCTTGATAGAACGGCTATCTATCCTATAACCCGGTCTCTCAACTAACATCATGAGACCGGTAAAATCAAAGCCCTATCAAGATCATACCTTTGCCTTGCGCATTAATCCACTTGAGGTCGATGAAGATGATCTTCATCTCCTCAAGGCGAACCACCTTTCTTGAACGCGCCTTGCTTGGTGAAGATTCACATGACGCTCCCCCATACATCAAGACGGGGAGAGCTCACTTCGGCATATCTTCACTTGGACTTGAGAGTTGATCAACCCGCACTTATCCTTGATCAACACAAATCTTTTCTTCCCTTGAGCTTAACTCCAACCAATGGAGACAAGCAAGCTTGGCCTTGATCAACACATGATCTTGACACAAGCTAAAGGACAACCTACACATAGAGCTCAATACAAATATTAGTCCATAGAGATTGTCATTAATTACCAAAACCATGCATGGGATCAACCATGCACTTTCAACACCTCCCTAGTAACTACCTCCCTAGTAACTGGCCAGTTGCGTCTGCCATCGTCACGTTTTGTCGGCCTGCAAGCGCAATAAGAATACATCTGTTAATTAGAAAGAAATTACAACGGTCCTGTTTAACATGGTTCACTATCAGAATTACCATGTAGATATGGACAGAAATAAGCAATTATTTGAGGCTCTAAGATCCAATGTGAGTTCATATCAGTAAACCTTCGTCTAAAAAGAACACTAAACCTCAATAGAAATAGAACTTTCCAAGTTTCCATGGATATAAATAGGGAAGAAAACATATTTGACAGGGCAACATGTCGTCTTATTAAGATAATCCACTTAGGACTATGGCTAATGAATACTCCTTTTTTGCGAGAAAACAAATGAATAAAATAACTGCATGACAAGGTCACCAATACCATTAGGCAGTAGGTTCCAATTAAACATATAAACTGACCTGTTATAACTGAATATAAGGGCATGTTCATGCATAGCAATTGCTCTCAACAAACCAAGATTGAGTAATATTGCTTGTTCACGTACCTAGAACACAAGGTGAAATAGGAGCTTACACGCTACATGCAAACCATCATGACCATCGTCTACAGAAAGCAAGATGGTTAAGCCAAAAGTACATGAATGGTTATGCAAGTTGACAACGCAGAGAATAGCTAAAATAAATTTGCAGGGAAAGCAAGAAAAATTGCTGGACATCAACCTATAGTAGCGTTTCTGAAGATGAGTTAACTCAATCTTAGTGAAGGTTCCTGAAACAAACATGTACGCAATACTTGAGCTGAAATTACGAGCCTATGACAGAAATATTGTACTGAATTAACTTTATTTATTAATTTCCAAAATATTCAAGTGCAAGTATTTGTGGGCTCCATGGTTTACTATAAAACACCAGGTGGGTTTTCACTTTTGACAAACAGAAAACAATTATACCAGCAGCAAAGACATTGAATTCATTAGCCATAGTGATGGGTCAACAATTGCCTAGATTTATCCATGTTATAAATACTACTACTATACCTAGTTTTCTTCCGTTGGAGTTGATTTCTACGGGAAGATATTGAAAGGAAAGTTACTAACAATTTGTGTGATGTATCATAATATATAAGAAAATTCATGTGTAATGCCATGGTCCTTAACAGAGAAATTAATACAAGAACTAAGGCCACACAGTCTTCAATTCACGACTTCACGTATTATGCCTGCTAATTTCTATGTAATCTGAAAATAAGAACATATCTTTCTATTTATAACATGGATAAATCTAGGCAACGGTGATAAGCTGTGGTAATCGTTTACATTTGCAGAAATTTGGCTTGCGATTCCAACTTCTCTATGCAGCTCCCTTTTGGTGGTGGTCATGAGAAATAACAGCAACCTCAAGATAGCATAAATACTGAATCTTGTACTCTTGTTCATGGAACCGAGACTACCAGCCAATTAGAGATAATTGCTTTAGAGAAAGGAGTGGTGGATATCAACAGATTGAGCAAGTTGAATCATTTAGTGACAATAGAAAATACGGCAAAATCACTCCACATGTAACCTCTGATTGAGTGCAGGGAAAGCAAGAACCACTTAATCGTCAAATCAAGTCCTTGAGATCAAGTCCTCAAATTGTCACATCTAGCAGCAAAACGGATCACTTTTAAGATCAAAATTCCCCATCTAGAACTCTTTTGGAAACTTTGAATCGGTTATCCATGATAACAACTTAACAATAGCTCAATTAAAGATTTAAAGACTAAGAAAACAATACGTAAGGGCTGCATCAATCAGTACCTTGCTACCTGTCTGCCTGGATCACTTATCTCTAGGAATATTACCGCAAAACTTCCTATTCCTATGGCATTACAGTACAAACCGACTTGGGAGCAGTTTGACCATCAAATAGCACTTCATGAATCAAATACCTACAGGGAAGAAACATACAATGTAAAGGAGGGGGCACAACTACCTTGTTAGACCTACAGTTATTGGAGGTAGTGGTACGGCCATGGGTTCTGGAGGGGAGGCGACCCAATCCTGGAAGGCAACGCAGCGGGCTTCATGAGCGACCTTGGAAGGATTGGCGATGTTGTGGCCGTGGATCCTTGCATATGGACGGGGGACGGCGAGTATGCCGAGGAGGGGCGATGGAGGCATTGGCGGATGCCGGCTCGCAAACGCGTGAATGGTGACCCTTGACGCGTCGACCATGGAGGTGGGCTTGTGGCTGTGGGGTAAGGGCACGTCAATGGCGACCTTGAGGCAACTGATGGAGGTGGGCTTGTGGGCGCGGGCGCGTGAATGATGACCTCCAGGAGGCGGCGGCGGCTGTGGCCAAGCTCCACAGGAGGAAGGAAAGAAAATCCAATCGGGGGTCGGGACGACGGTAAAATTCCAATCGTCGCCGAGTGCTGGAGGCGTGCTTGGTGGCGGCCACACGCGGTCCCTGAGGAGGCGGTGCAGTCCTGGAAGTATGGACGAGTGGGGGCGGGGTAGGAGAACAGAGGCGGCGGCGGCCCTCCTAGGTCATCACCAAGGGAGAAACCGAGAGCGAAGACGAGCAGCGTGGGCGTGGGCGTGGCCGCGTGGGTCGGACGAAGGTGTGTTGCGTTTGGGATAGTTTTCTTGCTGGGCCGGTATTGGGCTAGCGGGGGGGAAGTGCACGAGCGAGACGACAGACGATGAAGAGGACGTAGGAACGTCCAACTCCAATATTATAGTATAGATTTTGTTGTACAGGTTACATTAATTATTATTTTGTTGTACACGTTATTGCAATAACGAGGAATTTGAATAAGATTATTCGAGAAAAATATGAGAGAAGTCCAGTTTATCCCCTAAACTTGTCCCAAAGTTCACTTTACAAACCCTTAAGTCTAATTTGGTTCAACTTTCACCCCCTAAACTCTAAAATCCGTTTAGAATAACCCCTTCCACCGTTTTGATAGTTTTGACCGGGGTTTTCTCGACATGTCAACGAATGTCCCTGTATTCCAACTCATCTTAGTAAAAATAAACCAAAACAATTATCCGCTCAAACATCCGTTACGTGCATGTGTGATGAACATAAAACAGCTGGACACTCGCCACCTGGACCCCCTCGTGCAGGATGAACACGAACATACTACTACGTATGTATGAGGGGAACATGTACATGTGCTCAAGAGAGTGTACATGAACTAGGTATGTTCTGAGTTATTTTTACTAAGACGATGAATTGCATATAGGAAAAAAGTGCTAACTTCGGAAGAAAACCAGATTTAAATATGTCAAAATGGTGAATAGGGTAATTCCGAACGGTTTTTGTAGTTTAAGGGTGAAACATGAACCAAATTAAAGCTAAGGGTTATAAAGTGAACTTCAGGTCAAGTTTAGGGGGGGGGGGGGGGGGGTAAATTGGACTTCTCTCGAAAAATATCGTGACAAGTGTGCTGCCGATCACACTCGAGAGCAAAGAAAGCACAATTTTTTTAGAAGATTACCTCCCATTCATTAATCAACTCCAATTACAATGCACACAAGCTGAACCCAAGAAATAGAACAAGAGACAACTCGGCTCCAAATAAATTTGTCGTAAAAATCCAAAAACATAAATACAAAGATGCCCTGGACTTTCCGCTTGCCATCATCGAACCCGAAGGAGCTCCATCGCCCGAAAGTGCTTTGTGAGTCAAAGAAGAGGCTCACGATGTCTCTATGGCATGTCGACCAGGGAAATCCCCGTACTCATCGAGTCTTGGAACCACCGCTTGTCGTCGACGAGGCAAAACGTCAAGTCCGCCACCATCTGTCCGCCTTCTAGATCTTGGAGCATAATCACATCTTGCACTACCAACGTTCCCAAGGTGATAACTCTTTTCAAGGGCTCAGTTTTTAAAATAAAACAACAATTCACAAAAAAAAGAATTTGTACTGGAATTGCCCTCAATCATCGGAAATGCCCCCACTAAGGTTTTTGTCTAGGTTCACCCCGGACCCTTTAAATGTCTTCCCCATGTACTCTAACCATGCTGGAGAACACACAGAGAGAGGAAGAGAGGGAGGGTTGAAGGGTAGGAACCATAGCTAAGCAAACTACTCTAGTCTACAGCTAAACATATTTGGACATGGGATCTCATTACTCCCCACCGCGGACGACCAAAAGTCCATTCGAGGAAGGGGTCGCTACGGACTATAGGTGGCCAAACGGGCCCGAGGCACGGATTTTTTGGCCCGGCCCAAGCACGGCATGGCACGGACCTTAACGGGCCACGGCACGGCACGGGCCCGTTAGTGCCCGTGCTTGACTTCGATTTGAGGCCCGTGGGCCGGCCCGGCACGGCACGATTAGTTTTTTTATATATTTTTAATTTTTTTTACGTATTTTACCTATTTTTATATTTTGGGCCGTAATAGTGCCAGATGGGCCGTATTCGTGTCTAACGGGCCGTGCCAAAGCCGGCCCGTCGGGCCGTATTCGTGCCATCGGGTCGTGCCGCGGATGAATTTGCCGCCACGGGCCGGCCCGGCACGGCACGATTGGCTAACGTGCCTAACGGGCCGTGCCTTTCACGTGCCGTGCCGGGCCGGTCCGTTTGGCCAGCTACTAGAGACAGTGTTGAAAAAGTCGTCTTCTGTGATGAGGAAAGAGCAGTTCCAGATATAGCGGTTTGTCACTATTCAATACTTGATGCCATAAACTAGCAAGTTTTACTCCCTACGTCTGCAAGGAGATAGCACATGTTTTTCGAGGTTTAACTTTACCCAAATTTTGACTAACAAAATGAGATTAATGTGTTACAAAATGCATACTACTGAATTCATAATAAGTTTCCGAAGGTATGATTTTTATGATATATTTTTCATGTATTATTGATCAAACGAATTGTCAAATGATATAAAGTAAAAAAACCAAAGTGACAAATAGGATGTTTGAGTAATACAATATACAGTATTATTTATTAATTTTGATTTTATTTTATTTTTGTTGCAAGCACGGATAATTGGCTAGTAAACCGGAATGGAGGGAGTAGCAGTATTTTGCCAAATACTCCGTAATTCTCTTGGATGATATTTTCTCGAAGAGCCGGTTTTTCCACCGGTACATCCCAATTTCTTCCGCACTTGCCTTGCCGCCCACCCTCGACTAGCAACAGCCCAACGCCCCAACCAAAACCCTAGCCGCCGCCGCCGCACCCGCACCCGCACCCGCCGCCGATGGCGAAGCGCCCTCGCAACTTCCGGGCCGTCCGGTCCAATTCCTTCGAGTCCTATCTCCGGCGGCTCATATCCGAGGGCGGCCTTGCCGCCCCGGGCTGCTCCGCCGACGACGTCGCCGGCGCGCTCCGCTCCCGCCACCCTGACCTCCGCCGCAAGCAGTTCGCCCCCCTCGTGGCCGCCGTCCGCCGCGCCCTCCTCTCCCTACCTCCTCCCGTCCCCGCCGCCGACGACGACTCGGACTCGGACATTGACTCCCGCGCCTCATCCCCCTCCTCCCGCCGCCTGCGCCGCCATGACGCCCACGCCACCGCCTCCTCCTCCACCTCATTCTCCGAGCACGACGACGACGGCGCACGCCCGCCGTCGCCTCCCCCCGCCTTCGACGTCACCAAGGCTATGCTCCGGACGCGCTACGCCACCCTCACGCCCAAGAAGGACCCTGCCACGGCTGCTGCCAGCCAGCAGCTCGAGATCGAACTCAACGCGGAGAAGCCCCGCCGGCGCATCACGGCCGATGGCGGCGGCGGGGGCGACCCCAAGCAGGAGGCGGCTGCTAGCGAAGGAGGTGGCGGAGGGGGCAAGGGGCCGAGGTTTGCTGACCTCGGCGGGATGGAGACGGTGATTGCCGAGCTGATGATGGAGGTGGTGGTCCCGCTGTGCCATCCGGAGCTGCCACGGCGGCTCGGGGTTCGGCCTGTGGCCGGGATTCTGCTGCACGGACCACCTGGCTGTGGGAAAACCACGCTCGCCCACGCTATCGCTAACGAGACTGGCGTGCCGTTCTACAAGATATCGGCGCCCGAAGTCGTGTCTGGGGTCTCTGGTATGCTATCTGGTTCCTTGCACTAGAATTTTCAGAAGTTCTAAGCTTTGTGTATGCATGGGAAAATTTATCTGCCTGCCCAGTATCATGCTGGCAATCAAGTAAAACGTGGCACTATATAAGGAATGGTAATTTTTGGAAATGCTATACCTGTTCTTCCTGGGTCTCAATTTACAACATACCACAGCCCATCCTTGGACGATTGAATGGTGTTTTATGCGCTAAATGATGAATCATCTATATATTAGTATTCTGCAATATTACCTCCTTGACGTATTGCAGTTAGAATTAAAATTGCTGAAGTGTGAATAGCTAGAGAGGAGGTAATTTTTAATTCTAATTGCAAGAATTAAAGGGCAGTGAAAAATGGACCTAGAAACTAGTTCTCGGCAATTTTTTACTGCCCTTTGGATTAACTACGGACTGCATATAGTCACTATCTAAGTTTTCCCTTATTTCCCTTAATGGTCTTTTATTCATTTCTGCTCGTAGATAAATTTTATCTGCCAGAGCAATGTGGAAATTCACCTCATGGTCTTATGCTACTGCAGGAGCTTCGGAGGAAAATATCAGAGTCTTGTTTAAGAAAGCATACAGGACTGCTCCCTCAATTGTGTTTATAGATGAGATAGACGCAATTGCATCCAAGAGGGAGACTTTGCAACGAGAAATGGAACGACGGATAGTTACACAGTTAATGACATGCATGGATGAATTCCACCAGAATATTGGATCGGATGGTGGTGACTTGGACTCAGAATCTGAAAAGAAGCCTGGCTATGTTATTGTGATTGGAGCTACGAATAGACCTGATGCTGTCGACCAAGCGCTTCGGAGACCAGGGAGGTTTGATCGAGAGATATCTCTTGGTGTTCCAGATGAGCATGCACGGAAACAGATTCTGATGATGCTTACTCAGAACCTTACACTGGAGGCAGATGGCCAGTTTGACCTGTTCAAGATAGCAAGGGCCACTCCAGGATTTGTTGGCGCGGACCTGAAGGCATTAGTAGATAAAGCAGGGAATCTGGCAATGAAGAGAATAATTGTTAAAAGAAAAGAAGAGAGTTTTGGGGGTGGGGAGAGCAACACACAGGACTGGTGGAGGCATCCTTGGAATGAAAGTGAGATGGAGAGCTTATGTATTACTATGGCTGACTTTGAGGTTAGTGGTCATTTTTATTTTTTCTGTTAACTACTGGTCTGATCATAGTATATCGTTTTCGTTTTCTGTTGCCTGCCGCATTTCCTGTCTGTTGTTAGCTTTTTAGTAGTGTGTTCCATGTTTGATACACTTTATATTACTTCAATCACTAAAGGAAGCAACCACAATGGTTCAACCATCACTGAGAAGGGAAGGATTTTCTTCCGTGCCCGATGTCACATGGGAGGATGTTGGAGGCCTTGATTCATTAAGGAAAGAATTTAACCGGTGCATTATTCGTTGTATCAAGCACCCTGAGCATTACAAGGTAATCACATGAACTTTGTTCTACACTACTTCTGTCTGTTATCTTTCATCATCTTGATTGAAAGCTTAAAATGTAAGCCACTTGTGAGTTGCACTGAAGTTAGTTCATGCACATCTGTGGTTCTTTATTTGTATTTTATAACCTGCAGCCCTTTATTCTGAGTGCTTTAAATGCTTAATTTTGTTTTCATGTTCTCTATTTTTCTGCCTTCCAAGGATTTCGGAGTGAGCATGCAAGCTGGGTTTTTGCTGTTTGGACCTCCAGGCTGTGGGAAAACACTAATAGCGAAAGCAGTTGCGCATGAGGCAGGGGCTAATTTTATTCACATTAAGGTAATTGATTTTGAGATTTCATCTTCTTGCTGCATTTCTTCAGTGTACATACTGCTAAGATATTGTTTTCTCGTAACATTAGGGGCCTGAGCTATTGAATAAGTATGTTGGGGAGAGTGAATCAGATGTAAGGAAAATATTCACCCGTGCACGGACTAACTCCCCATGCATCCTATTTTTTGACGAGGTAAAGGTTTTTGTTTAGCTATCTGTATTTATTCCTTTGAGGAACACTTGGTATTTACTTAGAACAATTTTGCTTTATCAATTATATTATGAAGTGTTCATTCCATGTGATTTGGCAGATAGATGCCCTGACAACAAAAAGAGGGAAAGAGGGAGGATGGGTTGTTGAACGTCTCCTAAACCAGGTTTGGACATTGTCTTGATCACCTATATTCGCAGAGATTCTAACACTCACCTTCTTTTTCTGCGTAACTCATAATTTTCTGCTTGCAGTTACTTGTTGAACTGGATGGTGCTGATCAACGTCATGGTATTTATGTTATTGGAGCGACAAACAGGTATTATCAGCTAGCGGCTGCTCCTTTGTACATACTTGTACCTGAGTGGACGGTTGATAACACAGCTTCCTTTCTGGTGCAGAATTGATGTTATAGATGAGGCTGTTCTAAGGCCTGGTAGATTTGGGAAGAAACATTTTGTCCCATTACCAGGTGCTGCTGAACGGGCTGCGATATTGAAAGCACTTGCTAAAAATAAACCTGTCTCCAAAGACGTTGATTTGAACGCACTTGCACGTCGAGAGGAGTGCAATAATCTCACTGGTGCCGACCTAGCATCACTGGTAAGTTTTGCTCGTGGAGTTTTCATGTTTGAATTTGTTGGAAGCTGCATTATCGCTTGCTTATATTTGGACGACGCAGTTTTCTCCGAATCTGAGTTCAGCCAGATATCTGTTTTGATGCGAAGCATGAAAGTTCGGAATGGAGCTAACCTATTTGAACATGCCTTCTCCAGGTGAACGAAGCAGCCATGGCAGCTTTGGAAGAGAGGATCGAATTCCTGGATAATGGGACATCATCAATGAGTTCATCGAGTTCGATTGAACTCCTGCACTTTGAACACGCTCTAGCTAGAGTGAAGCCATCAGTATCAGAACAGGTACGGTAAAATGCTAACATCAACTGATCTTACGAGAGTATACTTCACTTTGGTCCCCTGACAATATAATCACCTGTTTTACATCTCTTCCTGTTTGCTGGTTGCAGCAAAGGAAATACTTCGACATGCTGTCGAAGAAATATTCGGCTGACTGATCCATTGTCGTGCATCTTGGCGTGCTTAGGAGGACCCTTCTGCAGTTTTCTTTGCTCATACTGCAAGTGGGATAACATCGTCCATGGAGATGACACTGCAGGGCACGCAACACCAGCTTCCTGCAATCGTATCAGCAATTTTGATCAACCTATATGTAGATGAGTTAGTGATTAAGATTATATGTGCGGAAATAGCTATATTTTGTTTTGGTAGCAACTTATTTTCGGCAGTTTGGAAAATATAAACTCTGTGTGCTCGGTGTAAATCTTCTCGATTGGTACTTGAATGCTACACCAGGCAACTCCAAGTCGGCTCAACTCAAAAGAAATGATCAATGAATTGTCATGATGTACCGTGCCGCCATTTGTTGATGATCGCAGCCCACTGGATGCGTAGTTTGGTTGTTGTTTACTTGCCAGTCAACTCAGCGTTTCTTGAAACACAATCGCTCTATAGAAGAAGGAAACGAAATAAGGAAATAGAACTCCAACCTTACAAGATGGTCAGGATGCCATCAAACCCCTGTCCCTGGAGGTGCTTCGTGGTCATCCGCCGGCATGTTCCATCTGCATTGCAAAAACATTATTAATATCTTGTTTTTTTTAGAGGAATAAAGCACTCTATTAGATAGCAGGCACAGCAGAATCGCTGGAAACCATGTTCATTACACAGCTGGGGGCAGAGTCCACCCAGAACGAGTCTGTCACCCTAGACTGAACAGCAACTCATGAGCTCGCAGAGTTACAAGTGCGTCGACTGAAAGAAAACTCATCAGAAACGAAAGTCAGAATACAACTTCACGGGCACACACATGGGAGCAATGTCTTCTAGTTTTATAAAATAGACACTATGTGAAGTAGCCAAATCAACCTAATTGCAACCACACTATCCCAGTATGTGACGGGCGCAGCCGAATAGTTTGTCCATTTTAGTATAGGTACCCGAGGGTGGAAGTTTCTTCCATTGTAAGGGGAGTTCGAGATCGTCGACTCCAGACGACCTGGGCCTCCCACATTTTTGGGACAAATACGTGCATATCGATATGCCACGGGGTACAACTATGAACTCTCATTGAAAATGTACTATTGGAAAGGACTTGACGCCCAAGGTTGTTGAGAGAAACACTCATAGGACATGACCTATACAAGGATGGTCAAGTGAAAAGTTATGATCAGTTGCTTACATCGCATGCACCTGCTTGTATGGCGAGACGTGACTAACACGATGAGCGTATCGAATCTTGTGGGTAAAATATACAGCCTCTGTGGAGTGTCAAACTATTCGAATAGCGGTGTCCACGGTCATGGGAAATTGGTAGGCGTTACTTGGCCTATGTTGGTTTTGTTTACAAATGTTTTCATAATGAAATAGAGAACTTTGGATTTGTATCAGAGTGTTAAATTATTTGTATACATAACAAATATTTTGACATACCACTCTGATTGAAGATAGCCCGTACAACCGCCATCAGTCGATTGCACCCAGAATCCATTAATTCACGTTGCTCCATATGAAGAAGGAACGACCAGATGTGAATCTAGTATGTAACTTTGTGTATAACTTACAAAAAAAAGTGCAACTCTAGTCTTGTTTTGAGCTTAAAACTACTCTAGTCTTGTTAAAAACTATGTCGTTCCGATAATTTCAAAGCACCCAAACTAAAACAGAAACCCCCACATGAATTTGAGATTTTATTCTTTTATCAGTACCGTTCAACCATTTCTCAAACATATTTGTGGCACTGGTTGTAGTAGGTATGTTAAATGTGTAATTAACAACTCTCTATATTAGCTAAGCATGCGAAATCTCTTAAGTTCCTGAATGTTTTATTCAGAAATTTTATTTGAGCATGAAGTTTATGACAAAATTTAACATTCCAATCATCAGTTTGACGATTGTGCATGACAAATATTCCATAAAAAATATACCATCAGAAAACATTTTTAAAATAAAAATTTAACGATATGATATAATATGTTTAACATATAATTCACGTTTTCCCCCTCTATCTATCAAAGAGATGGAAGGGCAATGCTTTCTTGGTTTTTCATATTTTCATCAAAAAAGTTGAGCAATGAATATATATGGCATGTGCCGTCAAAATGATGTTCAATTTTTTTACATCGATATATGTGTGCCTCATGCAAGTAGGGACGGGAGAGTATACTACAAAAAGTTATCTGAAACAGCATTAAACAAATAGTACACTCTTTCCATATGGCACTGACAGCGGAAACCCTTCCACTGTGTTAAGCAAATTAATAGTCTGTTGGGAAAATAACTGAGAACGGAATATACAAGTCCTTCAGCAAATTAATAGCACTTCCTTTTGGGAAGTTCCATGACTAAATGGATGAAAATTTGATAGTACAACGGTAGCAGTATACTAGTACATGCATGTCTACCATCAAAATCTCCATGCGGTGAAATAAAGAAGAAAGTAATGAATAGCAGTATATGCCACGCCAACAACAATGAAGGCAAGTGGCAGTAGAACGAAGAGGACGACGGGCCTCTTCCCTCGTTTTCCCAGCATGGCGAGTGCGAACGGATGAAGGAGAACCATTACCCAAATATTGAATATAAGACCCAACATTGCGTGCCTCATCTGTGCTGTTGTCCAGGCTCCATGGAGTAGAATCACCTTAGCCAAGGCCACACCAATAGCCCCAACATTTACGATGAATATCAAGGTTGTCGGGATCAGTAATGGAACCCACCGGAACACATAGAGGTCGGCAAACTTGTCATCTGTGTCCGCTGATGCCTGCTTTGAGGTGATCCTAAACTGTATCCCTTTCCCGGTGACGAGCTTCACCAGCATGTACAACACAGCAGTTGGGTATGCACTTGTTGCTCCAATCATAAAGAACTGCTCATTGCGCCACCAGTCCATCCATCTGATCCCCGCCCACTTGAGCTCAAAGAAACCAATAATGTGCACCATCAAGATTACCATGATGACATACAAGACATACCTAGTAAATGGCCTCTGGATGTAGAACTCTCCAGGTAAGAGCCACATCAGTGGGCATAGCCCATACACCACGATGAAAAGTGATGTTATTGGGTATATTGTCATGTTAAGATATGCCACACGCTGGATGGGGTGTAGCCAACCACGGGCAAGAAGTGGATTACTGTGGGAGAAGAACAACTCCAGGGATCCGCCAGACCATCGCATGATCTGGAGGAGGCGCTCGGTGAGATTGATTGGTGCAGTCCCCCGAAAGGCATCAGGTTTTATGGTGCAGAACTTGGAGCACCAGCCTTGCCGATGCGCACGAAATCCTGTCGCAATATCCTCAGTTGCAATGTTATATATCCAACCGACATCCTTGCCCCACCCAGTACAAACTTCATAAGCACATGACATAACCTCAGCCAACTCGGTAATGACCATCTCATTCAATTTGATAGGCATTTCCTGCTCCTGATCAGGGCTCAGCATAGAGTGTAAGAAAGATGTTGAGTTGCCAAACATATTATCCCTGATTTTTACACCATCATACTCTCTCCGCCGAGGAGAGTCAATACCATAGAGTGCAATCCGACGAAACATGCATCCAGTGCCAAGGTAAGAGGGGCCTTGGAGGCCATTCAGAGCAAGCATAGTGCCATCAAAGAAGACACGGTTGTGATTGCAGTACCTGTCTGTCGGGTCGACATTGTCAAACCGCTGCGGAAATTGCACGAAGGCTGTGTTTTCTCCTTCTCGCGGATCAAGCATGAAGCATGCGGCAGCACGAAACGACTGTGAATTATTGATGTAGTGATCACAATCAAAGTTGATGATGAAGGGTGCATTTGATAGCAAAGCGGAGACACGCAGCTGCGCATTCATGGCTCCAGCTTTCTTCTGGTGGTCATAGTTGGGATGCTTCTCCCGGGAAACATATACGAGCATCGGGAGGCGTACATCTGTGGTACTGAAGTCAAGAGTGTCCTCGGCGCCCACCGGTACTAGACCAAGCTGAGGCATATGGCTTGGCTGGTTCACGACAACCTGTTAATTGACAAATTTGCTGTGAGTAATTAATTCATGTTGAAAATATTATTATTCAGTGAAGGAATGCATGGGTTCAAACACTAAACATGCAAGCTATATACTCCATCATCATAAGAATTTGTACCTGAACAATGGATGCATGATGCCCTTTTTTATGCTTTTCTGTCGGATGAATCCATGTACCAGGCCACTGTGTCCCATCTGCCATCAAAGTTGCATTTATATGCGTAGTGTTATATGCATCAGAACGCTCACGGATAGTAATGGGTAGCATTTCTAGCCGCATCTTGAACTCGTCATACTCCCTGTGCACATATTTGTGGTCAATAATGAAATCCTCCAGTGAACTGCCTATATACGGTTGTGCTTTCAACTCAAAATAGCTCTCGGGTGCCCTTGGTTCAACACAATACTTCCTACAGAATGGAACCCACAAATTGGCGAACTTTGCTGTCTCAACCAGTGCCTCATACTGGACAAGTGCGCCGGCATCATCAGAAAGGTAGCAAGCATTCTTCTCAACCGGATAGTCGACGGCAAGGATGGAGAGAACGCAATTCATGGTGTATAATATTGGCTCATCGACAGGGTTGGCAGTTGTGACAAACACATCTATTCCAGGGAGGCTTGAGCTGCCGTCACCCGACTCACATTTTTGCTTCAGGGCATCAAGGTCAGGGATGCTTTTGATGGGGTTGACTTTGGGTAGCTGGTTGAGGAGCCAAGAGAAACCAAACCAAACATCTCCAGCAACGGACAATCCCCAGAGCCAAATGATATCGGAGATATTGTTCTTTAGGCGCCATATGAAGAAAAGAATGATTGCAACTAGTCGCGCGAAGATCAACATCCTGTTTATGCAAGGTCACAAAGTTAGACTTACTGTTCTCAAATCTAGCTAGATTACAAAATGCAACACCATTTTCTTTTCCATAGGAAAAACTAGCATGGCGACCCTCGCAAATGAGAGGGAATCATCTCTAGTGCGTGAGACGGTGAGAGTGCTAACTTTTTAATATATTTTACTCATATTTTTCTCTCGTTTATACTCTTTTTTACAAAAGTAATACACGCCATTTGGAATTGAACATTTTTAAGGTGAAAGTTTGACATTTCATCCGTATATTGTGATGCTGCTAGGAAATAGATAAACATAATTATGGTTTTTCAGAAATAATGTATTGATATTTTATCTCAATAGTGTTTTTTCTATCGTCAATGTAGAATTGTTGACAATCTAACCCAACAAATCCGTACTGCACATGCCAGCAAGATCAATAGGGATATACTTGTCAGCGTATACCTAGAACAAATTAACATGTCAAACATATAATAGATTAATAGACGGGTGATATAGAATAAAGTCTATACAGGGTTATGGAGCTATTGGTTGTGGGGTCTACCAGATTAATTATTATGTGTTTTGCTATTCCGGGATTTTCGAGCTCGATTATATATTCTATGTTTGATCATATGTGTTTATAAAACAGAATAAATACAGTGTTCAAAAAAGAAATAAATTATATGACTCCGATTGTACCCTTTGTATATATTTATAAAATGAAAATACCGTAGGGATTTTTCCCTACGGTCACGGTGTTCAAAAAAAAAAAAATACAGTGTTGTCTACATATATCAAAATGTAAGTGTAGGTGAAAATATCACAATGAAAAGAAATAAATTATATGAATATTTCTTCGGGTATCTATAGAACAATTATGAATTTTGTAGATGGTAATTTTAATGGAATAACAAAACAAAGATTACTTAATAAAGTTAACACAACATACAAAAAATTGGTGTTGATTATTGGACCAAACAAAGTACTATTTTGTTCCTTATATAGATCTTCTTTCTCTCATCTACTCACTTAAATTAAAAAAATGTTTTCCACACATGGATACAATCACCAAGATAAAAGTCTGGTAGTTATTTGTATATGGATATGTTTTAAATTAAGATTCTTATAGAGTTAGAGAGTGGATTTTGTACATGCAAATATGAGTGCAGATGCTATCTGGACCGTTAGTTGAGTTTTCGAGATCTGTGTGCATAGTGACAGTGCAACATTTTGATTTTGGAAGCCTCCCGACGACGGGCCTCGCTTCACTCCGTTGGAACTTAGCTGCCTTTATATGAATTTGAATCACAATAAAATAACAATGTTTCAGTGGGCAATTGGGCTAAGAACGACATATGACCAAGTTGACCAGGCCAGGTGAGATCTTGACCCAATTGATAATGGAAGACAACCTCGACCAATATAGTTGTGGACACTAAGTACATTATTTTCCTTATAGTAGTCAGCATTAAAAATGAAAATATGGTTGGCATGAATGCATGTCCATATCGTTTAAAGTAGACCAAGCAAAACAT
Organism: Puccinellia tenuiflora; assembly: GCA_012064385.1. NCBI lineage: Eukaryota > Viridiplantae > Streptophyta > Magnoliopsida > Poales > Poaceae > Puccinellia > Puccinellia tenuiflora. Next base: position 733,648 of record QRDG01000802.1, read on the forward strand.
TTGACCAAGATTATGCTTGGCTTAAACGAAGACAAAGCTGGAAGGCGAGACATTTAGCGAGTTGTCGATGCAACCTAGGAAACCTTGACCCGAACTAAGGGTGGTCGTAGACCAAATACAAATATATTCTTAATTTGTAATGTTATATACAGGATATTGAATTAATGTATTTCTAAGATTGATTTTTATAATTAGTATAGGCATTAAAAGTGAATGTATGTTTAGTATCCGATGGAGATGCTCTAGCTTGTTCATATTGGCGAACGTAGGTATCTTGTTGAGAGGTGGTTATTTGTGCTTGATCATTAAGTAGCAACAAATAAGAGTAAAAAAATTACACGGGTTAGTGACAAAACCTTGTGTAACCAAAAAAATCTTTTTGTCCAAAAATAAAACAAACATGATGGTTTAAAATGTTAGGACGCTTATGTCTTAATAATTTATTATTTTCATTTTCATTTGAAATCCCTAGATCATATACTTTGTAATGTTACTATGAATATAGTGTATGTTCTTTGGAATATGTGGTAATGTAATTATGAGAAGTTTTTTAAATGCTACGTAATATTCTGAAATATCGTCGTCAAATCACATTTACAAATTGACCTTGTTGGCTGACCTCTGAAAAATAAGGATCTCCGACGGGGTGCATCATCGTCAATAGTGAGAGTAAATGTCAATTTAGTTCTCCTCTTAGTGATGACAATGGCCGACGGGTAAAATATCCCATCAATTATTTAGATATACATCGGGAGCCAATACCCATCGACTACTATATCTTTGATTGGAAACTATCGGCTATAAGCATCGTCGATTTATAGCTAGGCGGCTGGTCATGAAAACATGTCTGACGGCTCCCCGACTGCCTATTACCATGGGCAAAGGCATTATCCGGCCATACTGTCGGCTATTACAGTGAGATTGTCGATGGTGAACTGTTGGTTATAAGGGTATCTGACGGTGAATTAAAATATCAGACGGTAAGCCGACCCTCAGTAAAAAATGGATATCTTTGATACAAAATCCTAAGTTATAACTTATTGTGTTCAAATGACATGACTACACTCGCTTGGAGGGCAAAGTTCTGACAAAGAAGGCACGTTATCTTGGTGAGCGCCCTATTTTTTTTTTACCCGAAACCGTGAGGCAACAGCCCCCCACAGCAAAATTTTATTAATAAAAAATAAAGTGTCTGTACAAAAGAGGAAAGAAAACTACCTTTATGTACAAACTACACACAACATATACAAAAATACTAGGGGAGACAAGAGATCCAGAGCATGAGGCTATCACCATGCTTCCTCTTTAACCTATGACTAAGCAAGGTTATATCATGAACAAAAATCCTTTTCCACCTGGCAAAAGAATTGGTGGGCGCCCTGTTGAGGCTGTCAGTACAGTTGGAGTTAAGTAATCAAGAAATTTAGTGAAGAAAGGCGATCGATGTGCTTTATCCTTACTGGTTGAGGGGAGGGAGGATGAATTCACGTGCTTCATCCTGATTAGGGGGGGGGGGGGGGGGGGGGTGCATGGATCAATGACATGGCATGCAAAAAACTATCATACATACGCACTCCTCGTATCCTACCCCCTCGTCTCCTTCTGCATCCCCTTTTCTCTCCTTTCTACCGGCGGCACCTCCATGCGCCCCACCACTGCCTCTGTTCTCCTCTCCCTTCTCTACTATGACATCCTGGCCTAGGGCTTACTAGGATTATAGGACACTCATTCTTTTCGGAAGCTCACCTCTCGAAAAAAACTCCGAGGTTAAGCTAGAGATCCTAAAGGGCTGTCAGGGGTAACAGCCGCCGGCCGCAGGGAGGGGGGTGTTACATTTGGTATCTGAGCCGGCTCTCGCGATTACATGGGCATGCAGGTCAGGGACGCGAACATGTGCCGACACTGGACATGCACATGGGTGCTAGGAGGCAGAGGGGGATGTTCCTGGACTGGGGTTGACCGACGAGGGCGTCGGTCTTCTAAGGGGGAAGGATGTGACATCCTGGATTAGGGCCTAATATGATTGATAGGATACTCATATCAACAAGTTGCAACTTCTTTTCCGGAAGAACATCTCGAAAGTACTCTGAGGTTAAGCGTGTTTGGCCTGGAAAATATTTGGGATGTGTGATCGACTTGACAAAGTGTGCAGGAAATACTGGTGTTGGTCCATATGCCCAGTCTAGAGATACTAGAGGGCTGCTAGGGGTAACAGCCGCCGATCCGGGGGAGAGGGGGTGGTTACATCTATCCTCTCCGGGCGCTCCTCCCGTCGGCGGCTGCAGCCTACGCGCTAGTGCAACCTCTCCCCTCCTCCCTCTTTTCTCCCATCTCTCCGGTCGCTCCTCCCTCTATGGCGTACTCTCGCTAGACCGCGCTCTCTTCAGAGGTAGTAGTGGCAACAACTGAGGTGGCGCTTTGCAGCTGCAGCTGCGCGACTGCTACAACTGGAGGTACAAGTGGCGCAGAGAGGAGGGAGAGCATGGCGAACTGCGAGCTGCATGACAACGGCATGAGTGGCGAGCAGATGGGGAGGCAAATTACGCGCTGGAGCGGCACTGACGAGGGCGACGAGCGACACAGACAAGCCCATGACGGCGGCTACTAGTTCCTCCTACGAGGCCACCACCGCCTTCAAAGCAACAACTAAAATGTAATTTCTTTCTACTAATTAAACTTTGTCGAGCACTCCAACGGTGAAACACGACAATGCCGTCAGTCCCGCCTATCAGCGCCGCGTGGCAACAACGTCACTGTCTCGAGGCCGTATCCGCACCTTCCTTTGCCGAGCGCTGGTAGAAACTCTCGGCAAAGGCTTTACCGGCCCGACGGAGAACACTTTTTTGCCGACATGTTCTATGCCGACAGTGTTTGCAGGCGGTTGAATTTCTAGTCTAATAAATTTTATAATGATATAACTTTTATAATAAGTTACACGTGTATTATTGGTCAAACTAAATTTTTTTTTTGAAAAGGGGAAAGCCCTGGCCTCTACATCAATCAATGCATACGGCCTTCATTTGTTTTATTATATTGCAGAGTATTTGAGCACAGTTTACAGTTCATGGATCCTAGAGAGTTTTAGCCACTTAAAACGTACTCCCTCGGTATCTCTCATAATTAACATAAAATGTTTTAACTCGACCACGTGTATCTTTTTCTTTATGCGGTCGAAACGAGTTGGTAATACTATAGCGAGAGAGTTTGCATGCACGCACCGGTACGGATACAGGATCCTGCGCTTGACCTTCTTGTTCCGGAACAGCAGCAGCCGGTTGCGGCCGTCTTCCAGATCCGGTGCCGGCTCCATCACGTCAGGTTGGTCGATGTCCACCCAGTACTTCTCCTCCTCCTCCTTGGCAATGGCACCTTTCTTCCTCTTGAGCGTCGGCACGGCGCCGGCGTAGCCGCGCCCAACGCCGTTGGCCACCGCTCGGCGGTCATGAAAGGCGGTGCCGCCGTTCCCGTTCGCGAGCAGAGGCTCGCCGAGCGCGGCATTGTCGACGGCAGTCACCGGAGACATGGCTTGCGTATATGTGAAGTAGGTCACAGGTCGGGCCGGGCATGTATTTATAGACACAAGACATACTCGATCGTGCCCAGGGCACGGCCGGTAAACGTATGGTGACGCGTGCGCGATCAACCAGGATAGATAGAACTTGTATCCGCGCGCGCGCCTCGATCGTGTGGACGCAGCAGACCTGAAAAACACGTGAAAATGGTAGTATAATAATTCATTCATGGTTGGTGCGAGGCTTCCTTCGGAGGGATTGACGTTGAGGCTACTTGCCCGGCCCGCTTCTCGGCGAGTGCCCTAGAGGGCTTCCTTGACGTTTCTTTTATGATATGAAATATATGATACGCCTTGCTGTATCCTTGAAAAAAATAAGAGATGTGATGCATGAATCACAAGTGACTATACTAATCAGTTGATTTAAAAAAACAATGTGTTCACTGACATGACATGACATGCGCTTATACATCTAGTAATAATGGTATGTACGAAAGAAATCAGCATAAAAGACAGGTGACATAAGAGTTACAAGAAAAGTATTGGGCCGTGTCGGAAAACTGTCAAAAAAAAAAAAAAAGGAATCTGAATAATACGGTCGAACAAATAGTGGTGGAGAGAGCACCATATATAGTTCCAATGTATTTGAGGCAAAACACACCAGAATCTTTTCCTGGACCGGCATGTGAAAGCTCGTGCGTACGCATACGAACAACACTGTCAATGATTCTCAGTTTGTCTCCTCCTGCGCGTGCACCCATCCACCCTTCTCCTGGACCGGCATGTGAAAGCTTTCTCCTTGTCCTCGGCGTTTCGTGAGGAACGTGGGTACGCTGTGCAGTTTCCGCCCGTTCCTAACATGGTGAGATTTATGGGGAAAGTGTATTTGGAGCCCGAGCGAGCTCCACGTAGCCTTTTATATTTTATAAAAAATGAAAATCATATTTTTAAAGTTTCAAATAATTCTAAAAATAACCACGGACGTAGAACATAGTGCATTATATCAACGTGTAAAATCTCAACTCAAAATAATTTATATTCCTGGCTACATAAAAATAACATAATCCGATAGGTTTCAGAGAGTTCAAATTTGACACTATTCGCTACTAGAGTCAAAGTTTGTTATTTTTTTTTGCACAGACCAAAATACAACATATTTATATTTGAGATTTTGCGTGTTGGTAGAAGACAATATTATATACATTCAGGATTATTTTTCAATTTTTTTTGAAACTCTAAAATATGATTTTTTTATTTATAAAGAGTCATGTGTAGCTCGGGTTCCATACCACCACCGCTCTCGATATTTATGTGCTTTTGTGGCTCTCGTGTCATGTATGTGGTGGTTTGGTATAGTTTCGAGCAGTTTACTGGTAGCTTCACCGCCACCACAGATCGACCACCTTGGATCAGAGCTTCATCTTACGCATATATAGTGGCTGGCGACGGAAACGCAGGTACGTACGTCATCCGACGGAAAACACGACGAGAAGCTCAAAGACAAGATTGGAAACACGTACTGTACGAACGAACGTCAAGCAGCTAGCGACACCTTGGATCAGAGCTATATATATATACTAGCACATATGCCCGTGCGTTGCAACAGGAATGAAAAAACTAATTTATATGTTGTTTTTATATTGTTTTTCTTTTATTTTTAGCAGAAGGACGAGAAAAGCAAGGGAAGGGGGTGGGGGTGAGGGTGCCACAGCCGGAGTGGCATCGGGCGAGGAGAGGTATGTGTTGGGGCCGGAGTGGCCGGTGGCGAGGCTTGGAGGTCACTCACGCGGGTATGTAGGGAGCAAGAGCAAGAGCAAGAGCAAAAAGATTCACTCCAAATATCTCATATTATGTATCTAGGATAAGTAAATACAAAAGTTAAGAGCATGCATATCCTTTTAAAAGGGCAGTACCTGCTGTTCAAAGCAAAGGGACTGGCCATAAGGCCATAAGCATTCCCCCTCGTGACTCTCTGAAGTGTTCGGTTTCTCCATCTTAAACTTACATTCAGTATATCTCTAAATTGATGTCAGCTGTGTTATTCAACACAGAAAGGGCAACTTCCGCACTCAGCAACAACGCATGTCTTTGTTGATATATGTATGTACGTTGTTTAGCTTTCTACAAATGCATTTATCCTCTTTCATGGCATCTACATTAACGATTGTACCATTTGCTGATTCTCTATGCACCATACAAAATTCACTTGACTGCTGAAATATGTCCGAAGATTACTGAGTACACTACCCGCGGTCCAATTATTAAGCATCACAAAAAGAACATTGTATCAGGTGGAGCACAAAAAGAACACCGTATAGGTGGAGCGTGCTTAAATTCAATTACCAGGTTTCACTCACCTGTCAAGCACCAGCTATTGCAGCGAGAGATTTACCCACACAAAAATGCATCCCAGTACCTCTCCCATCAGCCAAAGCTAGAAAAAGAAATGAAATAATCAAGACCATTGCATGTAGGAATTCTTTGAGCATATTCACATTTGAACATGTTAATTAAGTCTCATGGCTCACTAAACAGACTAAATTTGTGATGATAGAGAAACATTCCAATGAACAATATTAAAAAGGACAAGTCTCTAATTGGTTGGTTCAGTATATCGACACAACTAATAAAATCCAATAGCATTACTCCTTAAGGCATTAACACAGACAAGATGTGGGCATCAGACAACAACAGAACGTGAAGCAGAAGATGAGGAGTAGGAAAATCAATCAAGCAGTACAGATAGGAAAAACACATTGTTGTCGCAAGCTCTCCATGGAGGCTCACGGCCATGCATCATCTGCACCTACGGGCTCGGCCATGAGGCGAACAACCATTTCATCGCGTCGTGCTCGGTCCAGCGCATGGGATTGGCTGCGCGGCGGCTGTGCAGGAGCTCCGGGAGATAGGGGGCACCGCTGGAGGGTCAAGATAAAAAGAACGGACAGTGCGGACAGTTGGGGACGACGCCGGCTACGTGCTCCCCACCGGCGGTAGCCACTGAGCTCACGAGGCCCCGTACTCCTTCCTACCGCCGCAAGGTACCTCGCAGCCGGCCGTGACCCAGCGGCCACCGCTACTCTGAACCTCCTTTGGTTCCCACGCACCGACCAGTGTGGGCAAGCACCAGCCAGGGAAATTCCTGCTAAATTTGCCGCCAGACGGCACGACCACCTGCGCCGTGGAACATGACAGTCGCCGGATCTGGGGAGGGTGGGAAGGAGCAGTGAGGGCGGGTGGAGTGGGAAGGGCGTGGTGGAGCAGCCGGATCTCGGGGGTTTGGGTCGCAGCGGTCCCATTCCGTCGGCTAGAGGAGATCGACGGATGGCGCCGACGGACCAAGCAAGCGGGAGAGCCACGACTTGCCCTCGGCGGCGGCTGACCAAAGAAGGGGAGAGGAGAAACTAAAATAAAATAAACGAACCGGTACAGTGGTAATTTGGTCGTAATATGGAATTTGGTGGGAGGGCAAAATGGTAAAAAGACTGACGGACCGGAAGAAGGCTTAGTGCTTTTATTATTAGGTATAGATACCTGTTTTTGTATATATGTAGCGACACCTACGACAGCGGGTCATTTTGTCCGCTGGTCCGCCCACCAGCGATACTTGGTACCAGCTGGCGAAAGGCACGTTTCACCGCACCGGCCGCCTGCATCTTGGCATGGTAGAGTCACCGGCGTATTTTTTTTTTTTTTTTTTTGCATCAGCCATAAATCGTCCTGAGTAACGCGCTAGGTTACTAACATTTTTTGTCTTTGTTAGATGACTCAAGAAGACACGTCAAATCTCTACCGTTGGTTAGCTAGGGTTTAGGAAACCGACCTAACTTTCTTGTACTACAAGTTGTAATCCGTGTATAAATATTGATCAATGCAATACCGAGGCGTGCACAATTGCAGCCCGACCATAATCATTTACATGGTATCAGATTGATCTCTCGATCCCAGGCCTCCTCTCTCTCTCGAAACTTCTCCACCCGAACCAAACCCTAGCCGCTGCCCACCATGACTCCCGACGAGATCAAGCAGAAGGAGGACGAGCTCCGTACCCGCGCTGCAGAACTTGACAAGCGCGAGGCTGCCCTCTCCCAAGAAGCCGATGACAAAGGCAAAACCCTAGCTCCCACCCCTGCTCCTTCTCCCTCCACATACGCCACCTCCATCAAACTCCATGTACCCATAACCCTAGACATCAACGCCTCCAACTACACCGCTTGGCGCGAGCTCTTTCTCGTCGCCCTTGGCCGCTACGGTCTCACCTCTCATGTTCTCGCCGACAACGGCGCCTCCCCCTCGGATACCTCACCAACATCTGATTGGGGCCGAGATACTACACCGTGCTCTCTTGGATCTACGGCTCCGTCTCTCCCGATCTCCTCGGCATCATCATGCGCCCCGGATCCTCAGCGCGCACGATCTGGGACGCCATCGAAGACCTCTTCCGCGACAACAAGAAACATCGAGCCATCCAGCTCGAGGCGGAGTTCCGGAACACTCCGCAAGGAGACATGTCGATCACCGACTACTGCGCCAAGCTCAAAGCTCTCGCCGATGCCCTAATGGACGTTGGCCAGACAATCAGCGACGAAAACCTCATCCTCATGCTCCTCCGCGGCCTCAACGACAACTACGCACACCTGCGTTCTTTTCTTCCGTTTCAGGTCCCGTTCCCATCGTTCCTGTAGTCCCGCTCGGCTCTGATCCTCGAGGAGAACCAGAAGAAGACCGACGCCAAGAACGCCGCCTCCACGGCGCTCTGGGCCAGCGGGAACAGCGTCATCCCAAGTGCAGGCGGTGAACGCGCGCCTCCACCATCTGGCCACGGGGGCGCGGTCGTTGAGCGTGCACCACCTTCTAGCACTGGGGGCGCCCATTCATACGGCTACGGCGGTGGCCGTGGCTGTTGGGAATATGCCCTAGAGGCAATAATAAAATGGTTTATTAGCATATTCATGTTTATGATAATAGTTTATTATCCATGCTATAATTGTATTAACCGGAAACATAATATATGTGTGGAATATAAACAAACAGGTGTCCCTAGTAAGCCTCTACCGAACTAGTTCGTTAGTCAAGAGATGGTTAGAGTTTCCTAACCATGGACTTGTTATAGTCACTTGATAACGGAGTCATATCATTAGGAGTAATGATGTGATGGACAAGACCCAAATAATAAAGAGTTGCAATTGATCGTGTCACAACAGTTTCATTGCCAACACTTTTAGTATGCCAAGTATAGTTTCCTTAGACCATGAGATTATGTCACTCCCGTTTACCGGAGGAATACTTTGTGTACATCAAACGTCACTTCGTAACTGGGTGATTATAAAGGTGGGTTTCAGGTGTCTCCGATGGTATTTGTTGGGTGACATGAATCAAGACTGGGATTTGTCCTTCCTTGTGACGGAAAAGATATCTCTGGGCCCTCTCGGTAATATAGCATCAGAAAGGTTGCAACCATGTGATTAAGTGTTAATCACGGAGATCCTATATTATGGACGAGTAAAGAGAATTTGCCAGGTAACGAGACAGAGCTAGATATGGAGATATCGACGATCAAATCTCGGGCAAATTAAATATCGGTGAGACAAAGGGAATCGTATATGAGATTAAGAATCTCCGGCATCGTGGTTCAATCGATAAAGAACTTCGTTGAATATGTGGGAGTCAATATGGACATCCCGGTCCCGCTATTGATTATTGATATGATCATGTCTGCATGTTCTCGAAACCCGTAGGGTCACACACTTAACGCTCCGATGTAGCTAGGGTTAGCGATGAGATAATTGATGGAATGATCGAATGGTGATTCGGAGTCTCGGATAGGATCCCGGACGTCACGAGGAGTTCCGGAGTGGTCCGGAGAATAAGATTCATATAAGGAAAGTGGTTTCCGGAGGTATCGGAAAAGTTCTGGGATTTTCTGGAAGGGTTCCGGAAGATTCTAGAAGGTTCTAGAGGGGTCTAGAAGTGGGGCCCATAGGAGTATGGGGCCCACATGATTTAAAGGGGTGGTGGACTGGCCTCATGGGCCAGCCGCACCACAGCCCTAAGGGGCCCATGCGTGTGGGCTTGGAGCCCAAGGGAAGGCGCCCCAACTTGGGGGCCAAGGAAAGGGGGGGCCGGCCAGCCCTCCCCAAACCCTAGCACGCCCCTCCCCTTGCCTCCACCTATAAAAGGAGGGGTGGGGGTGCGGCACACCAAGGCTAAGGCTGCCTAGCCGCACCCCTCTCCCTTGCCCTAGCCGCCGCCTCCTTCACCTCCCCATGGCGCCACCTCTCCCCGAAGGGCTGCCGCCATCTCCTCCACCATAGATGCTGCACCACCCCTAGCCGTAGGGCTGCTGCACCATGCCCTCCTCTCCCTCTCCTCTTGCTTGGCTTGGCGAAGCCCTGCTCGTGGAGACTACACCATCAACGCCACCACAACCGTCGTGGTGCGAGATCCATCTAGCCATCTCCACCTTGCTTGCGGGATCAAGAAGGAGGAGATCTACATCGAGCCGTACGTGTGGATACCGCGGAGGTGCTACCCCTTGTGGCACTTCATCGGATTGGACTTCGAGAAATACATCTCCTCGCGACTAGATGAGTCTAGTTGCGGGGATCGACTAGCCAACCCCTGCACCGACAAAACGCGTTTGTTGACCTTCAAGGGTAAGAGATTGGATCTCATCTTCGCTACCTCCATCTAGTAGATCTAGATCCTTGGGGTTTATTCCGCTTGTTGCGTAGGAAAATTTTTGTTTTCTATGCTGCGACCCCATCAGTGGCAACATCTCCACCAACACCGGCTTCATCAACTACCGCGGCGGCGGCCGTGGTCGCGGTGGCGGACGCAGCGGACGTGGACGCGGCCGCGGCAATCCATGGCAGTTCAATCCGTGGACTGGCACGCCCACGCGTGCCTACCTCCTCCAGCAGCAGCACCAGTCCACCGCCCCCTGGCAGCAGCACCAAGCACCGTGGCAGCTACGTCCGTGGCAGGCTCCCGCCCCAGGCCTTCTTAGCCCTCGTCCTCTGAGGGTTCCGCAGGCATACCCTGCTTATGGCAACAACAACAACAATCACCGCAACAACATGCCGCCGCCCACCTCCTCCAACTCGGCGATCGATCCAGCTCTCATCACGGCACTCAACAACATGCAGCTCCCCGGCACACACGAGTGGTACATGGACTCCGGCGCCTCGTCCCACATGGCATCCGATCATGGTAACTTCAAAACTCTCACTCCTTCTTCAAATCAATCCATCACCGTTGGTAATGGTGCAACTCTCCCCATAACTCACATTGGCTCTTTCTCTCTCACTAGCACATCTATTCCCCTACATCTACGCAATGTTCTTATTGTCCCTCAAATAATCAAAAATCTTGTTTCTGTTCGCCAATTCACCACTCATAACTCATGCTCCATTGAATTTGATCCGTTTGGGTTTTCTGTGAAGGATCTTTCCACCAGGACCGTGATTCTTCGATGCAATAGCTCGGGCCCTCTCTACCCCATCTACCGCTCCAACCATGAAGCCCACCTACACACTTCGTCCTCTCCATCAGATACTTGGCATCGTCGTCTTGGCCATCCCGGCAACCACACCATGACGCGTCTTCATCATCTTCATCACATTCCCTACAATAAAGCCGGCCACACCATATGTCATGCTTGTCAATTAGGAAAACATGTCCGGTCTCCATTTTTCCTTCATAATCATTTACAGTTCATCCGTTTGAAATAGTTCATTGTGATCTTTGGACATCTCCTGTACCCAGCTTGTCTGGCTATCATTATTACTTAATTATTGTCGATGATTTTACCCAATATTTTTGGAGTTTTCCCATCAAACAAAAATCTGATGTCTATGCTACTTTTCTGGCCTTTCATGCTTATGCACTCACCCAATTCAATCTCTCTATTCAATCTATTCAATGTGATAATGGCCGGGAATTTGACAACACCAAACTTGACACCTTTTGTAACACCAAAGGCATTCTTTTTAGACTTTCCTGTCCCTATACATCTCAACAAAACGGAAAGGCCGAACGCGCTATACGCACCACTAATGATGTCATTCGCACGCTTCTGTTTCAAGCCTCTCTCCCGTCTTCTTTTTGGGCTGAGGCTCTTCACACTGCTACATACTTAATCAACATTAGACCTACAAACCAATCACACGTCTATACCCCATATTTTCTTCTCCACGGCCATCATCCTCGCTATAACGATCTCCGCGTGTTCGGCTGCCTATGCTACCCCAATACATCGTCCACCTCTCCCCACAAGCTAGCTCCACGTGCTTCTCGTTGTGTCTTCCTCGGATATCCCTCTCGACACTGTGGCTATAGATGCCTTGATCTCTCCACCAGACGCATCCTCATCTCTCGTCATGTCACCTTCGATGAGTCAACCTTTCCCTATGCCACTCCTCCAACCCCTACCACGTCTGTCCAACTCGACATCTTTGATCCCGTTATGATCAAATCAACACCACTCTATCCTGTCGCGGTAGCAAATTTGCCACTTTCTTATGCCGTGGCAGCAAATCTGCCTCCTTCTTCTATCGCGGCAGCCAAATCGCTCCAACCTCTGTCGCGGCAGAGCCTACTGCCGCGAACTCGCCTATGCCCGATCCTCCTTCCCCTGGCACTCCTGATTCGCCAGCCTCTTCTTCTGTTTCCCCAAAAAAGCCCACACCACCACCACCACAACCTCCTTTCCCAATTCATCGTACTCGTCTCACCACCGGTCGGAAACTTGGACCGTGTGATCGTCTCAATCTCACTGCCACGGTTTCTTCTCCTATCCCTCATAATTATCTTGTTGCTCTTCGTGATCCCTCTTGGCGCCAAGCCATGCAGGAAGAATACGACGCTCTCATGGACAACGGCACCTGGTCTCTAGTTCCTCCACCACCAGGAGCTAATATCGTTAGTGGCAAGTGGATTTTTCGCCACAAATTTCACTCGGATGGCTCCCTTGCTCGTGAAAAGCACATTGGGTTGTTCGAGGGTTCACTCAACAGCCCGATATTGACTTCGATGGAACTTTTAGCCCTGTTGTTAAACCCTCCACTATCCGAGTTGTTTTATCTCTTGCCCTCTCCAAATCATGGCCTATCCATCAACTTGACGTCAAAAACGCCTTCTTACATGGCACACTCGATGAAGAGGTCTATAGCAATCAACCTTCTGGATTTGTTGATCCTACTTTTCCTAATCATGTTTGTCGCCTCCACAAATCTCTCTACGGTCTTAAACAAGCTCCTCGGGCTTGGTTTCATTGTTTTGCTTCATATGCTAAATCTATTGGTTTTCTTGAGTCAAAATCTGATGCATCTCTTTTTTTCTATTCCCATGGTTCTAATTCTGCCTATCTTTTACTGTATGTCCATGACATCATTCTAACGGCTTCTTCTCCTAACGTACTTCAAACCATCATCAAGCATCTCAGTGCTGAATTTTCTATGAAAGATCTCGGTCCCCTTCATCATTTTCTTGGAATCTCCGTTGTTCGCTCACCTACCACTATACACCTATCTCAACGTCAGTACATTCTTGATGTTCTCTCTCGTGCTGGGATGCGTGATTGCAACCCTTCCTCTACACCAGTTGACACTAAGTCCAAACTATCTGCCTCCGCTGGTCTCCCAGTTTCTGATCCTTCTCATTATCGCCGTCTTGCCGGAGCCCTTCAATATATCACCCTCACTCGTCCTGAAATTGCCTATGCTGTTCATCAGGTGTGTTTGCATATGCACGATCCTCGTGAGCCTCATCTCCTGCTCATTAAACGAATCCTTCGGTATCTCAAAGGGACTCTTGATCATGGCCTCACACTTTATTCTTCTTCCTCTCATAAACTTGTTGCCTATTCGGATGCTGACTGGGCAGGATGCCCGGATACACGTCGCTCTACGTCCGGGTTTTGTGTGTTTTTGGGTGACAACCTGATTTCTTGGTCGTCTCGTCGTCAGCCCACAGTTTCTCGCAGCAGTGCCGAAGCGGAGTACAGGGCTGTTGCCACATCTGTTGCCGAGACTTGTTGGCTACGCAATCTACTGAGCGAGCTTCGTTGTCCTCTTGACAGTGCTACGGTTGTGTATTGTGACAACATATCAGCCGTCTACATGTCTGCTAACCCCGTTCAACACAGCCGCACCAAACACATTGAGCTGGACGTCCACTTCGTCAGGGAAAAGGTTGCTCTTGGCGCACTTCGTGTTCTTCACGTTCATCCAGCTCACAGTTTGCAGATATTTTCACCAAAGGACTGCCAACTTCATTGTTCATGGATTTCAGATCCAGTCTTCACATCAGCGACGGTTCGTCACCTCGCTCAGACTGCGGGGGCGTGTTAGATGACTCAAGAAGACACGTCAAATCTCTACCGTCGGTTAGCTAGGGTTTAGGAAACTGACCTAGCTTTCTTGTACTACAAGTTGTAATCCGTGTATAAATATTGATCAATGCAATACCGAGGCGTGCACAATTGCAGCCCGACCATAATCATTTACAGTCTTAAGAGCATCTCCAACAGCGGCTGCATAAACGCCGCGCGCGCCATATACCGGTCCTTTGCCACGCGCGGGGCCGTTTTTCGTGCTCCAGCGGACGCGCGATAAAATCGCCGCGCGGTATATTCGTCCAGCGCGCTGGACGAAGCGGGTACCGTCGGCGTCAAACCTCCAGCGTGCCATCCAGCGCGCGGGGAAAAGCTCGAGCGCGCGAAACTCCTCCAACCGCCAGATCTAAAAGCTCCCGCATATTCGCGCCGCCGCCCGCACCTCTTCCCCCCATTTTTCTCCGGCGACCCAGCGCTGCCGCGCTCCCGCCGCTACTCAGTGCGCCGCCGCTTCTATGGACGCGCGGACTTCGCCGCGGCGTTGATTTGGGCGCCGCCGTCACCGACGCCGCCGAGGCTTCCGCCGTCCCTCGGCAGCGCGTCTTCGCCGCCTCGCCGTCACCCCTCCGCCGCCAACTCGCCGCCACCCCTTCGCCGCCCGAGCGCGCAGAAGCTCCACCGAACAGCGGACGGCGGCCGGCTGCACCTCCGCGCTCGCAAGGTGTTTGAGAAAACACTTGCAAGGTATGAATTCGGTGTAAATTTGCTAAACGAAGTACAAATCTTGTTTGTTGAAGTACAAATCTTGTTTGTGCTTGTCCGCGCGCGCTGCGGTTTTTGGGCGTCTGCTGGAGCGCTGCGTTTCGGCGCGCTAAAATATAGCGCTGCTGGAAAAGCAAAACCGGCGCCCCGCGCGCAAAAACGCCTTTTTGGCGCTGCAAAGGAAATATAGCGCGCCGCGCCGAAGCGCGTCTGTTGGAGATGCTCTAATAATGGCACACGTAATTTCAAATTGGTAGTCTTACGTGGGGGGGGGGAGAGTGTGGCGCTACGTCGGCGCTGGTAGCATATGGTGTGGTTATTTGTCGGTGTTTGTCCCAAGTAGAGTAATGCTACACGTAGGGACTCTTTTTTTAAGGATAATCAGTGGGAAAAGCTCTCACTGTAATTTTTGTTATTAATAATGTGTACAGTAGTAATAACAAGGAAGCTAAAAATAGGGTTAAAACGTTTTAAAAAAGCTTATAATTGTGTCCGTATCTCAAGCCACTCTTTGAACTGCTGGCCGTATTTCTTTTTGACTCTATAGCTGGCCATTCTCAATTCTTCAAACTAAATAGCCTTCGAGCTGGCAAAACTTGAAATCTGGTTTTTGAAGATCTTGTTGCTTCTTATAATCCAAATACCCCATGCCGCCAGAATCATTATCTCCATGTAAAATGGCAGTTGGAGCTTGTTTTGATGTCTTGGAATGCTTCATGAACAACAAGGTTTTTGCTCTCTAGAGACAAACAAAGTTCCAGCATTGATCAGCAAAAGGGCATGTCCAAAACAAGTGAATAAGAGTCTCTTCCTGTTGACATTGAACTATTGAAGTGTGGCAGGCACAGGAGTAGGATAGCAGGTGAAAATTCTTTCTTGCTAGAAGATTTCTTCTATTTAATCTATCCTGCAGCAATAGCCAAAAGAAGAATTGGTGTTTTGACTGGCAGGAAGATTGCCATATCCAGCTGAAGTGTGGCAAAGCTGGTTGGGATTCCACCATTCGTTTGTTTGCTTTTTTTTATGAGAAGTTGTCATTGGCCCAGATATAGCTCCATAACTCCATTGATCAATCTTATCCCCTTGAATGGTGTTACTGGCCTTCTGTACAAATATCTTCAACCTGTTAAAATTTCTTGTTGAGAGAGTGGCAGATTGAAATACAAACTCTTTTCTACGTACTCATATCTATCTACGCGCTGGCATGACGTGGTATGTGTTGTTGCAGAAGCTGAAAGACAGGATCTAGCAGGATGCAGGGGACTTTGCGCAGTATTCAACCGACTGTTTGTCTCTTCTCTTCGGTTACAAACTAACTTCCGCTAGAAAACCCGGGTGTTGGATCGATCCCTACTAGGTGCGCCATCCCACAGCTACTCATGGCCATGGGCGGAGGATGCAGCGTCCCTGCTGCCCGAGCGCTTGCCAGGGCTTCGCTCGATCGCGCGCGGCTTGAGTCAAGGATCGCCTAGCTTGTCCAGGGCAAATCCTATTTGCCGCCTTTAACGGGGCAATCCGCTCATGTCACGTGAATAATCCCCTAACAGGCCAGTCCATTTGGCGGATTTTAGTTTTTTCTTTTATGTTTTTCTTTTTCGTTTTTATTTCTCTCTTCCTTTATTTTTCTAATTTTTTATTTTCCTTTTTTGTTTCTTTTTTCAAAAGTATTCATGATTTTAGAATATTCAAATTTTGAAAAATATTTTTTAATAAAGTCGTGCAAGGTTAAACATTGTTCAAAAAAAAATGTTCACGTGGCTCAAAAAATTATGGGTAAAAAAATGTTCAGGATGCTAAAAAAATGTGTTCATGATTTAAAAATGTTTTAATTTTGAAAAATTTAGTTTTTTTCGATAAAGATTATATATTAATATCGTGAAGATACCAATTACATCCAATCTCTGCAACAATGTAAACATTGCACCTGAAGAAAAGTACTTCAAAAGCGACGCCTCCAAGAAGGAAACAGTGCACCAGCGCCCATCGTCGCTCGATCATAGATCTTGGGTCTTCACCCTGGAGATAATCCCCACTGTCAAAATAATGCCTTCAACAAGGTCATTGCCAGGCACAACAAACCTTGGACTTTCACCCTGAAAGGTAAGACCTTGAACTTCACTTGTGTTGTCGCCCCCACTTCCATACCGTTGCTACAAATCCCGAAAGTCCAAGCAAGTTACTCATCACCACAAAGGCTCAAATCGTCGTTCCTGGTCCTCCGATCTCGTCTTTCATGACATTCTCCGCTTCTGACTTCATCCAAGATGGCAACAGATAGCAGAGCTTCGTACCGTTGCCTCCTTAACGGAGAATCGTGGGCACGACCGAATTCCACCCATCCAGCAATCTACAGGCATAAACGTCCATGGAAGTTTGTCGGCGGAGCCTTCCTGAACTCGACACTCCTGCCAGATCAAGGAGGACAAGCGTCGACAGATCTTCATCTTGTCGCAAGAGGAGACCTAGGACTGCCACCTTTATTTTCTTCGATGCAGACGAGCAAGCCACCACACCGCCATCCACCACCCAACGACGATGAAGGAAGTTCAGAGAACCTCCACCGCAGAAGGAAACGGCAGGTATACCATCGACAGATGAGTCGCACGCTCGCATAGCATACCCATCGTCACAGCGCACCAAGCCGACATCCCCCTAGCCGGCGATGTACGTGCAGCGCCACCCAGATCGGCCCCACGTGGCCCAACTCGAGACAGTGTGGCCCAGATCAGACCCGCACGGCCATGCGCCGGCGAGCACCATGCCGCCACGCATCGGACCTCCGCACCACTCATCGATTCGACTCCCCGTAGGGATCCGCGCCCGCCGCCGAGCGCACCACCACCGCGCGACCCGACGATGCTTCACCTCCACGCGGAGAGGATCCACTCAGTATGCCTCCTAGCCCTCCACCATTGGCGACAAGGCGCCGCCACCACCGCCGGCACCGGCGGTGGCAGCGGCCAGGGGAGCCGCGGGAGGGGACACTTTCTCAAGGGTTTCTACCCTCTGGAGCCGCCGCCGCGCTGGCGACCCGGGAGGAGGAGGGACGGGAGTGGAGGGTAGGGGTGGAGGAGGAGACGGGCGACGGAGGAGAGAGGCCAGCCACGGGATTCGGGTGGAGGCTAGGGTTGGGAGACCTGGGCTCAGCTGGGCGTACTTGCTACATCCAAAACATATCTACTTTCCCAAACACTTTTCCATCGTTTTTCCTCTAATTTGCATGATTTGAATGGAACTAACGCGGACTAATGCTGTTTTTAGCAGAACTACCTTGGTGTCTTATTTTTGTGCAGAAATCAAAGTTCTCGGAAAAATCTGGAAAAATTCCAGAAATTCTTATTTGGCAGAAGACCGACGGAGCCAAAAGGGGAGCTGCAGGGGGACCCACAGCCCCCAGGCGCCACCTGGCCGTAGCCCATGCTGGGTCGTGTCTGGGCCCCACCTGGCCACCTGGTGGCTTGGTATGTGACGCTCCTTTCGCCTATTTACAAAGGATATTATCCCACTTTTCTTTTGAAATATTAATATGGTCAGCAAAGGATTTACAAAGCTCCACAAGAATTTGAGAATCGAGCCCAAACTTAGCACTTAGCATATTAAAACGTTCAGTTTCCACGAAAGATTTAATGCAGTCATACTCATAATTTATACCTGATTCTTTACCTTTGTCGATCTCCCAATGTTCCGCATTGCGATAAATCCTTTCAATTAAATCCCATTTAGCATTAACTTCTTTGTTTGTAAAGGATCCAAGAGAAGAGGCATCAAGCATATCCTTATCATTGCGAGGCAGCCTCGCATAGAAATTGTTAACAATTATATCATTAGGAAGCTTATGATTGGGGCATTTAAGCATTAAAGATTTCAACCTCCCCCAAGCTTGAGCGATGATTTCTCCTTCATGTGGCCAAAAGTTATAAATATAATTTCTATCTTGATGAATTTCATGAAGAGGATAAAATTTAGAATAAAAGAGAGACATAAGCTCTTTCTAATCCATCAAATGAGAATTATCCAGAAGCATATACCAATCCATAGCTTTATCCTTTAGTGATATTGAGAATAATTTCCTCATGATTACCTCTTTTGACATACCTGCAATCTTAAATAGCTCACACAGATCTTTAATATAAAGCAAATGATAACCTGGATGGATGGTTCCATCCCCTGCATAACGGTTACTCATAACATGATCAATAATTCCCATGGGTATTTTAAATGGATCGATTTCAGAGAGCGGAGGACTCTTATCCACCACAGGTGCGGTGGCAGAGTCACTCCCAAACAGCATATTAAGTGAAGAGTGCTCCATAACGAAGCAAAGTAACAAGCAAAAATAAAAACAACACTTACAATAAAAGAGTTTCTTACCAATTCCACTTACCAATAGCGCTACACTCCCCGACAACGGCGCCAGAAAAGAGTCTTGATGACCCACAAGTATAGGGGATCTATCGTAGTCTTTTCGACAAGTAAGAGTGTCGAACCCAACGAGGAGCAGAAGGTGTTGACAAGTGGCTTTCAGCAAGGTTTCACTGCAAGCACTAAAAGAGAAATGTTTTTGGAGTTTTGATTTAATGAACAAGTAAATAAAAGAGTGCTACGATAATTGCAGCAAATAGCCCAATCCTTTTAAGCTCAAAGGACAGGCCGGTTGTGTTACTTATGAAGATTAAAACGTTCTCGAGGACACATGGGAGTTTCTGCCTAGCCAGTTTCATTGCATGCCGGTGATTAACCTTCAATGTTTTGATAAAGTGTTGTGTGGGTGGACCTATGCTAATGCACTGCCCTTACTTGGACAAATACATACTTGTGATTAAACCCCTTGCAAGCATCCGCAACTAGAAGAAAGTAATTAAGATAAAAACCTAACCACAGCCTTAAACTCCGAGACCCTACACTCCCTAGTGCACCAGTTCACAAATTGGGGTTTAGGTTTCTGTCACTCCTACAACCCTACCATAAGCAAACTAAATACACTATGCATTCCCCTAGGCCCTTTGAAAGGTGAAGTATCATGTAGTCGACGTTCACACGATACCACTAGAGGAATAACACCACAACATAAATCAAACCATTAAATATTACTCAACATTATGCAATTAATAACAACTAGGCTTTACCCATGTCCTCAAGAACCAAACGAACTACTCACAAGACATCATATAGATCATGATCAGAGGTGATATGAATAAGGGCAACAATCTGAATGTAATGATAATTCACTGATAAAACTCTCAAACATCAACTACAAGTGGTAATCAACGCCCGGGATATGATTCCGATGAACTAATAGCAACACAATGATAATTCTTAGAGCGAGATGAGATGGGATGATGGCGGTGATGATGGTGCTGGTGGTGGAGATGATGTTGATGATGATACCTATGATGCTTGGCGTGATGGCGATGACGATGGCGGCGATTCCCCCTCCGGGAGGGAAATTCCCCGGTAAATTTCTCCCTACCGGAGCCCTTCTTCTCTCTGTCTGGTTTTCGCCTCGTGGAGGCGGCGGAAAAATTCCTCGTCGATGCCCCCGATGTTTTTAGGTCAGGGGTGAGTAATACGCCGAAGGGGAGCCGGAGGGGGGCCACAGGGGCCAGGGGCGGGCCCACGGGTGCAGGCCGCCCCTACCCCCTGGAGCTCCACTTCGTGCCCCCTTTCGGCTCTGTGACTTATTCTTCAAAATATTGACTTCATAATTTTTCTGGAATTTTCTGAGCTTCCTACATCAGGTATCTTGACAGGTACCTTTTCAGCTGATTTCCGGCTCCTGTAGATCCATCCCCAATAATTGCCAAACATGCAAAATAAGGCAAAATAACATAAGTATCGCATCATAATATGAAATATGATGAATTATGATGTAAAATAGTGATGCAAAATGGACGTATCAAGACGCCACTAGTGAACCCTTCGGCCCTGGTCCATTTTTCACCATCATTGCTTTCGTGTTGCTTTTACTGCTGCTTTCAAATCACTGCTACTTTCACCCCTCTTGTGTTACTTGTGCTTCTCCAGGTGTGGCTGAATTGACAACTCAGCTGCGAAGACCTTTAGGTATTCTTTGGCTCCCCTTGTGTCAAATCAATAAATTGGGTTACACTACCCGTGAAGACTACTGCGATCCCCTATACTTGTGGGATATCAAGAGTTTTCTGGCGCCGTTGCCGGGGAGCCATAGCTCTACTTATTGGTTCACTTGGGAAGTACTCACTTTCTCTCTACTCTCTTTATTGTTATTGTTATCAATGGTTAACTTCTTTGAAACTAGATCTTATTGGCAAGGCGGATTCACGGAGGATCAACAAGAATATTATAAGGAATACCGCTTGTCACAAAAAGGGATACACTTATGAAAAATAATTAATACTCTGAACAATTATGCTAGAGACTTGTGCTTAAATTATGATATATCTTATTGATGTGATGAGTCTAGTTGGTGCTTGAATTTTGAACACCTTCCTTTCCAATGTGCTTGCAATGCTAATGAAACCTTATCATCTTATGCTAAGGGAAACTATGATTTTTATGATGTGGAACAAATTGAAGAATTTGTTGCTTGGAAGGGTGCTTATGAAATTTATTCTTTGCTTGAAAATGATGGTGATGCTCCTTATAAATCTGAAAGTTTTTCTATACTTAAATATTGCATGGATAATTACAAAGATGATAATGCTTATATTACTGAATATCTTAAGGGTTTATCTCCCTCAGAGGAAGAGACTAATTCCATGCAGGAGCCTATGGAAGAAGAAATTGCTGAAATTAGAAGCTCATTGGATGAAAAAGAGGAGGAGAGTGATGAACAAAAGGAGGAAGAATGGAGCTACCCATTCCTACCTTCTAATGAGAGTAACTCTCTAACTCATACATTATTTAATTTTCCTCCTTCCTTACAAAAGGAGAATGAATGCTATGATCCCATTGATTCATTTGAAACATCCCTTTTTGATAAAAATGATCTTGTTATATATGATAATCCGTGCTATATTGATAAATCTTATGATAATCCTTTATTTACTCCAACCATTGAGATGCATGATAATGAAGAGTTGTGCTTAGAAATTCTATATGATAAAGCTCTTGACGATGGTCCTATGTTACTTGATGATACAAATTATGATGCTATTGAAAGTGGGTTTGATCCCACTATTTTTGAGATGGACCGAAATTATGTGTTTGTATATCATGAAAAGCCTGTTTTAAGTGATAATTACATTGTTAAGTTCGTTCATGTTGCTACTGAAAATTATTATGAGAGAGGAAAATATGGTTGTTTGAGTTCTCGTGTTATTAAAACGCCTCTCTTTATGCTAAAAGTTGTGAAGTTGCTCTTGTTTTACCTTCCTATGCTCAATACTTTGTGCTTAATTGATTTATTTGCTTACAAGATGCCTATGCATAGGAAGTGGGTTAGACTTAAAAGTGTTTGATACTTTCTTGATGATGCTCTCCCTTGCGTTTCAGTACTTATTCTTATGTGAGCATCATTGAAATTACTGGGCCTAGCTAAAAGGCGTTAAAGAAAAGCGCTTGTTGGGAGGCAACCCATCTTTTATTTTCACTTTGCTTTTTTCTTTTCTTGAGTCATGAAGTTATTACCCCTGTAGCAACTTCATTGTATCTTTTTCTTTTGGTTTTTTGTGCCGAGTTTAGCCTCTAATGCATTGAAAGTGCGAGGTATTGTTTTGCTGTCCAAAAACAGATTCTGTGCGCCTGTTGCACGAAATTCCTAAAATCGCCAGAATTTTATATTTTTCTGATAATTTTTGAAAGCAAGCCTGATGCTTTTATCTATCTTTCGTTAGTTTTAAGTTTTTTGATTTGAGCTGAACAAGTGCCTTGAAAAATTCAATATTTACAGACTGTCCAGTTTTGACAGATTCTGCCTTTATTTTGTATTCGCCTCTTTTACCATCGTTCAATGTGAAACTCTTGAGGGAGAGTGTCACATTGAGGATTAGTAAACAGTAGCTAATACCCAATGAAGTTTTTTTGCAATTTGTCCTAAGTTGAACACATGTGCATTTTAATTTATGAGCACTAACCCTCTAATCAAATTATGAGAAGTTTTGTGTGAAGTGAGTTTTTAAGTTCCAAAGGAGAGGAATATGAAAAAATCGAGGATGGATCAGAGCTCAAGCTTGGGGATACCCCCATGGCACCCCCTCTGAATATCAAGAACAATCAAGAGTCAAAGCTTGGGGATGCCCAAGGCACCCCCTCATCTTAATCGACTATCATAAGGTCGTCTTCGTTGAACTTCGTTTTTATCACTTTACATATTATGTGCTATGCTTGGAGCGTCTTTTTACTTTCAGTTTTGTTTGTTTGTTTGCTGGTCATATCTTTGTTGGATCCTACCTTTATTTGTGTGGGAGAGAGACACGCTCCACTTTTTCGTTTGAATACTCCTTTGCTTCGCTTATATCTTTTTGAGTATTCTTAGCTACTGCCTGTTTGCTAGTAAGCTCTCGCTTTTAGCTTTTATCTTGATTAGAGCTACTAGTTGTTATGTTAAACTCTCTTGTTCTTCACTTATACATTTTGGATAGTTGTTGTTGAAAAAAATTGCTTGAATCGTCAATGCGACAAAATGCTGTTTGTGTGATATTAGAATAAAATGAAAAGCCTGCATAGTCTTGTAGATCACTTTGTGGATACTTGATGCTTCTCAATTGTTTTGAGATGTTAAGTTGAATGCTTAAACTTGCTGGTTATTTGAGTGGAATTGATTAGTAAAGAAATATAGTTGAAAGCTTGAAATTGTGTGGTTTTTCGCAATTGTTAATTCATAGAGCTAATCTTTCCATCAAAAGAATTGTTTGGTCAGGAAGGGAGACGGTGTAGAGTTTTTATGGTTACGATTGGTAAATATCTTATGTTGTTCTGTTACCAGTTATTATTAGATGTTTGCTTCAAACACCCTTTTTGCTAAGCCTAAAAATTCGTACTGAGTGTATGATTCACTCGTGCATCCAATCCCCAAAGCCAAACTTTCTTGCCAGCTGAGTCCACCATATCTACCTATGCATGGTATTTCTTGCCATTCCAAGTAAATTTGTCATGTGCTACCTTTAAAAATTCAAAATACTTCTTTTTGTGCCTCTGTTTTTAAGCTCATGAGGGAGCAGTAGAGAGCTTGATATAACTTGTGACGAGCAAGGTCATTTTCCCCCTTTCACCCGGTGTCGATGGATTACGCCTTCACTTGAATCAACCCGAGAGCAGCTTAATCAAAATATAGATATAACTCACCATTCTCCTCTGCGCAATGCAAATCTGAGAAATCAGCTCAAACATTGGACAGTGGTGAAACCAAGGAGAAAGAAGAGCGTACTCGCTCCTCTAAAAACCAGCTGCTCTCACAAGTCTTAAAAAACCTTGGTTGTCATGAGGGACTAGATAGCTTCTCTATTGTGAAGTCGTTGACAAAAGCATGCATACCTCAAAATTGTTTTACTTCTGTTTTTAAAAATCAAAAAGCTCTAGCACATGACTAATCCCTGCTTCCCTCTGCGAACGGCCTTTCTTTTACTTTTAATGTTGAGTTAGTTTTCCCTTTTTCCTTCTATCTCCACAAAAGCAAACATCTAGTGTTGACCCTGGGTATCGTTGAGCATATTGCATTATCAAGATTAAACATGAATCTTTATATTGACTTTATCTATAAGATAAGCCGTTGGAAGTTGAAGCTTTTTGCTAATTCTTACATCTTCCTTTGTGTTGATTCTCAAACACTTTTGTCATGGAATTATTATCCTTGTGAATAGTCAAATATGTTGATCACATTATTTTCATGTCTTTAACATACTATTTATGAAAGGTTTTGCTTGAATGATTCAACTTGTTTATTCATTGCTTTCTTGCTATCAATTATAGACAATTGTTTTGTATCTTTTCATTCACATCCTTAGCTTTTCATTACTATCTTTATCAAGATTTTGTTGGTTGCATGTCTCATAAAAAATTATTTGTTATCACTTACCTACTCGAGGACGAGTAGGAGTTAAGCTTGGGGATGCTGATACGTCTCAAACATATATATAATTTTTTAGTGATCCATGCTAGTTTTGTGATATTGTCACATGTTTTTACTATCAATTATATCATTTTTATGCATTTTATCGGACTAACCTATTGACAAGATGCCCAGTGCCAGTTCCCTGTTTTTGTTGCAGAAAGTTACTTCTGGAAATATTCTCGGAATTGGACGAAAATTTACGGAGATTTTTTATTGAAGAAATGAGGAAGGGAGCCAGAAGGGCGACTCCAGGGGACCCACACAGGCCAGGGGCGGCCCCCTGCCGCGGCCTAGGGCCCACCCGCGGGTGGGACCCGCCCCTACCCTGTGGGGCACCCCTCGGCCGCCTCCGACGCCTATAAAATCACATCCGACGCAAAAACCCTAACTCTCGGAGGATTTTCCCAAATACGATACAGAGCTCCGTCGTCATCGCCGAAAAGTTTCGGGGGTCAGATTGCTCCTGTTCCGGCACCCTGCCGGGATGGGGATCGGCCCCCGGAGCCATCTTCACCACCGCTGCCTTCGGGATGTGTTGTGAGTAGTTCCCCCATAGACTACGGGTCATGGCAGTACCTACTTGGTAGTCTCTCTCCCTTGTGCCTCCGTGTTTATGATCTTGTGAGCTGACTAGCATGATCAAGATCGACTATTGTAATGCTATATGATGTGTTTGCTGGGATCCGATGGATTATGAAGTTATGATCAGATTGTGCATGGTTCTTATATGTTAATTTATGTTCTTGCATGCTCTCCGATCTAATGGTTAATGGAATCCCATATTAGGGTTTGTTGTATGTTGATAGATCTCATGGTAGGGTTCGCCGGAGTGACAGAAACCTAAAACCCCGAGTTAGATCTTGATATGTATGGGCTGAAGGAGGACCTTTTATGTTTGTTAATGCTATGGTTGGGCTTTGCCTTAATGAATGCTTAGTAGTTGCGGATGCTTGCTAATGTTACAATCATATAGACGTGTAATCACTAGTTGTGAGAGCGCGTGTGATGTGGCCTCTCCCACTTATTTTAAGTTACAGTCCTTTTATGCATTAACTGTTTAGATCTCCAAGAGAGGGTATTTATGCTAGATAGTGGGTTCATGCCCTCTTTTGTTCCTGGGCACAAGTGACAGAAACGTCTAAGGACGAGGGTGTGCTGTTGCTACTAAGGGTAAAACAGCGGTGTTAAATTCTATTTTGATATTTAATATTGCTTACTTCATGCGCTTTACTTATTGCAAATGTCTGTTGCTTGCAACTTAATACCGATGGGTGACAGGCTGGATAGCGATCCCACGGTTGACTTTTTAGACAAAGATGCAGTTGGATTCAGCGGTCTTTGTTCTTTGTCGTGATGCCTACATGAATATTACCATGAACACTTTGTTATAACTAGATTAAGTTTGTGTCATAATCTTGTCAATTGCCTAGCTGTAATTTGTTTACCCGGCATATGCATTTTTATGGAGAGACGCCACTAGTGAACCCTTCGGCCCTGGTCCATTTTTCACCATCATTGCTTTCGTGTTACTTTTACTACTGCTTTCAAATCACTGCTACTTTCACCCCTCTTGTGTTACTTGTGCTTCTCCAGGTGTGGCTGAATTGACAACTCAGCTGCGAAGACCTTTAGGTATTCTTTGGCTCCCCTTGTGTCGAATCAATAAATTGAGTTACACTACCCGTGAAGACTACTGTGATCCCCTATACTTGTGGGATATCATGGGCCCACCTCTTTCGGCCCTCGGGTCTCCGTTTGTTCGCTTCCTTCGCTCCGATGCTTCGTTCCTTCCAAAAATGATCCCCGCAAAATATTAGGTCATTTGGACATCGTTTGGGTCCCTGAAACATCAAAATATAGAAAATAGGGTTTTCTGCCAGTGCAGGGTTAATTCCAGAAAAATAGGAAAACTGTGAAATCTTCCCAAAATCCTTATAAAACAATGACATAACCCTTATATGATGCAAATATGATTGAAATATGAGTATTATAATGCAAAGTTCATGTATGCATTTTGCATGTATCAGCATCCCCAAGCTTAACCTATACCCGTCCTCGAGTATAAAGGTGATAAAACCAACATGAACTTTGCATTTTAATACTATCAATGGATATCAAAGATGATTACTATTGCTACATAGAGTCAAATGATTCATTCTTCAAAGGAGTAGCAATATACAAGATGGATTATAAAATGATATCAAATATTCAATGAAACGATGTTCAATGATAATTCACAAAGTGTAACATAGAAGAAAGTACTATGGACCAAATATATGCATAATGAAGAGTAAAAACATCCTATAATGGTCATAGAGTACTCTTTTGAAATCTGACTATAAAAGATGGACACTTTGGAAAGATATATAAATGAGTAGAGGTAAAACATGAATAAGTTTCATCTAACTTCCAAATGCTTCTACTTAAGTTAATGTTTGCAATGTGGTATTCATTGGTGTGTGCTGCTGTATTAAAATAAGTTGTGTGGTGCCCCAAGCGAATGCGGAATGGCAGCTAGTAGCAGTTTTCCCTCGTTTAACGAACCGAGGTTTATCGAACCAGTAGGACTTTGAAATCAACAACGAGGTGGATGTTGAAGATCTCTGGCACTTGACCTTCAACAGACGTGGACCTACACACACTCAACCAAAATACTTTGCCCCCAACAGTGGAAAGGTTGTCAATCTTTCCGGTCTCCCAGAAAACAAAGCGGTTAATTGTATGGTGAAATAGATAAAATATGGAAAGTGACCAGAGGAATAATGATAATTAAAAGCAAGTAAATGAGGTTGTAAACAATGTAAAAAGATGGACCGGGGGCCATGGGTTCACTAGTGGAGTCTCTCAAGTAAATAAAATATGCATGTGATGGGTGAACGAATTACAGCTAGGCAATTGACAAGATCATGACACAAACCCAATTTAGCTATGACAAAAAGGACATGATAATATTTATGGAGGCATCACGACAAGGAACAAAGACCGTTGAGTCCAACTGCGTCTTTGTCTAAAAAGTCCACCGTGGGATCGCTATCCAGCCTGTCACCCAACGGTATTAAGTTGCAAGCAATAGACAATTGTATTAAGTAAAGTGCAGGAAGTAAGCAATACTATTGTGTTACCGTGGGCTGCTGAACATGATTACGGTCACCGTTGTATTACCATTGTGGTGGATCTTTTTATGAGTTAATATATGTTGAGATTGCAATGTTTATTTCAGTTATGAAAGTAGATGCATATTATGTACCCCGTTCTTGTATCCTTGTTTTGATCAAGCATGTTTATGAGAGCGTGTGAGGGGGAACGTGTGCATTAGTTGGAGTAACGGGGGTGGTGAAGTGATAAGCTGACAACTTAATATCATGATCCATTGGGTGTTTACCTTACTTTGTTGCCTCATTAGGGATAAACCAAAATACCATGTTGCAAGGTATGAGGAGTGACTAGCCTCAACCTAAGACTAGATCTATCATGTGTTTATTTTCACTTCATGTCATTAATCTTAAAGCTATACTCTGAGTCATCTTAATTACTAAGGTGTATGATTTAGTTCACATCTTGGTGGAGTATAAGTGAGACTAATAATCAAAAGGTCTCTATGTTCGGACGTGATGCCCATATAATTAGTAACATGTCATTAAACTTGTTTGCAATCTCATATGTTAATCCTATGTCTACTTATTTGCCACACTATATTAAAGAGAGAGTGCATGTGTGAAACCATGAACCCCGGTCCATTTTTAATCATAAGAAACACCTTTCCAACCATTTTAAAGCATCTTTTACATTCAGCCATTTTAAAATCAGAAAGTACAAAAACACTTTTACTTCTTGCATTCACATATAAAAACCCCAAAAATATTATCCATCATCATTACTATCATCCTTGCATATTTATTTACCACCATTGTATTTTTATTTACTGTTTTGCATCCATTATTATCTTAGTATCATTCTCACACCTTGTGCTTGACAACCACTTGGTGAGGTTGAGGGCACAAGGCAATCTACTTTGTTTGCAGGAAATCTAGAGAAGGACAAGGAGATAAAATGCACACTACCGATTCCCCGAGAGTTCGATATTAAACCCTCGAGTCACCTTCTTGGGGAAAAAGACTTCCACTCCTACATACTCTGCACTTTTAGGCTCAACCTATCCCTTATATATTATTTTCCTTTCAGGGTATCAAGAGTATTTGTTGGCGTTGTTGAGGGAGAAGAACACTCTCATCAATCCCGTCATCACATGCAACGGATGCACATAGAGATATCAGTGTATGAAAGCTCTCCAATGGAACTAGTGGGGGTGCATCCAACTTGCTTGCTCATGAAGACCTAGAGCTCACTTGAGGAGGCTCATCCTTGGAATATACAAGCCAAGTTCTATAACGTTAATTCCCCACATAGTTATACAAATGAAACATGAAAACTCTCTATAATGAAGTGTAGGTGCTAACTAGCACAAGTGTGGAATAAAGGATAGTAGTGCTGCCCCCTCTCTCTTTTATATTTCTCTTCTTTCTTTTTAATTGTGGCCTCCGTGGCTCTTTTAAATTTTCTCTCATTGGTCTCTTTTGGACTCTTTTATGTGGCCACTTTGGACTCTTTTCAATATGCTCATAGGTAGGGGCAACACTCTATTTTTACAAGATGATCATCACACTTTTGGTACTTATAACTCATAAGACTAATACATGATGTATACAAGAAGATATGCATGATCGAGCGTAGTGTGGAAAAAATGTAGAACATGTGGCAAGCCACGCTGCACACTAACTCAATGATCAAGCAAACTATATGATAATGAAGAACGACATCAAGTCATGTAATGTAATGATAGATGTTGCATGGCAATGTATCTCGGAACGGCTATGGAAATGTCGTGATAGGTAGGTATGGTGGCTGTTTTGAGTAAGATAATTGGCTTATGTGTAGGAGAATAGGATGAAGTTCTCCCACGGAGTTGGATGTGCTCGCGAAGTATGCACCAATCTCAATGTGATAGAGGGCATTGCGCAGCACCGAAGAGTAAGTGCCAAAAAACAAAACTCAACAATGCATTTCGTATATTGCAAACAACTAGTAGTTTCAATATTCCACAAATGATTAGAGACAGCCCGAGAGGGATCATGGCGGCGACACAAGTGCCCCATTGGCTTCCCCGACCATTGCAGTAACTACCCACTATGAACTTATTTTCAACTTAGTAGAATTCATGACACATTAGCATTGTTGACTTAGGTTGTTTAGTTCAGAAAAGTACGGATCCACGCTTTAATAGCACCTCTCCACTAATCAACACTAACACCATTAACCAACACATTTTAACCATTAGTTATTTTAGTGCCTCAAAACAATTGAAGGGTATCAAATTATCCACATAGTGATCTACAAGACTATGCAGGTTTTTCACTTCATACCACTGCCACATGCATAGCATTTTTTCGATCTAACACATTAACCAAGAAACCAAAACAACTCTCCAACAAATATAAGTGAAGAACAAGAGAGTTTAACTTAACAACTAGCAGCTCTAAACAAGATAAAAACTAAAAGCGAGAGCTTACTAGAAAACAGACAGTAGCTAAGAATACTCAAAAAGATATAAGCGAAGCAAAGGAGTATTCAAACGAAAAAGTGGAGCGTGTCTCTCTCCCACACAAATAAAGCTAGGATCCAACAAAGATATGACCAGCAAACAAACAAACAAAACTGAAAGTAAAAAGACGCTCCAAGCATAGCACATAATATGTAAAGTGATAAAAACGAAGTTCAACGAAGACGACCTTATGATAGTCGATGAAGATGAGGGGATGCCTTGGGCATCCCTAAGCTTTGAATATTAATAGATCTTGATATTCAGATGGGGTGCCATGGGGGCATCCCCAAGCTTGAGGTTTGATCCATCCTCGATTTCTTCATATTCCTCTCCTTTGGAACTTAAAAACTCTCTTCACACAAAACTTCTCATAATTTGATTAGAGGGTTAGTGCTCATAAATTAAAATGCACATGTGTTCAACTCATGACAAATTGCAAACTAACTTCATTAAACATTAGCTACTGTTTACTAAGCCTCAATGTGGCACTCTACCACTAGTGTATCATATATGACGATGGTAAAGAGACAAATGAAAAATAAAAGCAGAATCTGTCAAAATCTGAACAGTCTGTAGAGATCGAATTTTTCAAGTAACTTCTGCAGCTCAAATAAAAAAACTTAAAACTAATGAAAGATATATAAAAGCATCATGCTTGCTATAAAATATTATCAGAAAAGGATAAAATTCTGGCGATTTTAGGATTTTCGTGCAACAGGCGCACATAATCTGTTTTTGGACAGCAACACAATACCTCGTACTTTCAATGCATTAGAGGCTAAACTTGGCACAAAAAACCAAAAGAAAAAGATATGATGAAGTTGCTACAGAGGTAATAACTTCATGACTCAAGAAAATCAAAAGGCAAACTAAAAATAAAAGATGGGTTTCCTCCCAACAAGCGCATTTCTTTAACGCCTTTTAGCTAGGCGCAATGCCAAATATCAAGTTTTTCGGAGGCCTTTGCAACATCAAGAGCATAGCTTGACCTTATGATTGATTCAAAAGGAAACTTATTTCTCTTTCTAGGGAATTGTTCCATCCCTTTTTTAAGGGGGGACTGAAACCTTATATTTCCCTCTTTCATATCAATAATAGCACCAACAGTTCTCAAAAACGGTCTTCCCAAAATAATAGGACAAGAAGCATTGCACTCAATATCCATAACAATAAAATCAATGGGAACATAATTATCATTAACAACAATAAGGACATCATCAACTCTACCCAAAGGTTTCTTTTTAGAAGAATCAGCAAGATGAACATTTAAATAGCACTCTTCCAAAGGATTTAAATCAAGCATATTATAGAAACTTTTAGGCATAACAGAAACACTTGCACCAAGATCACATAAAGCATTGCAATCAAAGTCATTTATTTTCATCTTAATAGTGGGTTCCCAACCATCTTCTAACTTCCTAGGGATAGAGGTTTCAAGTTTTAGGTTTTCTTTCCTAGCCTTGATAAGAGCATCGGTAATGTGTTTGGTAAAGGCAAGATTTATTTTACTAGCATCCGGTGTCTTAGCAAGTTTTTGTAGGAACTTAATGACTTCAGTAAGATTGCAATTATCAAAATCAATTTCATCATCTTTAAATAAACTAGGAGGATCCTATTTAGTGTTTGGATAGTATAAACTTTAACAGTTTTCCTATTCATTTCAGCAATTCTAGCTTCTTCAGCCTCTCTAGCCCACCTATCTTTCAAGAGAGCCATCATCCTTTCATTTTCATTAATTTGAAGAGAGATAGAATTTAAAAATTCAGTATGTCTATCTTGATTTGGAGTGGTTCTAATTTTCAAAATTTCAACATCATGAGCAAGAACGTCTACTTTAGAGACTAGACTATCCAGTTTTTCCAACTTCTCTTCAACAGTTTTGTTAAAAGCTTTTTGCGAAGTGATAAATTCCTTTAAAACATTTTCAAGATAAGAGGACACATTCTTATTAGGATTAGATACAGAATTACCATAAAAGTTTCCATTATTGGGAGGATAAGGCTTATAGTTGTTACTACCAAAATTATTTTGACAAGCATTATTGTTGAAGTTGTTTCTATTAAGAAAATTAACATCAACTTGATCCTTTTCTTGGGCAATTAATGAAGAAAGTGGAACATTATTGGGATCAATATTGGAATGATTGGTAGCATGAATAGACATAATCATATCAACCTTATCACTCAAAGAGGAGATTTCCTCGACAGAATTTACCTTCTTACCACTTGGAGCTCGTTCGGTGTGCCATTGTGAATAATTTGTCATCATCTCATCCAAGAGTTTAGTTGCTGCACCTAATGTTGTGGACATGAAGGTGCCTCCCGCGGCCGAGTCCAAAAGGTTCCTTGAAGAAAAATTCAAACCTGCATAAAAAGTTTGGATAACCATCCACATAGTTAATCCATGCGTGGGACAATTCTTAACTGTCGATTTCATTCTCTCCCAAGATTGAGCAACATGTTCATTATAAAATTGTCTAAAGTTCATAATGTTACTCCTTAGTTGTATGATTTTAGCAGGTGGATAATATTTTCCAATAAAAGCATCTTTGCATTTAATCCAAGAATCAATGCTATTTTTAGGCAAAGACAATAACCATTCTTTTGCTCTCCCTCTCAAAGAGAAAGGGAAAAGTTTCAGTTTTATGATGTCACTTTCTACCTCTTTATACTTTTGCATATCACATAACTCAACAAAGTTATTTAAATGAGAGGCGGCATCATCAGTACTGGCACCAGAAAATTGCTCTTTCATAACAAGATTTAGCAAGACAGGTTTAATTTCATAATATTCCGCTTTAGTAGCGGGTGGAGCAATTGGAGAGCATATGAAATCATTATTAGTGATAGTAAAGTCACACAACTTGGTGTTTTCAGTAGAAGACATAACGATAAGATAAAATAACAAGACAGGAATAAAGACTACACTAATTTTTTTAGGTTTTAAAATTTTGAAACAGGAAAATAAACTAAATGAGATATAAAGCAAGCAAGACAAAAAAAGTAAGAGATTGAGAGTATGAGACTCCCATTTCTGTAGCTCCAAAGTCCCCGGCAACGGCGCCAGAAAAGAGCTTGTTGCTATATTAAAATAAGTTGGGTGGTGCCCCAAGCGAAGGCGGAATTGCAGCTAGTAGCAGTTTTCCCTCATTTAACGAACCGAGGTTTATCGAACCAGTAGGACTTTGAAATCAACAACGAGGTGAATGTTGAAGATCTCTGGCGCTTGACCTTCAACAGACGTGGACCTACACACACTCAACCAAAATACTTTGCCCCCAACGGCGGAAAGGATGTCAATCTTTCCGGTCTCGCAGAAAACAAAGCGGTTAATTGTATGATGAAATAGATAAAATATGAAAAGTGACCAGAGGAATAATGATAATTAAAAGCAAGTAAATGAGGTTGTAAACAATGTAAAAAGATGGACCGGGGGCCACGGGTTCACTAGTGGAGTCTCTCAAGTAAATAAAATATGCATGTGATGGGTGAACAAATTACAGCTAGGCAATTGACAAGATCATGACACAAACCCAATTTAGCTATGACAAAAAGGACATGATAATATTTATGGATGCATCACGACAAGGAACAAAGACCGTTGAGTCCAACTGCGTCTTTGTCTAAAAAGTCCACCGTGGGATCGATATCCAGCCTGTCACCCAACGGTATTAAGTTGCAAGCAACAGACAATTGCATTAAGTAAAGTGCATGAAGTATGCAATACTAATATCAAAATAGACATTAACACCGTTGTTTTACCCTTAGTATCAATAGCACACCCTCGCCCTTAGACGTTTCTGTCACTCGTGCCCAGGAACAAAAGGGGGCATCAACCCACTATCTAGCATAAATACCCTCTCTTGGAGATACACACAATCACTTGGCCAAAGTAACTACGCACATCGGAGAGCATGCAAGAACATAAATTACTCATATAAGAATCATGCACAATCTGAACATAACTTCATAATCCATCGGATCCCAGCAAACACATCACATAGCATTACAATAATCGATCTTGATCATGTTAGGCAGCTCACAAGATCATAAGACATGAAGCACAGAGAGAGAGAACTACCAAATAGCTACTGCCATGGACCCGTAGTCCAAGGTGAGACTACTCACAAATCATCCCGGAGGAAGGCATGGCGATGAAGATCCCTCCGGGATCGATCTCCCCTCCGGCAGAGTGTCGGGATCAGCTTCAGATTGGACCCCGAACTAGGGTTTTCGGTGACGGCGCGTCGGGGTCGAGTTTCCGGAAAAAAATGGCCGCCTCGACGTTTTTAGGTTTAATGTGAATTTATAGGCGTCGGAGGGGGCCGAGGAGGTGCCCCACGGGCAGGGGCGGGCCCCACCCACGGGTGGCCCCCAGGTCGCGGCAGCAGGCCGCCCCTGGCCTGTGGGTGGCCCCCAGGGCTGCCCTTTGGTGTCCTAGCGCCTTTCGTCGAGTAAAAATTCCCTGTAAATTTTCGTCCAATTCCGAGAATATTTCCAGAAGTAAATTTCTGAAACAAAAAGACAGCAGAAATAGGGAACTGGCACTTGGCATCTTGTCAATGGGTTAGTCCGACAAAATGCATAAAAATGATATAAATGACAGTAAAAACATGTGACAATATCACAAAACTAGCATGGATCACTCAAAAATTATAGATACATTTGAGACGTATCAGTGTGAAGCTCTCATTACCCCTATCATAGCATCTTGAATTGTTAAAGTTTAAAGTGAAAGCAAATATGAGTAGTGTGCTTGACAAAGTATGGGTTGAATGCCTCATGCCCCGTGAATACGAGTACCTACACCACGGTGTTATTCAACTCGGGCCACCAAAGCAAGTTCAAGTTAAAGTCATTGTAAGTAATATAATAGCATCATCAAGAGCGTCAACTGGGGTACCTCTTGTCCCAGGACATGGAACAAGCCCATGTCAAAATGACAAGACAAACAAACATAATGAACAATCTCAACACCCTTTTTATTTACTATTGGTATAGCTTTTTATTATGAGGTGCATCACTGAAGGTTCACCATAGCATGTAAGTAAATTTCCACCATGAATTATGCATGGCTTAGATTAGCGGCCCAGGCGTCTCTCTAGCCATTTATACAAACTCCTCAAACCATGATAAGCATCCATAAACAAAAGTACATGATATCAACTAAATATAAGAGAACGTTGAAAGCTTACCATGTGACAGCACATATGAGCTAACTCCCAACCAAGACTCTTGTCAAGCTGACAACTTCATAATTTTAATCACAATGGTTCATGTTTATTAAGTACAATAAAAGTAAGGTGTGAGAGCTTTTTAGCCAACTTTTCCCATAACAATCAATAACATAAGCATTTTAATTCAGAGGTATAGATAATACAAAGTAACATGATAAACATACTCGGAATAGCATAAAGCTAATAGGTAGATATGGTGGACTCACTGGAAAAACTTTGGTTGAAGGTGTTGGACAACAAGTTTTTGCTTGTTGGAATTTTTGGGCTAGCAAGAGGGAGAAAGTTGACTGTCTAAATGCATGCATAAGTGTCCATAGAACTAACCAATCCATTTTAAACAAAGTAAAGTAGCATTCAGCATCATAACATGAATAAGAGATAGCTCTTGATAAAACACTTGTAAATTAATACTCATTAAAAGCACATGATTCATGCAACTATATGTATCTTTTTTAATCAACTCAAACATCCCTTTCCCAATCTTTTTAATAGCATCAAACTTAATTCAACCCAAATTTCCAGTAGCTCTCTCATATAAAATGATAGTGGTGGTCTCGAGACAAACAAAAATAAAACCGAAATAAAAAGCAAATAAAAGACGCTCCAAGTTTATGCGATAAAGTGCATTGATCGAAAAACAGAAGTTAGACGTGTGCAAACCGAGAGTGTATTGGTCCAGTGGGGTTGTATTCACATCCCAAAGCTTATGGTATTCGCCATCCTTGGATAGCTCTTGGTGCATCTCCTCTAATCCCTGTGAAAAAAAACTTCAAAACACCGTTTCTCCCATTTCTTTTCTGTGGGGTGACATTAGTAGTGATAGACAAATGAATTGCTTGATGCATAAAATCCTTAAACAAAAATTCATAAGAATGTCCGGAAAGTGTATAATGTTGTATGCCTACTTATAAACTCAATTGGATCAAAAAGATTCAAGTTAAAAGTTCAAAGAATGCATCAAACAAAATAGGACAGAATCTGTCCAGAAAAACAACAGCAGCAAAACGCATTTTTATACCCTACTTAAATATGTCGAAAAATTCTGAGAAAATTCATGCTTACAGAGGATGAAAAGTTTCAGTTACAGTTAAAATATCAACTCATTCGGAGTTACATAATAGGAATGAAAAATCATACCGTGCACAGATTTGTGCTGAAATAAAATCTCCGAATACAATAAGCAACTTTTTCAATCCAAAATGGGTAAAACTTGGCACTTTATTAAAAATTTCAGAAACAAAACTAAAAACTAAATCTCTTGTTACAGCAAGAGGACACAAAGAAAATCAAAAATAAAAATAACCGGGTTGCCTCCCGTAAAGCGCTTTCTTTATAGCCATATAGCTAGGCATGATAGTTTTAATGATGCTCACATATGAATAAGAATTGAAATGCAAAAGAGAGCATCAAGAGAAAAATATGAAACTCATTTAAGTCTAACCCACTTCCTATGCATTGGGATCTTGTAAGAAAATAAATCATTGAAACACAAAGCAAGTAGCATAGGAAGATAAAACAAAAGCAATTTCAAGACTTTGAACTTAAAGAGAGGAAACGTAATAATATTGAAATGTTTAGAACCATGTTTTCCCCTCTCATAATAGTTACAAGTAGTGGAACCAAATTTGATAAAACAACTATTAGATTGGTGCAACTTTGCAAACTTAGGAACATATAAAGGATTATTAAAACTATCATGTAAGATATTAGCATGTTTTCCTCTCTCAAAATAATTGCAAGAAACATCATAAACATGATGGTTGTGGGTGGAATGGCTATTAGTGCAAGATAATTTCAGCCCACATATGTACTTTTCAACATATAAAGGCTTCTCCTCCATGGCGTGAATAGGATAATTCAAAAATAAAGTCGGACTCTCATAAGTGAGAGTGTTGTCATAAGCAGCAAATATATCATTTTTATCCTCACATAATTTAGTAACAAGTTCTAAACATGGAGGATTATCAAGCAAAATAGGACCATCATCTAGAGTACTATCATAAAACATGTCTAAACCATACTCCTCATCATCATCAAAATTATTATCAATAATGTTATCATTAGGTATAGGTTGATAGTCCTCCTCATCATCAGAATCATAAAAGCAAAGTTTATCATCAATAAAGTCTTGAGTGTTACCCTCATCCATAGGTGGTGAAGGTGGAAGTTTCCTCTCTTCATTCTCTAGTTGTTCATCATTTTCATCATCTTCTTGGGGTTGCACGGGCATCCCCAAGCTTAGGTTTTTATCCTCCTCTTCACATTCTTCTTCTTCCAAGCTTATGTTTTTATCATCTTCTTCCTGCAAAACATCAGTACTTTCCATGGAAGCAAGAATTATTTATTTAACATAAACATTGTCACGAGAATAATATAAATTTGTCCTTTCATTACACGAGCTTCATGACTAGTGTAAGAAATTTATCAATAAGAGAGTCTATCTCAAGGGCTCCAACATAAGCAATATATTTCTCAACTTGTTCTATATCAGGGCATGAAAATTTATCTTCATGATAACAAGCAATTATAGGATCACTATTATACTTGCATTGATAAGTGGGAATGTTTAACAACTCTTCTATTGCAACAAGTTATACCATGTAACTCACAAAACTGAATAGCCATTTTGTGAAGAGCTTCAAGCAATTTACGCATTCTTGTTCCCTCTTAGGTTGATTCATATTCAAAGTAGGCTTCCATATTTTTAACATAACCATTAGGCATAGACATTCCAGAAGGTTTCTCCATCTTTTTTGTGTTTTGATATATAAAACTGAAAATAAAACTAAACTAAATGCAAAACTAAAAGTAAATATAAGAAAAACTCACAACCAAACAAGTTAAAGAGGAAAACCTCCCCAAGCTTAGATGATTGCAAGATGTAAAACAAACAAAAAGAAATGCAGAACTGAAAATAAATATCTAGTGCAAACAAGAATAAAAACTTAAGCGCTACACTCCCCGGCAACGGCGCCAGAAAATGTCTTGATACCCACAAGTATAGGGGATCGTTAAAATCTTCGATGTGTAAGTATTAGTATCGATCCCACGAGGAGTAGAAGGTATAAGTATTTATCCTCTCAAATAAGAGTGTCACTTCTCTATTATCTATGCACTAGACAAACTAAAATGATTAAATGATGCAAGTGTTTTTGGGTTTTTGGTGTAGAGTTTGCAATAAAGTAAAAAAGCTGAAAATAAAATATGACAAGTGAAAGCTCTCAAAGAGAGAAAGCCCAATCCTCTATGCAACAAGAGGACAAGCTTGAGTGGTGTGTTTCTTATAGGTGGAAAACGTTCCCAAGGGCTACATGGATTTCATGGCATAAATATTTCTAGAACAACAAGGTAAACATTTTGTCAAGTTTTAATCTTCTTTGGATGGAGCCATAATTAGGTGTAGTTAAATAAATAAACTAAACCCCTTATGATGGATCATGTGGCCAAGTAAATGACTGCACAAGAATTATTAAGACATAAAGTCCCACCATAGCATTACACTCTAAGGTCCCCGCTATAAATCCCCTCCTAATGTAACTTCATGTATTAGACCAAGGTTTACGTGTCCTCCTAGGTCCTACCCATTCCATCACACTAGTGTGATAGCACCTTCATGCATTACTCAATATATGGTGCACTTCATACATTGTACATCAAGACAATCATAAAAGATAAAAACTTGACCAAATACTCAACACAAGTTAAGTGAAAATTATTGCCAATCCATCCTATGCCCCCAGGAACATGAGAGAACTACTCACAACGCGAAGACATGATATGATTCAATGGTAGTAAGTGATACAACACAATCTGAAAATATAATCTCCCCACGAAACAATGACAAGTAGCAATTCACAAACATGTAGAATAGTACTTAGACAGTAGCTAGGGTTCAAATTATCTCAAACTATGAGGGGGATGAAGTGGATCACGAATATGGTGATGGAGATGGTGCTGGTCTTGATGGTGGTGTTGATGGAGACTCCGGAGGGGGATGGAGGAGCCTTCCGAAGGTGATTCCGGCGGCATTCCCCCCCCCCCCCCCCTCCGATCTTCTACGGCGGCAGCCATCTGTCTCCTGTTTCTTGGTTTTCTGTTTCTCCGCCGCCTCCTCGTGAAACTCCTCGGGGACTATTTTTATAGTCGGTTTTAGGTCAAGACGAAGGCACTAGGACGAAGATCGACGGCATCGGAGGCTCGAGGCCCAGGATAGGGGGCCCCACGCGGCCAAGGAATCTGGCTGCCTGGGCCCACCTCTTTCGGCCCTCGGGTCTCCGTTTGTTCGCTTCCTTCACTCCTACGCTTCATTCCTTCCAAAAAATGATCCCCGCAAAATATTAGGTCATTTGGACGTCGTTTGGGTCCCTGAAACATCAAAATATAGAAAATAGGGTTTTCTGCCATTGCAGGGTTAATTCCAGAAAAATAGGAAAACTGTGAAATCTTTCCAAAATCCTTATAAAACAACGATATAACCCTTATATGATGCAAATATGATTGAAATATGAGTATTATAATGCAAAGTTCATGTATGCATTTTACATGCATCAGATCGATATCCAGCATGTCACCCAAAGTATTAAGTTGCAAGCAACAGATCATTGCAATAAGCAAAGTGCATAATATAAGAAATGTAAATAATACAAGGAAATTACACCGTTGTTTTCTCCCTAGTGGCAACAGCACATCTCTTGTCTTAATCATTTCTGTCAACCCGAGCTCAGACAAGAGAGGCATGAGCCCACTATCTAGCATAAATACTCCCTCATACAGCACTAATAATTACTTGGAGAAAGCATCCACTAGCATCGGAGAGCATGCAAGATCATAGATAAAACACAACACATAGATGAACAAAAGTAATGACTTACACAATTCATCGGATCCATGCAAACACAATCATGTAGCAGTTACAGATAATATGATCTTGATCATGATAGGCAGCTCACAAGATCTAAGCAATGGAGTACAAGGAGGAGAGACAACCATCTAGCTACTGCTATGGATCCGTAGTCCCGTGGTGGACTACTCACGCATCACTCCGGAGGCAGCATGGTGGTGTAGATGCCTCCGGTGTCGATTCCCCTCTCCGGCAGGGTGCCGGGAAGAGCTGCAGAACCCTCCCGAACTAGGTTTGGAGATGGCGATGGCCTCGGACGTCTTCTGAAAAATATGATCGGTTACTTAGGATTTTTGGGGCGAAGACCAATTTATAGGCGAAGAGGCGATGAAGGAGGGCGCCAGGTGGGCCCAAAGCACGGCCTAGGGTGGGGCCGCGCCTGGAGGGCGTCTGGAGGCTGGGAGCCTCCCCTCCGGGCATCCTTCAGGTTCCGTCTTTGTTTCAACTTGGAAATAAATCACGTAAATTTTCAGCGCGTTCCGAGAAACTTCACAGAACAACTTTTCTGAAACAAAAAGACAGCAGAAAACAGGAACTGGCACTGGGCATCTTGTTAATAGGTTAGTTCCATAAATCATGCCAAAATGATATAAAAACATTGTAAAAACATGTGGCACTAATATATAATCAAGCATGGAACATAAAAAATTATAGATAAGTCGGAGACGTATCAGGACGCTTGTACGTTCCGACGAAGTTCCGGACGAAATCCTCATTGAAGTCTTCCCAGCAGGTGTATGTTCCACGTGGTAAGCTTTTGAGCCAAGCTCGGGCTGACCCCGAGAGCATGAGTTGTATGTACTGCATGGCGGTAGATGTGGAACCTCTCTGGCAGGTTACTGCCGTGAGGTAATCCTTCAGCCAGGGCAGACGGTTCTTGCAGACCGTCGTACTTTGGTGTTTCAGAGGTTAACCTGAATCCCTTCGATATTCTTGATTCTCTGATGCGACGACTAAATCATAGCGCACCGTAGGGCTCGAACTCCTCTTTTGAGTCTGAGTCTTCGCTGCTGACTTCGCGAGCGGCCCGCTTGGAGCGGTTCCTGTCGACCTTGCTTTGCGTGATGGTGTTGCGCGCATCTTCTCCTTCTGCGAGGCGATAGCGGTCCTCCTGTCCGCGAGTAGCGCGGTTCCTGCGGTCGTGGGTAGCGCGATTCTCCTGATCACGAGCAGCACGCATGTTGTTAATGCAAACAATGCGATCCTCCTGATCGCGTGTGATGTGGTCGCCAAGTTGGCGGGTCCGCGGCTCTTGTCGCGGGCTTCGCTGACGCCGTGGAGGCGTGTTGTTGCCAGCTGCTATGTCCGCAGCTCGTTGTGGTTCCTCCGGCAGCAGCTCTGCTCCTGCCATGTTGATGAATTTGATTTGTTGGCGGTGCAGGGCCGCTCAAGGGTCGTTCTCCGGAGGTTGCATTGCTTGCAGGTACGTGGCAACCGACATAAGAGCGCCGGTAGCCGTCTTGGGGACAGGAACCCCCTCTTCGTCCAGAGACATGAAAGAACTCTCCAGGTTGCGGGTGACATTATTCCTCGTGCCATCGGGCATGCACAGGTACCGGGGTCGGTCGCGAGGGTTTCGAGACTGTCCTGAAGATTGGACGGACAGGGCCGCTCGTCGCGCGCTTGATATGCTGGCCTGCTTCCTGCGTTCCACGAGCACCCTCTCCTGCTCCTTCAATTTGATGCTTTCTTGCCACAGCAGGTATTGATAGCATTGCAGATCTTCAGGCAAAGCGTCCTCCGGCGGAGAACCGTCCGCTACAGCTTTGATCGCCTTTTCACCCATTCTGCAGAGTAACTGTGAACGGGTATGCGCGTGGCGCGGGTGGGGCAAGTGGAGCGCTCGGCGATGCTTCCGTTCCTGCGGCTGTCCCCGTGGCTGTTCCTGCGGGTATTGTCATGTCCACTTGGATGGGGGGAGCGCGCAAAGCCTTCCCCGTGCTAGGAGCGTTGGAGTCATCGCTGAACGCGGACTCGAAGGTTGTCCGAGTCCCACTGGCGGAGTACGCGGGGCTTGACGGCGGAGTCGATGAAGTATAGGGCACGACCGCCGAGTCGAAGACAACGCGGGTTCCTTGAGCGGTCCACTCAAGAGTTTGGAGCAGGCGGGCGTGGTGGCCGCCGACGCAGTCGATGAAGCGGCGGATGCCGCTACTGCCGGAGAAGGTGTGTCCGTGAGGCGAAGCGTGCCCCACTTGTTGACGTAGAAGCGTAGCTCGCCAAAGCTCACCTCCACGCCCGAGTGTAGATCCGCGAAAGACGGAAGTGTGGCCGGCGAGTGCGGGTTGAATCCCAGCGAGCCGAAGAAGATCGGCTGTTGCAGAGTCGGCGAGTTGTCGATTGTTGGTGATGAAGCCGCCGAGTC
The DNA here is from genome assembly GCA_012064385.1 of Puccinellia tenuiflora. Lineage (NCBI taxonomy): Eukaryota > Viridiplantae > Streptophyta > Magnoliopsida > Poales > Poaceae > Puccinellia > Puccinellia tenuiflora. Next base: position 776,387 of record QRDG01000802.1, read on the forward strand.
CGTAGATCCAGCACCAGTCTTTCCCACAGACGGCGCCAATTGATGTGGGATTACCACGCCAAATCCCTTGGAGGACATCCTCGGGTTTTGTGAGATGAGAAAGAAGGTGGTAATGCTGGTAGATCCGTCGACTGACAAGCAAGATTTACCCAGGTTCAGGCCCCCAAAGGTAAAAGCCCTACGTCCTGCTTGTCTGGTATTGATTGGTGGAGTTACAAGGGACCTACAATGGCGAAATCTCTAGACGCAATCTCGCTAGGGTTTCTGGTGATCGGGGTGAACGTACCCTAGGTCGGCGGCCCTCCCAGCCCTTATGTAGTAGGACTGGGTCCCGGGAGTTCGCTACCAACTAGGTTTACAACTCAAGGAAAATTACAACCGATGTAAAGCTCCTTGTTTCTTGGGCTGTTTCCTTTGGTATGGGCCTTCTCCTTGGGCTTGTCCCCACGGGCTGTAGCTTGTTTATGCACCAGGTGTCCCAACCGTGGTACACCCGAAGGGTACACCCACGTCACAGCCGCTATCGTCACATCACGACGATGATTCCCGTGCAAATCCGAGGCCACCATCAACATCACTTCGTTGTCCTCTACCTCTCCACCAATGTCCGCTTGCCGTTGTGCTCGGAATCGGTGAACCCGAGCTCTTATTCTTTGCTGGCCAGACGTAATCCACCGCAACAACTCGTCGTTGTTTCCAGCCTCCGTGGGGCCAACAGAGAGCGCCAGAAACTCCGTACCTCACCTTCTACCTCCCTATTGATATGTGTGTGCCAGGACGGCTGGAGTCAACCGAATCGGGGTAAACTTCCGCGCGGCCAACAGAGAGCACCATCAGATCCGCTACCTCGCCTTCTACCACCATGTTGATCTGTGCGTGCCGGAACGACCGGTGTCAAACAAATCGGGGCCGTCTTCCACGTGGCCGGCGTGCACCGCTGTGATGTGGGTAGCCCTTGGACGCCAAGGTGGCCTTCTGCTTCACCACATTACTAGCAGGGTCATTTTTCATCATGTAAACCCAATTTAATCCAATCTCATGGTGGCCGGGAGGGAGTGACGGCAGCTCCCAAGTGTGGTTGTTGAGGATGGAGTGCATTTCGTCCTGCATTGCCTTCTTCTACGCTGGCTCATCCAAGGCTTCCTCAACGCTAGTCGGTTCCTACAACAAGGAGACAGAGTATGATGTAATCTGACCCGCCCTCTAGATCCGACTCCTGTAGGCCATTGTAGTCCACCCCGATGCTCCACTCCCAGATGAGGATGACTGGGGCTCTGTCATTGGTGGCTCAAATGTGCTATGTGTTCACAACTGATTGTCGCATTTTTCAACAAAGGGGATATATTAATATCGAAGAGATACCAATTACACTTAGGCTCTGCACTAACATAATATCAAGAGCAAGTCAAGACCTGATTGTCGTCATAGATGACGACGAACTCTTGACGCCGCTCCGACGTTGAGCTAGACGTTGCCCAGTCCCACTAGTGGCTTTCCTCAAATATCACGTCCCTAGACACGGTAGGCCTTCGCGCCATCTTCATATCCCACAAATACCATGGCCGTGGAACGCTAGGAAGAGTATGGTCCACAAATGATTGCTAATTGCAATCGTGGGCTCCGATCAGATGAATTAAGGTTGTTGGATCTCATTAAGTGAGATAAATCTATGGCACTAATTAGGTTCCGTGGGATAAATCGGTGGCACTAATTAGCCTGGTACCCTTTTATTGAAATCAAATAATAGTTACATCGTTTATGAGAGTTTACAATAAAAAGTTAGGGGATTCATCGACCCAATTACAAGATAATTTAGAAGTAAAATGGCTCCTAGCTAATCTCATGAGCAATGATGACCTCCCCTCATAAAAACTTTAGCCTGGTACCCTTAAGACGTGACTTCAAAAAAGAAAATGTTTGCGCTTTGACATATGTATTATTTTCATTGTGTGCTATATATAGGTGAACTGAAGCGGATTCTAATGGTGCTAGTAGGAATAATGGTCTCCCGCTTCTCGCGCGGTGGCGGTTCCGTTTCTGTTTCTCGCCGGCGAGTCTGTTGGTGGAAGCGATACCCCTGATGTTCGGTTACGTGTTTATAGGAGTGTGAAAAGCCCCCACACAGTGGCATTAACACAGGAATACAAGTGCAATACGAAGGAGAAGGAGTACCCCCCCCCCCCCCCGGTAATGTAAACTTGGGAAAGATTTAGATTACGCCTGAACTCATGTAACTTCTGAATAGGCAATGTATTGGTAAAACCATAAGCTATTTGATCCTTTTCAAATAACTTCTGAATAGGAGTACTACTAGATATGAACTTGATAACAAGTTGTTTGTTGGCGTCCCTTTCACGAACAAAGTGAAAATCAATCTCAATGTGTTTTGTCCTGGCATGAAAAACTGGATTAGCAGAGAGATATGTAGCCCCAAGATTATCACACCAAAGGCATGGTTTTTCCTTAAGAGAGATGCCAAATTCTCGAAGAAGAGCTTCAACCCAAATTAGTTCAGCTGTAGCATTAGCCAAATCTTTGTATTCATCTTCAATACTGGATCGTGACACAGTGGCTTGTTTCCGGGCATTCCAAGATATCAAATTGGGACCATGATACGTCGCAAACATATCTACTTTTCCGAACACTTTTGCTATTGTTTTGCCTCTAATTTGCTTGATTTGATTGGAACTAACCCGGACTGACGTTGTTTTCAGCAGAATTGCAATTGGTGTCTTTTTTGTACAGGAACAAAAAGACCACAGAAAATTCCCTAAAAATTGGAAAATGAGTTTTTGAAGGAAATAAGCCACGGAGCCAAGAGGGCTCACAGAGGGGCCACCCCAGGAGACGGGGTGGGCCCCAGCCGCGGCCAGGGGTCGCCCCTGCCCCTGGTCCGTCGCCTCTAGCCCTCCTTTGACATATAAGGTCCTCTCGACCTAAAAACGACACCCCCCCCCGAACACTTCGTCCAGAAACCTTACGGAGCTCCGCCGCCACCTCGAAACCCAAATTCGAGGTCCAGGATCGTTGTTCCGGCACCCTGCCGGAGTGGAGATCATCGCCGCGTCACTGCCAACGCCTCTCCATTAACCATCCATGAGTGAGTAGTTCCCTGCTGTAGGCAAGGGGGTGGAGGGGATTGAATAAGATCACTCATGTAATTCGATGCTAGATTGTTACGGCATGATGCCTAGTATCCTCTATTTGTGTTAATTGTCGTTGTTGCAACTAGTCGTGCTTAATGCTTGACACTTAAGGCCCGAGTGCCATGATTTCAGATCTGAACACATTATGTTTTTATGAATATAATTGATGCTTTGGATCATATCTGCTAGTTGTATGCACCTGTTGTTGTCCGGAACCGGCGACCCCAAAGTGACAGATTGGGATATCAAAGGGAAAGGGTAGCAACTTGAGGATTACATGTATTCATCGTATGTTAATGCTTTGCTCCGATGTTTTAAAAGGAACACCTTAATTGCCATTAGTTCCATTATTGGCCCGACAGAAACCGGATGGCAGGACAAAAGATGCCGTGCAAGTTCTTATTGCAAGCACGTTCGGCTAAATTAGGAATACATGCCTATGATTAATTCATACTTGGATGCTTTATTGTTATTTGTTCGCATTGTGCCATGTTATGTTTATTACATGAGTTATCTTATTCATGCAACGCCCTTTTATCCGTCCCTATGCATATGCTGTTTTTAATCCTGCTGTTTACGACTGGTACTTTTGCTATCACGATTGCTACTATAATTTTACTGTTTTTATTATTGTTACATTGCTATTACCACATCATTGTTACTACTGATAAATTGCACCGAGTGAGTTCTCTTTCAGGTGTGGTTGAATTGACAACTCAACTGCTAAGGCTTATAAATATTCTTTGGCTCCCCTTGTGTCGAATCAATAAATTTGGGTTTACTTCCCTCGAAGACTGTTGCGATCCCCTACACTTGTGGGTCATCAAGACTATTTTCTGGCGCCGTTACCGGGGAGCATAGCTCTATTTATAAGTTCACCTGGGAGTTACTCTGCCTACTGCAACTTATTATTCATCATGAAGAAATGCCAAGACCCTAAACCCACTATCATGCCTTCCAGGACAAGGCGAGGTACGGATCTCTATACTAAGTCTACTCTTGATTCACCTTCTGTTTTAAGTCAACTTGTTACACCACCGTCACACCACCACACTCCGCATGTTGCTTCTGTTGGTTCTGATACTTTGTCTGATGAATTTGATGATGCTTCTACTGTACTTGATGAATCTGGTTCATTAGGTCCTTTTCTGGATGCTCTTGTTACTAAATCTAAAGAAACTGAGACCATTGAAATTTCTAATGAAAATGTCATTACACCTGTTAACTCTACTGAGAGAGGACATTATGGGAGTAGTTACCCTGATGATGCTTATATTGATGTTGATGATGAGTTTATTAGAGAGTGCATGAACTGCGATACTTCTAATGATCCTGATGCTTTAAAAAGATTGCTTGAAAAACATGTTATGAAAAATAAATTTGTTTCTGATCCTGAGTTTTCCTCTTCTCCTATATGCACTAAAAATGATGATTTTGATTTCTTTGTTGATCTTTCACTTATATCTAATGTTGAATCTGAGCCTTTTTGTGGAACTGAAAATGATGATGCAATAGAACATATGAATAAGCTTGCTTCACTTAGTTCTTTATTCTCTAATGATAAGAAGATAAACGTTACTATTTAGTGAAGTTGTTTCCTTTTTCATTAAAAGTTGATGCTAAGGTGTCATTTAATAGCTTATCTTACGTTTCTATTAAAAGTCCTCATAAATTGCTTGATGTTTTCTTTGCAAAATATTTCCCCGCTCATATGCAGCATGCAGCTTTACAGAGAATTTACAATTTCAAACAATTGGAGGATGAGCATCTCCCCAAAGCTTGGGGGGGGGGGGTTGCTCATTACTCAGAGCTCGGCCAGTACATGAGATACCGAAGAATGAGCTTATTGATATATTTTATAATGGACTAAATGTTGAATCTAAGACATACCAAGATAGTTGTGCTGGTTGTATTTTCAGGAAAAGAACTCCATATGAAGCTGAAGAATTAATGGCTAAAATAGCTCAAAACCATAATGATTGGACCCTTCCTGAGCCTCCTCCATTACCAACACCAAAGAAGAGGGGTATTCTTTTCTTAAATCCAGAAGATATGCAAGAAGCCAAGAAATCTATCAAAGAGAAAGGTATTAAAGTTGAAGATGTAAAGAAGCTACCTCCAATTGTAACTCTATGTGAGCCTACCACTCACCCTCCTTTGGTAGAGGTACACTCTCTTCATGACTTTGATGTCGGTGACATTCCTTATAGTAAGCCTCCTGATCAATGTTTGGATGAATTTGATAGGTTTATTGTTAAACAAATTCATTTTAATATACAAGTTCAAGAACAATTGCATGACAATTCTTGTGTCATTAAAAACTTGCATACTGTTTTGGAAAAAACTACTAATGATGTCAGAGGTCTTGTTAAGCATTTTCATATGGTTCAAACTCAACTTGAATAAATCACTAAAGTGCAAAAAGATTTTCTTGCCAGTATTCCTATACAAAATAAACAAACTTGTGGCGTAATAACTAGAGGTGGTACTGCTACTCAAGATCCTTTGTACCCTGAGGGACATCCTAAAAGAATTGAACAAGTTCTATTAGCTGAAAATAATATTGCTAGTCCTCCTAAAAAGAAAAAGAAAAAGAAGAAGCATAAAGAAGTAGGAGAGACTAATGAGTTAGAATAAAGAACCTGTCTTAGATAATCCTAATAATATTTCTATCTCTGATGCTGAAACTGAAAGTGGTAATGAACATGAGAATGATAATGATAAAACTGAAGAACAGGAGGAAGAGCCTACGCCTCCTGTTGCTAAGAAGCATGTTAGAGAGAGGGAGCCATGGGTGCAAAAGCCTATGCCTTTCCCCTCTAAATGTCATAAAACTAAAGAAGAGGAGCACTATAATAAATTTTGTGAGTGGATGAAGCCTCTCTTTTTGCAAATTCCCTTGACTGATGCTATTAAATTGCCTCCTTATTCAAAGTATATGAAAGATATTGTTTCTAATAAGAGAAAATTCCTAATGAGGAGATTTCCACTATGCTTGCTAATTACTCTTTCAATGGTAAGATCCCTAAAAAGCTTGGTGATCCAGGTATACCCACTATTTCCTGCTCCATTAAAAATAATTATGTTAGAACTGCTTTATGTGATCCTGGTGCAGGAGTTAATTAGAGTTATGTCTTTTTATCTTTATAAGAGACTCTATTTAGATAAGCTAATACCTACTGATATTTCATTAAAAATGGCTGATAAATCTACTGCCGTGCCAATTGGTGTTTGTGAGGATGTTCTCGTTAAAGTTGCCAATTGTTTAATCTTAACTGACTTTGTTGTGTTGGAAATGCCCAAAGATGAGAATATGTCTATTATTCTTGGAAGACATTTTCTTAATACTGCAGGGGATGTTATTGATTGTAACGAAGGGAAAGTCACTTTTCATGTTGATTATAAAGAACACACGGTATATTTTCCTAAGAAAGTTGATAATAAATAGGGTTTGAATTCAATTGAAAATATTGAAGACATCAAGATTGGACCTATTGATTGTCCTATTCTTATGCATCATAGAAAATATGAAACTCTCATGATTGGGACAATGCCTATAAGATATGAGGGAACATAGTACTTTATGGATATCAAATTATTTATGACATATAAATTTGGTATGGTAGCAAGACTTGATCAACCTTGCTAACAAATCAACTTTAGTCACATAAAGAGTTTGATTGCTAATTGTTTCAGCTCCCGTTATCCATCTTTATTATTCTGTAATTTTTATTTCACACTTAGTTTATCTCCCTTAATTGTTATTTTTTAGTTTTATTCATTTATTTTAATTTCGTAAGAGTCCCAAAATAAAAGTTGTCGGAAAATTCCAGAAAAATTACATGATTTTTTATATTAAAAATGAGCCATAGAGGGCACTGGAGCTGACCAGGGGGACCCACCAGTGGCAGGGGCAGGTCCCACCTGCGGGTGAGGGCCTAGCCGCGGCCACAAGCCGCCCCTTCCATGTGGAGGGCCCCACTAGGTAAGTCAGCCTCCATCTCCTTCCTCTCTCCCGAAAAATCACTTTGCCACTTCCCAAACTTGTGTTCTTGCTGCTCTTGCTCGGATTTTTCGATCTCCTTGTTCAGCCCATCATTCTTGCTAAAATTTGAAGCAATTCTTCTCTGGTATGTGACTCCTCCACTCCTCCAATTAGAATCTTGAATTGTTTTGTATACATTGAGTATTTTGCTGCTGTAGGTAACCTTTGATATGAACTTGCATGCTTGATTTACAAATTGTTAGATGGTTTTGATGCATGTGCTAGTTGTTATAGGGTTGCTAGAGTAGTCTAATGCACTTCCTATGCTTTAATTTCAAGTTTTACGAGGTTTGTTTAAAAATTTCAGAAAAGAGAGAAGATGTCCAGGTTCAATTTAGGTGGGATTTTCAAGAAGAAGGAACCCGCTTTTCGTCGAGAGACGAGGGGCACAAGCTCTAGCCAGCCAATGAGAACCTCATACAACGAGGAATTAGAGGAGATTGGTGTGATTGAGCTTGGCTGAGAATCGGATGTTTGTCCATCATCATACCCATGTTCTGAATTTTTACATGCAACAGGTATTCTTGGTGAGGTCACTAACCTAATAACTAGTGCAAGTTTGACAAGAATTGTGCTAGAGGAGAGACCTCAATATGTGAAGCTCACTAACATGTTTGTGCAGAGTTTTAATTTTATTGATAATCAGTATCACCCTAGTGTGGAGTTCATGCTCTATGAGCATCCCTGTAGCATGCGTTTGTCTGAGTTTTGCAGGGCCATAGGTGTGCCAGCTGAGGGGCTTACTAGCAAGATAAACGAGTAGCCTCAATACCTCAGGGAGCTCTATGCTCGACTCTGCCATGACGATTGGAGGGCGTCGGTGCGAGGTAAATTTGGGAGTATTCAGTTTCCCGTTGTGAGGTATTTTGGTTACTTGATAGCTCGTTGCATCCTTGCTAGGCACAACACTAGTAACATTTCTGGTCCTGATCTTGCTATCTTCTCAGTTGCAATTGATAACAATGCAACTTACAATGTTGGTGCTCTTATTGCTGGTCGTCTTAGCACTAATAATAAGAGAGGACCTATTTATGGAGGCATCTTTGCCTCAATCATGCTTTCTTTTGTTGGAATGCCTGTTAGAGTAGATGATATTTTGATGAATGTTTCTAGGCTAAACCTTGCTACAATGAGGTCTCACCATTTTGTTACTAATGATTCCACCTTGGAGAACTTGCGGGTGGGCCCATGGCCACTGCCAGGGGTCGCCCCTGCCCCTGGTGCGTCGCCTCTGGCCCTCCTTTGATATATAAGGTCCTCCTGACCTAAAAACGACACCCCCCCCCCCGCCGAACACTTCATCCAGAAACCTTACGGAGCTCCGTCGCCACCTCGAAACCCAAATTCGAGGTCCATGATCGATGTTCTGGCACCCTGCCGGAGTGGAGATCGTCGCCGTCGTCACCGCCAACGCTTCTCCATCAACCATCCATGATTCCCCCATCCATGAGTGATTAGTTCCCTGCTGTAGGAAAGGGGATGGAGGGGATTGAATAAGATCACTCATGTAATTCGATGCTAGATTGTTAGGGCATGATGCCTAGTATCCTCTATTTGTGTTAATGGCCGTTGTTGCAACTAGTCGTGCTTAATGCTTGAAACTTAGGGTCTGAGTGCCATGATTTCAGATCTGAACACGTTATGTTTTCATGAATATGATTGATGCTTTGGATCATATCTACTAGTTGTATGCACCTATTGTTGTCCTGAACTGGCGACCCCAAAGTGACAGATTGGGATATCAAAGGGAAAGGGTAGCAACTTGAGGATTACATGTATTCATCGTATGTTAATGCTTTGCTCCGGTGTTCTATTAAAAGGAACACCTTAATTGCCATTAGTTCCATTATTGGCCCGGAAGAAACCGGATGGCAGGACAAAAGATGGCGTGCAAGTTCTTATTGCAAGCACGTTCGGCTAAATTAGGAATACATGCCTATGATTAATTCATACTTGGATGCTTTATTGTTATTTGTTCGCATTGTGCCTTGTTATGTTTATTACATGAGTTATCTTATTCATGCAACGCCCGTTTATCCGTCCCTATGCCTGTGGTGTTTTTAATCCTGCAGTTTACGACTGGTACTTTTGCTGTCACGATTGCTACTATAATTTTACTGTTGCTGTTACTAATACATTGCTATTACCACATAACTGTTACTACTGGTAAATTTCATCGAGTGAGTTCTCTTTCAGGTGTGGTTGAATTGACAACTCAACTGCTAAGGCTTATATATATATATATTAACGCGGATTTGCTACCCAGGTGGGTAGCTGCGCACAGGCTGGCTGCCGTTCGATATAGTCCTCACGATCTCTTTGATTAGCCGGGTAGCAAAAACAGCCGTCTATGCGGTCGACGGCTGGTACTGACCGTGAGCCCAAGCGTTAGCAGCTGACACACGCGCCCGGCACCGTATAGCATTTCGATCGCAAAACGTGAACGGCAGCGACGCGCGGCGTGGTATGTATCACCGGTCCCGTTAGAGATTTCGCCACGCCTATATTGCTTTTCTCCGGTGCGACCGACCAATGAGCTAAGACTGGTTCGCATGTGCTCTATTTTCGAGCGAAAACATGAACGGCAACGGTGCGCGGCGTGGTCTCTAGCACCGCGCCCGTTAATCATTTCACCATGCATGCATTATGCATTGCTTTTCTTCTCACCACCGGCCACCCGGGTAAAACTGCTTGCATGTGCTTCGTTCCCTTTTTTTCTTCGGTGAAACCCAGGGAAAATCCGCGGGGTCTTTTTGTTTTGGAAGTCGCCCATTTGCAGGCTCCAGTCCACCTTTAGATAAATTGTTCCGGTGTATTTTGCGCCCGGTGGAGGTAATTGAGTTCAATTTTTTACAGACTTGTCTTTTTTGCCCATGTCGAAATATAACGAATTTTCCATCAAGATTTGCATGGTGATAGATCTCGACATTATCAACAACTAGTATTTTTCCTTTTTTTTAACTTAAATATGGATTCCAATTTTTTGAAATACCGGCCTCCGTTGAGCAGCACCGCTATTAGAATGGTATGCTAGTTCGCCTAGGAACAGAGCACAGCAGAACGCAAGCAGTAGGAAAAGTCAATCAATCAGAACAAAGAATAAGCACTTGCACTGCACACCAAATTACTTTCTCCTCCATAATTCCAGTGTCCGTTGGGAGACCGAAAAAAACAGGAATCTGACCGATGAACTGCAAACACCCTGCTATAGACGCGAACATTTGGGCTTTCCTGTCGGAAGATCAATGGAAGCTGATTGACGGGGTGCCTGTCTGCTCCATGTAGCGCGCAGCAGCACGACGAGGAGAGGGACGAGTCCGTCTGTGCTCTGGTCTGCGGCCGCCGAGGAGCAGGTCGATGGAGCCGGCGGGGTTAGGACGCAAAGTGGCTACCTCCAAAAGCTCATGATGGAGAAAAAGGAGAAAGAAATCTTGACCGCCATGAAGGTGCACATCCGCGAGTCATGTAGAAGAAACGGTGGGCGTCACCCGCGCCGTCTCCAGGCCGCCGTACGCTCGAGAGGAACAGCCCTCTGCAGGTGACCAATTCAGGTCGCTGAAAGAACCGGACCAAAAAGTAGGCCTGATCAGATCTAAAAGAAAACGAAAGAAGTGGAGATTCAAATATTAGGCCTGATCAGATCTAAAAGAAACCAAAGAAGTGGAGATTCAAATATTTTTAACCATGGCACCAGGATCTCGTGGGAGCAAACGAAAAGATGAGGATTTTATTGTGGCTATCAAAGGGAAAGAAATTAAGTGGGGAGAGAGGATTGGGTCGGATCCAAACAAATCAAACCTGATGATCCACAGATCAGGGAGGAGGCCAGCCGGCTCACGAAGGGGACATGGGGAGATCCTCGTGGTGGGTCGGGGAGAAGGCCGGAGCGGGGCTGGATCGGCACGGTGGTGGACGGAGCCGACAACCAGAACCTAGGCCTGCATCTTCTTCTCTAGCTGGGCTGCTACCGGCCATGGGCGTGCCTCCGTAGTGCGTGGCTGCACGCGAGAGGAGGTGGCACTAGTGGGAGAGGCGCATGGGGGAGGTCGCCGCCGGTAGAGGATATCGGGGTAGGCGACGAGTGGGGAAATGTTTTAAATGCACGGGAGTGACTTTTTTCCCGAGTAGGGACTGGGGATGGCAAGGGATTAGGGAACCACCTGGGTGGCCCACCGTAAAAGACCTGCGGGTCGATTAGAAAAATACATGCGGATGGGAGGTCGCCAGGTCAGGTTAAAATTCTGTGAGTACACAGGTAACAGCGTTAAGCGCAAATCGAGTGTAGAATGCCCTATAGGATGATCCAACAGTTGGATGGGGTGTGTAGCTACCACCCATGGTAGCCCACTATTTCCCATATATATATATATATATATTCTTTGGCTCCCCTTGTGTCGAATCAATATATTTGGGTTTTACTTCCCTCAAAGAATGTTGTGATACCCTACACTTGTGGGTCATCAGACCAAAAAAAATATAGCAAAACCTCCTGTAGAGCGTCTGTCATCAAGACAGCCAGCCCAGTCTGCATCTGAGAAGGCACTGAGAAGAGAGGAGGGGGACTTCTGAAAAGTAAGTCCAACCTGAAGAGTACCTATTTGCCGCTGTCTAATGAGTGGTAGTTGGCGCATGAAGATACTGGCAGACTTTGTTGACAGAAAAAGACAGATCAGGCCGAGTCAATGTCAAGTATTGAAGTCCACCAATTATACTTCTATAGTTTGTGCTATCCGTAGGACCAAGAGGTGATCCTTCATTCAACAACAATTTTTCATTAATAGACAAGGGTGTAGGACAAGGAGTGCAATTGCTCATGCCAACCCGAGCAAGCAAATCAGCAGCATATTTTTGTTGAGTCAATATTAGTCCACTTGACGTTTTCTTGACCTCGATGCCCAAAAAAGAAATTTAAATCACCAAGATCTTTGAGAGCAAAATATTCACGCAAGTCACGAAGCAAGGCAGTGATAGGTTGAGCTGAGGAACAGGTCACAATCATATCATCAACATAAATAAGAATGTATATGATGATTCCACCCTTATTATAAAGGAAGAGTGACGTGTCTGCCTTGGAGGATGTAAAGCCAAGATCATATAATTTGGAGTTGAGGCGAGAGTACCATGCTCTAGGGGCCTGTTTCAAACCATAGAGAGCCTTGTCAAGTTTGAAAAAAAAATTGGAGCATTTGGAACTTCAAACCCAGGTGGTTGTTTCATGTAAACCTCCTCTTCCAAAACACCATGTAAAAACACGTTCTTGACGTCAAGTTGCCGCAAGCTCCAACCCCTGGAGACTGAAATAGCTAGAACAAGTCGTATAGTGGTTGCTTTGACAACAGGGCTAAAAGTATCTTCATAATCAATACCATAGTGTTGTTTGAATCCCTTGGCAACAAGTCTAGCTTTATACCAATCAATAGTGCCATCAGCATTTTTCTTGATGCGATACACCCATTTGCAATCAATTAGATTTTTTATCGGAGCTTGGAGGAACAAGATTCCATGTTTTATTTTGCATCAACGCATCATATTCTTCTGCCATAGCTCGTTTCCAATTGTTGTCATTCATGGCTTCATTTAAATTTTTTGGTTCTCCTGTAGAGGTTAGCATAGCATATCGAACAGTGCCATCAGTGAGAACTCTTGGTTGACGAACACCTCATTGTAGTCGAGTACCATATGGATGAGGCGGTACAACAGCAGCAGGGGCCGTAGATTCAGAGGCAGCAGAGGATCCTGCAAACTCAGGTGACACCGGTGCATGAGATCCTGTGGCCGTGGCTGAACTCGATCCCGCCACAGAAGATCCGGCGAGAGAATCCCCACTAGTGGAGGCAGCAGAAGACCGCACTGGTGTGGCTTCATTTGATTGGCGCAGAGGCGATCTTCCCGCCTGGCCAGTATCCCGACGCGGTAGACTGCCGCGGTCCCGCCTGGTGATCAGCGCTTGTCGGTTGCACATGGGGGGGGACAGTGATGACATGGCAGATGCTGGTTGGTTCTGCTGCATAGCATGATCCGCGACAGATCCTGCCCCAAAATTTTCAGGAGAATCTTCATGAGATTCCATCCTAGATGTGGAATTTTCTGCACCTTCATTCTCAGCATCTGTTTGGTCATTTGATGTGTCGTTCTTTCACCTGAATTTTAAGAATAATCCAAAGTTGTTGTCTCGGGCATCACCTGTGGATGATTAGCAACAGGCATAATAGGTACAATTGGCATATTGTCAGCAATATTATGTACACCCTCATGTATAGATGTGGGAGATATCAAATTTGAAGGAATGAGAAATAATTCTTCACGAAGGCAAGAACTAGCATTTGGATGGAGTGATGCAAAAGGAAAAACTCCTTCATCAAATACAACATCACGAGAGACATAAACATGACCAGTAGATACATCAAGACAGTTTACTCCCTTGTGACGAGGACTATAGCCCAAAAAGACACATCGTTTGGATCGGAAAGCAATCTTGCGTTTGTTATAGGGACGAAGGTTGGGCGAACATGCACACCCAGAAACTCGAAGAGATTCATAGTTGGGTTAGATATTGAGGAGTCTTTCCATGGGAGTCTCAAAATTGAGCACTTTAGTGGGAAGCATATTAATAAGAAAGGTGGCAGTGAGAAAAGCTTCGTCCCAAAATTTTAGTGGCATAGATGCATTAGCAAGCAAAGCAAGACCAACATCAACAATATGATGGTGTTTGCGTTCAGCTAACCCATTTTGTTGGTGAGCATGAGGGCATGATACATGATGTGAAATGCCAACTTTTTGGAAGAAACCATGGAGTTTTTCGTATTCACCACCCCAATCGGTTTGCATGGTAATAATTTTTCGACCAAATTTTCATTCAACAAGTTGCTGAAAATTGAGAAAGACCTGATAGACATCAGAACATTTCTTAAGAAGATAGATCCATGTGAATTTGATATAGTCATCAATAAAACTTACATAATAAAGATGTTTGCCAACAGAGGCAGTAGCAGGACCCCATACATCAGAAAATATCTGCTCTAAGGGCACAGTGGACACACTGGTAGAAATAGCGTAGGGGAGCTGATGGCTCTTAGCTTGTTGACATGGATCACATATGTAGGAATTTATTTCAGGAGAGTGCAACAGTTTATTTCTCCTAAGCACTTGTTGAACAATAAAAGATGATGCGTGCCCTAGACGACGATGCCAAGTAGATGATGAAGGCATGCTTGTGCGATCCAGCAGAGATAGGCACAAGAGGGTAGAGACCACCACGGCATGGACCTCTAAAGATGATTTGCTTCGTGGCCAGATCCTTAATCAAAAAGAAAGTAGGACGAAATTCAATAAAGGCATTGTTGTAGAGCAAGACGATGAACAGATAACAAGATTTTAGAGGCACTAGAGACATGCAACATACTATTGAGATGAATAGAACTATGAGGGGTACGTAATATAGAAAGACCAACATGCGCAATTTTCATACCTGCACCACTAGCATTGTGAACTTGATCATGTCCCTTGTAGGCATCACTAGTGGTCATATTGTGTAATTCACTAGTGATATGATCTGTGGCTCTAGTATCCATATACCAATTTGTATCAACTCCATATGCACCTTTTGCTTCAGCATAGGAATCATCATCATCGTCGTTGTCAGAATAATGCCACCAACACTCATTTGCGGGGTGACCATATTTCTTGCAGATTTGACAAGTGACATCTTGGGGAGCAGAAGGAGTACGTCCCCTGCCACGTCCACACCCACGGCCCCCCATGGGAGGCTGACGACGCCCATGCTCATGACGACCACGGTAATGCCCATCTGGACGGCAACCACGACCACGTTGACGACCATGACAACCACTACTGTTGTTGTGAGAACGATAGCCAGGGCCAGAGCGACGAGCATCAGTATTTGCCGAGGAGGAGAAAGTACTTGTATTCTGCCCCGATTCATTCAGCATCTTTTGGTGGAGATCAAATGAAGTGAGCTGAGTGCACATGTCATCTAGATTAGTGTTTGGAACATCGTTGATCGATGCGATCAAATGATTGTAATCACCATCAAGGCCAGCAAGAATAAAGTCTCGCAGTTCTTCATCATCAACAGGTTTGCCGGCAACGGAGAGTTGTGAAGGAAACCCCTTCATCTTGGCAATATAGGATTCAACCGACGAGTCGAGCTTCTTGGTATTAGACAGGGCACCACGAAAAAGAGTAACACGGGCCTTGGAATGCGAGGCGCTGAGATTAGCCAGCTGAAAGAACAAACTATGCCGAGATGTCGCCTAGAGGGGGATGAATATGCGATTAAAACTTTTTGGGTTTAAGGCTTGATAATGGCGGAATAAAACTATATGTTTAAATTAACAAGCCAACAACCTAATAAACTAGGTTCACCTATGTGCACCAACAACTTATGCTAAGCAAGGCAAGCAACAAGGTGATAGCAAGATATAAAACTTCAAGCACGAAGGCTATCACAATGTAAATTGCATAAGTAAAAAGCTCGGGTATAGAAACAACCGAGGCATGCGGAGACGAGGATGTATTCCCGAGTTCCTCCTTGTTAAGGGAGTATGTCTCGTTGAAGGGGTGTGAGCTCGCCACAAGAGGCCTACTCAAGATGCCACAAAGGCCTCACCCTATTCTCCGATGAACCGCACCCAAGGGTTTGGTTCACCTTCCACTATCAAAATCCTTCAAGGCGGAATCCGGAGCCTTTACAACGATTTTGGGGCACACACCCACAACCAAATTGGGGGATCCCAAATCTTCCCGAAACTTCACAACTCGAAGTCTTCGCGGCACCTCCAACCGTCTAGGGTACACAATGCACCCAAGAGGCACAAGCTCTTGGGAACACAATGCACCCAAGAGAAACAAGCTTCTCAACCTTCACTTTCACGAATCTTCGTGGGGAGAGCAAACCGATGCAACTAATGCAAGAGCAAGAGCACAAGTGCTCAAATCCTTCACTCTCAAATCCCACCAAAAGCAACTAATGCTTGTGGGGGGAGAAGAGAGGAAGAACAAAGAAGAGAACCACAAAAGAACTCCAAGAACTAGATCCACTAGGTTCCCCTCACTTAGAGGAGAGATTGATTGGTGGAAATGTAGATCTAGATCTCCTCTCTTGAATCCCTAAAGATGGGCAAGAATCATTAGAGGGATAGAGAGAGGGGCAAGCTTTCCAAGGACAACAATGGTGGGAGAGGGAAAAACGAGCAGCCTCCACTTGGGGAAGAAGGAGGCTATTTATAGCCTCCCCCAAAAATGTGACCGTTATGTGCAGAAATCGCACATAGCGGTACTACCGCTGATGTAGAGGTACTACCGCTGGCTGGCATCCGCGCGGTACCCAAGGTACTACTGCAACCAGCGGTTGCGGTACCTCAGAGAGGTACCGCTGCACTCCAGGCGAGCGGTACTACCGGTGGGCGGCCGGTACTACCGCTGGACCCCTTCGAATAAATCCTAAGGGTCACAGCGGTAGAATGTGGCTGCAACCGCCAGGGTACCGGAGGGATAACAGTACGCAAAAAGGGGTCTAGCGGTACCTCTGGCGGTACCACCAGCGGTAGTACCGCTGCCTGAAGACAGCGGTACCGCCGCGGTACTACCGCCAGGGGTAGTAGCCGTTGAGCATTAGTAGTTCCACTCCAGGAGGAGCGGTACTACCGCTGCCACAGCGGTACTACCGCCAGACAGAGAAAAAACTGCAGAAGCCTGAAACAGAATAACTTTTGCAGGAAAACTCCGATCGAGGCGAATCCAATTTTGTTGGAAAGAGGACGACAAGAGATTACACTACAAAAAGTGAAAATATTGAAACAAGCAAGGGAGATTGTGCAAAGGTTTGGAAAGGTGAAACCTTCCAAACGGATGAACCGGCAAAATCTCCAAAACCGAAAACGCATACGAAATCCGTTTTCGGTGAACTTGGTCTTGTCATGACGAGCACAACAAGCACCAAGACCACACCATGATAAGAGCCAAATAAGAACCAATAAAGATGATGCCAATGATGCAAAGGTTTGAGCTCTCGACGAACGATACGATCACGATACTCGGTCGAGAGCCCCTCTTGATAGTACGGCTATCTATCCTATAACCCGGTCTCTCCACTAACATCATGAGACCGGTAAAATAGAACCCTATCAAGGTCATACCTTTGCCTTGCGCATAATCCACTTGAGCTAGATGATGACGATCTTTGTCTTCTCAAGTTGGACCACCTTTCTTGATTGCGCTCCGCTTGGTGAAGACTCACATGTTTCTCCCCCATACACCAATATGGGAGAGGCACCTCTTCGGCATATCTTCACTTGGACTTGAGTGTTGATCAACTCGCACTTAGCCTTGATCAACACATACTCTTCTTCCCTTAGCCTTGACTCCAACAAATGGAGATCAAGCAAATCAAAAGGACACACCTACAAGTAGCTCAATACAAACATTAGTCCATAGAGATTGTCATTAATTACCAAAACCACACACGGGGGCAACCATGCACTTTCACCAGCGCAGCCCACACATTAGCCGCGTTCTCAAGCCCGAGCACCTGGGCGAGCACTTCTTTGGACAGAGGCTTCAGAAGAAATCCCAGCACAGTTTGATCCCGTGAAATCCACTCGCCATACGCGGGATTGGGCACGGTCCTGGTTCTTGTCTCCCCATCTGCAACCTCCATAGTTTGTGTTGTGCCGGATCAGAGCCATGATCTGAGCCCTGCGAAACGCAGGTAAGACCTACGCCTTCCAGAAGAGGAAGTTGTCGCGGGTGAGTTTCTCCGAGGGCGGAGAGCCGAGGGCTCCCGCTAGGGCTGGCACCGATGATGAGGACGGCGCCATGGGAGGGAGGGAGGGATTGATGTGGTTCTAGAGAATCGATCGGAGATCGAAAGGTTTCTGTGGAATTTTTAGCGACAGCCTAACGAAGGAAGAAGAAGGCTCTGTATACCATGTTGGTGGAAGCGATACCCCTGATGGGGGGTTCGGTTACGTGTTTATAGGAGTGGGAAAAGCCCCCACACGGTGGCATTAACACAGGAATACAAGTGGAATACGAAGGAGAAGGAGTACTACTCCCGGACCGTTCATATGGTTACAATAAAGTCTAATAGAGTCCACTGCTCCCCTTCCCCTCCAGTCGCCGTCTTGGCGTCATGAGGGGGAGGGGAGCCTGGTTCTCGTTTGTGCGTGTTTTTAGTCCTAGTTTTTTCTAGGTTTTTTAGTTTCCTCTGTCGGCGTCATGGTGGAGCGGATGCTGATGGTGCTGGTAGGAATAATGGTCTCGCATCCCATGCTCCTGCTCGTCGGAGGTGTTGCTGGCGCCGGCGAGAGGCTTGTGGAGTCCAAGCTGTTGGAGCGACTTGGATCTGGCGTTACGTCTTGGTGTGACGGCGGGGATGAGTTGCTTTTGGAGTGCATCTATGTTGATTATTGCGGATATGCAGATGACGGTGGAGGATCCGGCTGCCTATTGAAGGGTGGGGTGGCGTTGACCCCGGATCCGGCGTTGAAGAAGCTCGGAGGGCTCCTCCGACCGATGCTCCTTATCGAACTACATCCAGTCTTACGGGGCTGGTGGCTATCGCGGTTCATTAATACCTCTTGGCTAGGGTTTTTTCAGCATCAAGATGTGGACCAGTTTTGGTGCTCTTCATCTCCGGCAACGGCGAAGGATTTGGTTGCTTCATAGTTGAGGTGAAGGCGGTTTACAGCAGTACAACCGTTTGGATCCTACTTGTTTTATGTTGCTTGTATGCGTTTCAGATTTATATCCTTGCTACTATTATGAATACAATTAATGTATGCCTAGTGGCGTACACTGTAAAAAAAAAAGGAGAACTGAAGCAGGAAAGACGTCTTGAGGTGATTCAGAGTTCAGACCATGATTTTACTTTCAGTTTTGTGATCTCAAATCGAATTTGAACCGAGTCCATGGCAGCAGCAATGAATGAACAAATAAAAATCAAATCCCACCTGAATTCTCCACGGGAACAGACTCCACGCTCGGTTCCGCATCAACCACCTTGGGAGCTCCGGCAGCAGCCGCGTCGAGCCCGTTCAACGCCGCCCAGAGCTTGGCGTCGTGGTAGTCCCTGACGACGAGCGACGCGCCGGCGGCGACGACCCTGGCCTCCCGGCTCTCCTCAGCGATAGCCACGACCGGCATCCCCGCGGCCACGCCGGCCTGAATCCCCACCACGGAGTCCTCGAACACGACGGAGCGGTCCGGGCTCGCGCCGAGCAGGGCGAGCGCCCGGAGGTACGGGTCGGGGCACGGCTTGGACCGGCCCTCGCCGCAGTCCTCGCCGGACACGACGAGCTGGAAGAAGTCCGACAGCCCAAGGACGGAGATCATGAGCTCGGCGTTGGCCCTGGGCGCGTTGGTGACGGCGGCGCGCTTCAGCCCGCGCTCCCGCGCCCACCGGCACAGCGCCCCCAGGCCGGGCACCTCACGGAGCCCCTCCCCGGCGTACCGCGCGAACAGGGCCTCCTTCTCGACGAAGAAGGCGTCCAGCTGCGCCTGCGTCCAGTCAGGGAACAGGAAGCGGCCGATCTGCTCGTTGCTCCGCCCCGCCATGTGCCGCATCCCGAACTCCGGCGTGATCGGGACGCCGTCGTTGTAGTTGAGCTTCTGCAGCACCTCCGAGAAGGCCCGGTGGTGGAACGGGTCCGACACGCACATCGTGCCGTCGATGTCGAACAGCATCGCCTCCAGCGGCGGCGATCGGCAGATCACAAAGCTGCAAAAAACACGCAGATTGTTGGAACAATTCACAGATTGTTGAGAGAAACTAATAACTGAGATCAAACGTTGGAATAATTCACAGATCGTTTGAGGAACTAACTGAATGATGGAAAAATTTGTGAAAAATAGGATTTAGGAGTACCTTTCTTGGCTTCCCATGGTGGTGGTGTGTTCTTCTTCAGAGTGCTCTGTGCTGATCTGCAAACAGGATGGACTTCTTTTCTGATGGCTACTTGCTGATGATTATATTGGCAGTGAGAAGCTGGTTGGTGAGGTTTGGTTAGTCGGTGGTGAGGTTGGTGGTAATTCATCATCTCACAAGTCCCAACTGTTGACCTTGCTTTCGGAAAGGAGCCGTTCCCACTGAAACGTGCACATCATTGCCATATCTTTTCAGATTAAAAAGGATCAAGTGTAGCAACAAAACAATGATCTTTCGTGGAGACAAGATGTGCCAGGCAATAAGTGATCTTCCCAACGTTTGTTAAGGGAGTCATAATTAAGATATGGAAGGCAATAAAGCCCAAGAGATTTGCCGTTTTAATCCATATCTCGAACAATAATCTCAAGTCATGGAGAGCAGAGTTTTTTTATTCCTTCCTCTAGCAACAATCAAAAAGAAAAAGGAAATGATAGCAAACTAAGAGCTCATAATACCCAGATGAGCCCTATACTAAAATGGATCTAATCGACTGTTTATCAATTTAGGCTGCAGAATCCCTTCAATCCTAAAAATGGGCAATGGATCTAATCAGCTGTTCATCACCACCACCATCGTCATTCGTCTCATGCACCTCCCTTCTTTAGCTTCGCCTCCTCTCCGTCGATCTCTTCGAGCGCACTCCAGAGCTTGGGGTCTGCGTAGTCCTTGACAATCAGCGCGGCCCCGGCCTCCTCTAGGGACTTCTCCGGGTTCCTTGTCAGCACGGCGACGACGGGCATTCCAGCGGCAACGCCTGCACGTGTCCCTGAAGCGG